>MCFL01000361.1:0-21019 GCA_002102555.1 Catenaria anguillulae PL171 | reverse complement strand
ATCAAACAACCGACGCCATCAAACTCACCCCGTCGCAACAACACAGCCATGCCAACGGAACCATCTCGTCATGGCCGCGACGGGCGGTCAAACACGGTACTGCCCGACTTGTCGAGTTCTTGTCCGAGCCACAGCACCCCTGGTTGCAGGATCCGCCAGATGCCCGGCGGCGGGCCCGCAACCTTTGGATCCGCGTACACGTAATCCGACACGCCGTCTGCGCCCATACGTCCTGGTGGCGGATGCGCCATGGTGCATTTCGTCGTCAATCATGTGTCCGCGGAGTCGCAGTCCAGAGCGTGTGGCGACAACGCCGGGCAAATCGGCCATGCCATTGAGATCCGAGGTGCGTGGGCGCCAGCACGAAGCGACTTGGCAGGAGTGTTGCTTTTGCCACAAATAAAAGAGGCGCTCGACATTGTTGTGGTGAAGGAGAAAGACTGGATCAAGGATCGAGTACCGAACTGAAAAAGCACATAGCGGGGTCAAAACAATGATGCGCCGGCAGCTACTTGAAGAAGAAAACAAAAAAAAAGAGTACCATTCAACATGGTTCCACCAATCCATCGATGCACATCGTTATGCATGCCACCAAACGGGCCACCGCCCATCCTTCGATCGCCGCCCGGAATCCACGCAGGGCGTTGGACGCAAACGCACCCCAAACTTTGCGGAATCAAATGGGCAACGTCGTACTCGGTCAAGTCCATCATCAATGCAACCTGCTCTGCCGTGGCAACCGCACATTGGTGGCATTCCCCAGGGCACGCTGGACAAACGTGGTTCCCAACCCAAGTCGCTGCGGATCTCCCATTTCGATGTGCACGCCGACGACCCCGAGTTGGTTGAGCAGAAGGGGCCCGACGGCACTGCGCTGCCCTTGCCAAGTCGCCCGAAGGACCCACATACTTGTCAGTGAACAATGGGTACGGACTGGCCGCCGACGGACGGAACGACCTGAGCCAGGCCAAATTCGGGTGATCCGTTGGATAACTGGAAAGCTGGCCGCCGGCCGCATCAATGGTCCAGTCCCAATACGGCAACCCAAAGCTCTCGTCGCCCAGGATCTTTTCAAACAGCCGCTCAAAGATGCGCACATAGACTCGATGCCAGGTCAAGAAGGCAGGGGACGAATGAGCCGACGTGCGCGGACTTGCACCGGGCATGCCGCCCGACGTGTTGAGAAAGGTCATGGCGTGCGTCAGCGACATGTGGTCCCAGATGCGCAGGGCTTTGAGACCCATGGCGGCGGAAACAAAGCGGGACCAGTCGGCTGGGTGCAAATCACGGAACTCGCGGCGCGTGGCGCGCTGACGGTCCGCACCGGATCCGGGGCGCTGAATGGTAATGGGAACAGTGAGCACACCAACGCGCTCATTCCCGCGGGTCACAATGCACTGTGCAGTAAAGTCGCCGGCACCGGCAAAGGTAAACTCGACGACGCGGCCGACGCAGGGGCTAACAAAGGGCATGCCTGCAATGGTGCATGCTGCGGGCTGGGGCGGTGTGTTTGGCTGCGGCGAGAATGTCCAAGTGAAAACGAAGGGCTCCGAGTCAATGGACGGGTTGTTGCGGTTGGAAAGGTCGAGGTTGGGTGGGGCCGCAGAAAAGATGACTGGCCAAGAGGCAGGGACGGGTGCAGAGTGCCAGACAGTGAAGCCGTTGGCGCGCGGGCCGGCATCGGTAAGCGTGTTGGGAAGAGTGAATGCGGGAGCGGCCGAGGAAGACGTTGTTGGAGATGAAGATTGGCGCGGAGCAGTTGCTGAGGAGGACTGCGGGGCGGCAAGAGCGGTGGTGGCAGCCAAGGCCAGAGCGGCCAAGAGCAGCCGCATCAGCGGCGTCAAAGAAGCAGCGGGCACCATGCTGGCAATAAGTTTGTCTAGAAAGAAACGGAGGGGGGTATCAAGCAATCGGCCGTCTATCGAAAACCACTCGGGGGCCAGGCCAAGGAGGTGCTGGCTCGTCTTGTGTGTTGCTCGGGAACAGGACACTTGGGGGGGAAGGAGAAGCTTGCTTAGTGGGGGAGAGGTGGGCGGGCAGGCGAGACGAGCGACTGGAGGTTGATGTCAATGCTCTCACTGGCAGTTGGCGTTGGCGGTGCTTCCTTTCCTAGCATTGGCTCATTATCACATTATCATGCATCTTTGCCATTTCCTGTTTCTGACGATATCTATCTCTTGAGTCTTTTCCTTTACCTTTGTTCTACAGACCTTCCAGAACACGCCACCGGACTGAACCAACCGATCGGCCCTTCCCCCGTCCCTCCGATTGGTTTCGGCACTCGATGCCTCAGTCAAGCATAGTCATCCCCATGAAAGCTTTGATATTCATACTTTGATAGGACAGACGCACATGAATGCTTTGGCTGCGTTCCTTGCCGGCGACCACGCAACAAACCTCGCGCACTTGCTCTGCACAACCCACTAGGCCACTTCAACACCTCTTCAGCTGCCTCTCGGCACCCACCTCGTTGACCCCACCCCCTCGTTGATCAACCTCGTACTTTTCCGCTATGGCTGCCTCCTCCTCGCTCATCAACCCGCTCGCGCCCTCGGCCACCCCGGGTGCCAACAACAAAGTCGTCGCCTACTACTACGACCGTATGCTGCTCCTCCTCCTTTCTCCCTTGCGTTGGTTTGCGCTCGCTCCTTGACTCACACAATTCAACAATTATTCCAGCCGACGTGGGCAACTACCACTACGCCCCGGGCCACCCAATGAAACCCCACCGCATCCGCATGACCCACTCGCTCATCATGAACTATGGCCTCTACAAGCACATGCAAGTGTACCGCCCGAAACCGGCCACCCGCGACGAAATCACCCGCTTCCACACGGACGAGTACATTGACTTTTTGTACCGCGTCACACCCGACAACATGGACCTGTACGCCAAGCATGCGCAAAAGTTTAACGTGGGCGAAGACTGTCCCGTGTTTGATGGCCTCTTTGACTACTCGTCCATTTCGTGTGGCGGGTCGCTCGAGGGCGCCCAGCGCCTCAATCAAGGGTACTGCGACATTGCCGTCAACTGGGCAGGTGGGTTGCATCATGCCAAGAAATCCGAGGCGAGTGGCTTTTGCTACGTCAACGACATTGTCGTCGGCATCTTGGAACTGCTGCGCATCCACCAGCGCGTGCTCTACATTGACATTGATGTGCATCATGGCGATGGCGTCGAAGAGGCGTTTTACACCACGGATCGCGTCATGACGGTTTCGTTTCACAAGTTTGGCGAGTTTTTCCCCGGCACGGGTGATCTCAGGGACATTGGTGCGGCCGCGGGCAAGTACTACTCGCTCAACTTCCCGCTCCGCGACGGCATTGACGACAACACGTACAAGAGCGTGTTTGAGCCCGTCATTGACAAGGTCATTGAGTGGTACAAGCCCGGCGTCATTGTGCTGCAGTGCGGAGCAGACAGTTTGTCTGGCGATCGACTCGGCAGGTTCAACTTGAGCATGGAAGGCCATGGCAATTGCGTCAAGTATGTGAAAAAGTTCAACTTGCCCGTGCTCATGTTGGGCGGCGGTGGGTATACCATCAAGAACGTGTGCCGGACATGGACATATGAGACGAGTGTGGCCGTGGGCGTGGATTTGGATCGCAGTACGCTTTTTTTTTCCCTTTTTCTCTCTTGCATTTGGTTTGTGTCTTTATACTCACCCCGTGTTTCACCTGAACTTGATAGATCTGCCACACAATGACTACTACGACTACTTTGGTCCCGAATACAAACTCGACGTGCCCTCGAGCAACATTGACAACTTCAACACGCCCGAATACCTCGACAAGATCAAGGCGCGCGTGTTTGACAACCTGCGCAACCTGCAACACGCGCCGTCGGTCCAGCTGCAGCCCGTGCCCTACGACCCGGACCACGAGGATCCCATCAAGGCCGCCTTGGACGCACAAGATCCAGATGTGCGCGTGGGCCAAGCGCTTGCCGATGCCTTGACAATGGGCGCAAACGGCGGTCAGGCGCTGCCCGACACGGAGGTGAATGGCGAGCGGGTCACGGGCAGGGTGTATGAGCGGGATTATTCGGCGAGCGCGGGCGAGGACGCCATGCAGGTGGATTAGGTTGTTGAGGGTTGCGTTGCCGGGTTGGAGTGTTGTATTTGCGATCGCGTTCATGTGTGTGGACGTTTTGTATTTATTGCTTCGATACATATTGATTCAGTTTGCCTTATTGTCACGATTGGTTCATGGTTCAAGGAAAAAGAAGAAATTACATCGCAGATTCCACATTTCCTTAAATATTCCAACCAGGATACCCTGTGCCCCAAAACGACAAACGGCTCAAATATACTCCTTGCGCACCCTCGCAAACGGCCTGGGCGCCGGAAACTCGCTGGGGCTCGGCCACTCCAACTGTGGCTCCTTGTGTGCCACGGGCACTGGCGGCGGCCGTGCGGGCTGAGCAACCACGAGTGCCGGCGGCGCTGCACGTGCGACGGGCGGGCTTGCAGGTGTCCCGCGGCGTGCGGGCGGCGGCGGCGGGGGTGCGCGTCGCGATCCTGGCGGCGATTTCACACCATTGGCTTGCGGCGGCGGCGGTGGCGATGGAGTGGCGGCAGCGGCAGCGGGTGGGGGCGGAGGACGAGAAGGCGGACCAGCGTTGGATGAAACTGCGGCGGGAGGTGGCGGGGGACGGGCGGGCGGCCCGTTCGAGGTGGATGATTGCATGCCAGCAGGCATTGGCGGCGGGCGAGATGGTGAAGAAGCAGCCGAAGAAGCGGACGACGTGTTGGATGCGAGTCCCTTTGGGATTGACGGTGACTGACGCATCCCGCCACCGAATCCGGGAAGTGCAACCGGCGCGGGAGCAGCGGATGAAGATGCCGTCGTTGCAGGCACGGGCGGTGGACCTTGGAGGGGCTTTGGCGGGGATGGGGAGCTCCCTGTGGACGACCCGCCACCAGATGGACCCGACGTGCTTGTCTTGCGCAACTGTACTCCGGCCAGCATGGAGCCAATATTGAGCATGCCGCCACCAGGAGGCGCTGGTGCGGCAGCTGCAGCACCTGAGGGACGCGATCCGCCACCGCTTGGACCCGACGATGCAGAGGACCCCGAGGACCCACCGCCCGCAATGGCGACGAGTGGCGATGAGCGGTCGTTGGTGACTGCCTTCTTGAGCCGGGCACCCTTTTGGATGGAGGCGAGCAGCGCACCGCGATCACCGCCGCCTGCACCTGGAGGAGGGCCGCTGGGCATGGGGGCGGGCGGCGGCGGCGGGCCGGGCGGCGGGGGAGGCGGAGGAGGACCAGCCATGGTGTTGAAGTGATTGACTTGTGTGTGTGCTGTACGGTCGTGGATATCGGCTGACGTTGTCTTGGGCATTCATGCTTTGCTTGCACGTCAAAGCGAGAAGAAGAAGACCAGAAGCCAACCGAGTAGGGACGAGTCTTGGCATGTGTGGCGCTCAAGACCGCGTCCCGCACGTGGTCAGTCACGTGCTGGCTCTTGCGGCCATTGAAACGCGCACCCTTGCGGTTTTTTCTAGTGGTGCGGTGCAGTCCAGGTCCACCGCAGCAGTTTCCGGCCACTGCTTTCCGCGTCGATCTGGCCAATGCCGCCAACCACATGCATATGGACTTGCCGCAGGTTTGCCAACAGCCGATGAGACAGCAGCCGGCCTGCGTGCGGTCGATCTGGGGGGATCTGATTCATGTCCATGTCCATGCATATGTCTACACCTGCCCAAAACCTGCTTGAAACCCCCTCATGACTATCCCCCTCAACTTCTGCCAGTGATCCACCTCGACCATTCCCCGCAACCATGTATGTAATGAAACCCAAGCATCCACTCGTATTGCTGGCCCTCCTTGCCGCCACGCTGGCCCTGCTGGCCGCGACCGCGGACGCACGTACCCTCTACGTCGATGCTGCCCGCGTCTACCTGCCCAAATTGCGTCGTCTGCTCTCCTTTGGCGGTTTTCTCAACCAGCAACAGCAAGACACGATTGTCTCGTTGGATTTGTCGACAACATGGAAAATCTCGGCCCCGGCCATGACCGTGCTGCCCACGGGCCTCGGCGAGCCCAACGCGGCCCTGATTCCCCATGTCACAAAGGCGGACGACGGCACCTACACCATTTCGCTGTACCCATCACTCCCGCCTGCACAGGGTAAGCCACCCAAGCAGTACAAGATTACGACAAAAGATGGCGTCAAGCTCGACTCGATTGTGCCGAGCGACGTTCCGGCCAGTGCTTGGGCGACCGTGTTCCCGTGCTTTTCGAGCACGGCTTCCGTCTTGTCCGAGCTCTTCAACGGTCAAGGTGTGCCCGGCGATGCCACGGGATTTTTCTTTGGAGGCTATCCAAGGGGAACAAACGACACGTCCAAGGCGAATGCCACCGACACCACGGCCGAAATCAATGCGCGCAATTCGGGCAACCTCGTCACTGTGCTCCCAAACGGCTCGCGCAATATGCCGCCGTCTTCTTCCTGTGCCCTCGGATATATCGCCCCGAAAAAGGTCTTTATGCAACGCGCACCGGGATCCACGGCTGGCGCCAAAAATGTCGCTGTTTTGAATCTGCTCAACATGCAATGGACCGATGTACGTTCCCGCAGTCACCTTATGTACCATTATCATTGTATTCTTCCCTGACATTTTCTTCACTTGTTTTCATTTCTCAGTACGCTGGCACGTATCCTGACGCGTCCCGCCGCGGCAACCAATTCCTGCCCTACACATCGGCGTCTGGCCGCGCCTACGCGCTGTCTGTTGGCAGTTCGTATCGCATCGGCGGCAACGGACAAATTTTCAGCTCCATCTGGTACTCTGACCTCGACGGTGAAAAGCCCTGGGTCAATGCGACCGTGAAAAACGATCCCCAGATCATGTATCGCCACGGCGCAGTGGTCGTGGACGACCAGCTTGTTGTGGTGGGCCACACGGACGATGTGTCGGCGGCGCAAGCAGCTACGGCAGCTGCCGTGTTCAAGATTGTCGAGACAAGCCCGGGCACGTTGGAGTTTCAGGCCGCAGATGAGTTTGTGCCAAAGCTGTCGAGTACCGCAGGAGGCGCAAATGGGGGCAGTGGTGAAGGGGCGGCAAAGACTGGACCGAGTATGGCTGTGATTGCAGGTGGAGCCGTTGTTGGAGTCGTTTTGCTTGCCGGGGTACGCTCAGTTTTCCACTTTGATGCCTTTGCCCGATCCACGTCTAAATCTGGCTTGTCTGCTCAACCCATGCAGGCTGGATTCTTCTTGTACCGTCGCCGCCAACAAGCATCCGCGCCAAAAGACACGTCTTACCCTCCTCCTCCCGACCACGTCAACCCCCCGCCCATGCCGGCCAGCCCTGTCGACCCGGCCGCGGCCGAGCTCGACAACCTGCTCTTTTCCACCGGCCCCGCGCAGCAGCAGCAGCAACAACCATGGAACGCAACGCCGTACCAAGCGCACGCACAATCGCCGCCACCGCCGCCCATGGCCATGTCGGATTACCCGCCGGCGTTGCCGCAGCCTGATATGATGGTGGACCCAAAGTTACAAGCCGTGTTGGATGCCAAGGATGGCGCAAACAGTGGGTGGGAGCAGCAGCATGGGAACGGGCAAGGGGCTGCAGGGAATCACGCCGGGCCAGCGACCTTGAAGCCGTTTCCGTAAGTAGTAGATGGCGTGTGATGATGTACCATGTAGATTTGTCATTTTTGCTTTTGAATTTTCTTGCGGCATTGGTCTCAATGTTTTTGGTCCACCTTCATCGTGCGTTAATAATAATACATTCATTGATTTTTCGAGAAATTTGCCTCAGGCCGATGATTGAAGCGCGTCAGCAGGCACCGTGCCAGATGAAAAGTACATGTTTTCATTTTATGGACAGCACAGCAAACGATTCAATTCGAGAGAAATGGACCTTTGCGTGGCAACTGCTTTGAGAGACTGGAGGAGGGAGGGGGGGGGGTAGGTAAGGAAACACAAACAACAGCAAGACTTGTGGGAAAACAATGAGAAAAGAGCCCGAGCGCTATGTACAAAGCAATCCTCGACGGCCACAGGGAATTCAAGGCAAAGAGAAAAGACAAGGTAGACAGCAAAACAATCAATAAATCAACCGGATCCAGGGGGTGCGCAACACGGGCTCGACCCTCATACCCACCCGCTGTTTGCATCTGGATCTACTTAGTGGCGCAACCGGAACGAGGGCGACGACTGGCGAACGCAATCCGCCACTTGCTCACGGGGAATCGTGAAGCCGCACTTGCCGTTTTCTTGCGTCTCACACGTGGCGTACTGGGCAAAGCACTTTTCGGCCGTGGTCGCGGGCGCGCGGCACACCATGGGAACAATGTCTTCCTTGCCCACGCAGTACGAGAAGTTGCATTGCGGGACATAGCACTCATCGTCCGTCACGGGCGTGGGCGTCGTCAAGGGCTGGTCGTCTTGGCCGGCTTCGGTTGGGGTGGCCGTTTCGATGGGTGTCGCATCGTCACCCGACTCGGTTGGTGAGGCCGTCTCGGTAGATTGCTCGTCGCCCGACTCTGTTGGCGTGGCCGTTTCCGTTGATTCCTCATCACCAGATTCGGTTGGCGACGCAGTCTCGGTGGATTCCTCGTTGCCCGACTCGGTTGGCGAAGCAGTCTCGGTTGCCTCCTCATCGCCCGACTCTGTTGGCGTGGCCGTTTCCGTTGTCTCCTCATCACCGGATTCGGTTGGCGATGCCGTTTCAGTTGCGGGCTGCTCACCAGACTCTGTCGGGGCTGCAGTTTCGGTCGATTCCTCGTCGCCAGACTCGGTGGGCGAAGCTGTTTCGGTCGATTCTTCGTCGCCAGACTCGGTCGGGGAAGCCGTCTCGCTTGCCGATTGCTCGTCATCGCCAGATTCGGTTGGCGAGGCCGTCTCTGTCGATTCGTCATCACCCGACTCGGTCGGCGACGCCGTTTCGGTCGATTCCTCGTCACCCGACTCGGTCGGTGTGGCCGTTTCCGTTGCCTCCTCGTCGCCCGAGCCCGTGGGAACAGCCGTCTCGGTTGATTCCTCATCGCCAGATTCGGTCGGAACCGCCGTTTGCGTCGCCTCCTCATCAGCCGCCTGCGTGGGCTCCACAGTCACGGTGATGACAACGGTGGCCGTCACCTCGGCCTGAATGGGGGATGGCACAGGCTTGCGCGTGCACTTGACGGCGGAACGGCGACGCAAGACCTTGGTTGGGTCGCGCTTGAGCAGGCGCTTGCGCAGCACGGCCGGGGTCTCATTGTCTTGCACCTCGGTGGTGGGCGTGGGTTCGGCGACAGATTCCGTCTCGGTTGCAACCTGAGTTGGTTCCTCGTTGTCGGTGGCAACTTGAGTGGGCTCCTCGGTTTCCGTTGCGACCTGAGTGGGCTCCTCAGTCTCGGTGGCAACTTGAGTGGGCTCCTCAGTCTCGGTTGCGACTTGAGTTGGTTCCTCAGTCTCGGTTGCGACTTGAGTCGGCTCCTCAGTCTCGGTTGCGACTTGAGTTGGTTCCTCGGTCTCGGTTGCGACCTGAGTAGGCTCCTCAGGCTCGGGTGCGACTTGAGTTGGTTCCTCGGTCTCGGTGGCAACTTGGGTAGGCTCCTCGGTTTCCGTTGCAACTTGAGTGGGCTCCTCGGTTTCCGTTGCGACCTGAGTGGGCTCCTCGGTCTCGGTGGCAACTTGAGTCGGCTCCTCGGTCTCGGTGGCAACTTGAGTCGGCTCCTCGGTTTCCGTTGCGACCTGAGTAGGCTCCTCAGTCTCTGTTGCGACTTGAGTAGGCTCCTCAGTCTCTGTTGCGACTTGGGTAGGCTCCTCGGTCTCGGTTGCGACTTGAGTCGGTTGCTCACTCGGCGATTCGGTTGAAACGGAAGGCACCTCACTCTCTTGGGGCTCACCCTCTGGCTCACATTCTTCTTCCTCTTCCTCGTCTTCCACTGGCTCCTCTTCACACTCACCCTCATTACCGACGGACGTGGGCTCTGCGGCATCCGTGGTGAGCGTTTCGCCGGCAACTTGAGTTGGCTCTACTGCGTCCGTGGTTTCGCCAGCAACTTGAGTCGGTTCTGCCGCATCGGTCGTGAGCGTTTCGCCGGCCACTTGCGTCGGCTCGGCGGTCTCAGTGTTTGCAACCTGCGTCGGTTCGGCGGTAATGGCCTCCTCCTCCTGGTCGGCAACCTGCGACGGGGAGGCTGTCACGGGCGCCTCCTCGACGGGCACGGACCGCTTGTGCATGCGACGCTTGGCTGGAGCCGGGGCACACTTTTTCTTGCCGTCAGCTGAGGCTGTGGGCTTGGCCTCGGCGGTGGCCGTAGCTGCTGTGACTGTGGCTTGCTCGGCCACCGTCGAAGTCGAGTCGCCGTCGTCGTCGGCATCACCTTCTTCCTCGCCGTCGCCTTCTTCTTCCTCCTCATCGTCAACTTCTTGAGTCTCTTGCGGCGGGTCAACGACCTCCGAATCGTCTTGGTCGTCTTCATCGTCGTCAACTGAAGAAGCATCGCCGCTGTCGCCAGTTTTGATGGGTTTGACAACCTTGGTCTTGGTCGGCTTGGGCTTGGCGGCCGTGGCCGTGGCGGCAACTGGCACCTTGGTGCAGGTTGAAGTGGCTATTCATTTTTGGGAAAAAGTGAAATGTAAGCACACACTTTGCGAGAGCATCATGGCAACAAAGGGGGAACAATAGACCGTACTCCATGCACACTTGTTGTCCCACCAGACGTAAGAGCACTGGTGTTCGGGCTCGGATCCCTTTGGGCATGGGTTGCCCGCAGGCTTGGTCGCGGCGGCGCAGGCACTTGCATCGCACGTCTTTGGGCAATCAACCGACACTATAGAATACACGAGTGAAGTGAATGCATGAATGGTCAGCCGACTTGTTTCCCACAAGTGGATTTCATGACGCGTCAAAGGCGTATTCGCTCCAAGCGCAAGGGCAACGAAAGAGGTCAACGAAATAAAAAAAAAGTACAGCTTCACGTACCCTTTGTGCATTCGCGGGTATTCCGAGCGCGGAGGCAAGCGCCAGCAGCCAACGTCTTACCGTCGGGACACACCTTTGCGCCGTCGTTGGCGCCCTTGCATGGCTCGCACTTTGGATCCGACACGGGCACACAATACTTCTTCTTGGGGGCACCTCCAACCGACACAAACTGGCACGTGTAGCCAAAGCCGCAGTCCTTGGTGTTTTGGCAGCCGGCCACGTCACGTTGCTTGAGAAGCAGCGGGTTGGGCGCAGATTCGACGGTGGTGGCCAGGAGGGCAGCGCACAAGGCGAGCGAGATAAGGAGTTGAGAGCGCATGGTTGGAGTTGGTGGCAGGTTCGGAGGTTGTGAGGGTTGGCAGAGGTATCAACAGGGCAGAGATCTACGATTTCGGCTCTAACGGGCAATAAATGTATCGTAGTGGTCTAGAAAGGTTCTCAAGTCTCAGTCGAAAGTCGAGTTGCAGGCAAGAGTCAACAGGGTAACTGCTGGGTCTGGCTGAGGGGGGTATGGTATGGGAAACTCAAACAGACGGGATTGAGAAAAGAGCGAGCGAGGTGGTATCCTCCCTTTATACCTTCCGCCGCCCTGCAGTGCGAACAGTGTGGTTTGCCGGGAATATTGACCTCTTGGCATTACAGACGCGTCATCGTCGCCTTGCCATTGCGCACAGACATTTTGCGGTTTCCGAAAGTGAGAGAAGGCCTTGCGTTCGCGATTCCCGCTTTGCAAGCGCCCCTGGTGTTATCCCTTGTTGCCCGTACTGATAGCGAAACGGCCTTTCGCGCTGAAAAAAAAAGACATAACCCTGCAATGGACTTCTGACTGGATCCCTTGTTCTTTCTCAGCGAAGAGACATCCGAACTGAACGCCTCATCCTGCTGACACGGCACAGACGGCACCGCGACTTTCAAGGGCAGCTCAAGAGCACTGAGCGAGCAGACATATTGAAATCCGGGCCTGAGCATCACTTACTGCCATGAGCGGCACCTTTTTGTTGTTTAACCTCGGCCTTGTGTTGCGGACGGGAAATCGATTACCTGAATAGCTTTGAGCCCACCACCACAGCCGACCTTCGGCCGACCACCGCGTCGTGCCCTTCAAAGTCGCGTCAGATCGAAGTGCCACCACACTCACACAAGGATCCAATTGATGACACGATCGCGAGCAAGGCGGACAGCGTCGGGCATGTATTTAATGACGTGCTGTAAACATCGGATGTGTCGGCAGGAAAAAAAGCCGCTCGATTGTTCCCGTATGTATGGCATGGGGCCGCTACTTCCTCCACAGCCATTGACATCTTCGGGTGACCTTGAACAAGTTCCCATGGATGCATAGCCGACAAACGCGATCAAACAAATCACTGCGCTGCACGTTGCGCCATTGACACCATCCCCCAGCAATTGCTCATTCGCTCAAAACCCTTGGAAACTCTCGCAGACAGCGCCTGCACCTCTCATCATTAGACGACAGACACCGCCCACCGGCCGACTCACCCAGATTATTCTGACCCCACACGGACAGCTCGTTCAGCCCACTCTGACGCCCAAGACCGGATGACATATCATATACAGAGTCTACTCCCGGCATGCTACATTTCTCGGCAAACCCAATCCATTACTTCATAGTACCTCGGTCGCCATTTGAATCCAACGTCATTTCTACCCCTCCCTGACCGCTCTGTCCCTTTCTCGTTTCTATCATACTTGCTGAACTTGACTCTGCCACTTGTCGGATCGCCACGCCTTGACTTTCTTTCCACATCACCTTTTCCTTTGTTGTCTGCCCTCAGTCTCACTCCTGGCAACTTGATCTGGCCAATGGCGTTTGCCTGCTTTTCTTCCCCTGCTGGCCGCATCCCTCAAATGCCATCCAACAAGCACCATAACCTGGCCGGCGCAAGACCGCCGCGCAGCACGAGGATACCATCCTTCTCCAAGTCCTGGCTGGCTTTGGCGGCTCTCGCATGGCTGCTCATTGTCACGCCAACCATTGTGGCGGCCATCCCGCTGCTCAAGTGGTTGGGCGATAAAGGTACCAAGCAAGACGGTGTCGTGTCCATTGCGCCGCTGCCCTTTTCAACTACCCGCACGCCAACCCAAGTTGGCACGACATCACCGGCGAATGAGTTTGTGACGGTCGCCGACGACGGGCGCAACCTACATCGCCGTCAAACAACCAATACGACGGCACCCGATCCATGCCTTGCTACCATTCCGCCTTGTCCTGCCGGCTATCGATGTACGGCGTTTTCATGACATTCACAGTGTGTGTGACCATGCTTGTTCCGCCTGCCTTGGTTGTTGACGCGTTTTTCGTTGCGCACTGTCTCTGGCCAGGCATCAAGACCCGCGTCGCCAATCCAGCCTTCCTGTGCGCCGTTGCCGACGATTCCTTTTGCGTTGGCCGCTGCCCGGCCGCTTCGGCTTCACCTGCACTTTGCCCAGCCATGACGCTCCAATACACAACCAACAATGCTTGCATCCGCGGCGCCCTCTCGTCGTGCAACTGGGATCGCATCAACTGTCCGCTCGTTGATTGTGGAGCGCCCGGCGCCTGCTTGACCTCGCCTCCTGTCCCACGCGCCTGTTCCGATGGCCGTGTCCCATCGGTTATTCGTTGTGAGTGGGACCGTGTCGTCAACTTGTGCTACTGGCGTATTGTGGATCGGTGCCCAACGTCGAGTACGACCATTTTCGCTGTGGGAGTGCCTCCACGGCCCACCACGTCGGCCACAACTCAAGGGGATGCAGAGTATTCGACCTTGTACACTCCGTCAGTGGTGTTGACGTCGTCAACGGCGTCCAGCACTACTCCTCCGACCTTGACAACGACCAGTGCTGGAGCAAGTTCCATCACTACCGTCTCGACAACCGCGGTGACCAGTCCCTCGACTGGAGCGACGTCCGCAAGTAGCTCGTTGTCGAGTCTGTCGACCTTTTCTTCTGAAACAAGCTTGGCGACCACGGCAAGCACAAGCTCAGCGGCGGGCAGTGCCACGACCGCTCCAGTGCCTGCGACTTCAAGTTTTACGACTCCCCTCGCATCGACATCTTCATTGCCCGTCTCTACGCCGGTCGATACGAGTAGTTTGGGGACATCGTCGGTTCACACAGTCCAGTCGACAGCTACCACTTTCTCGACTACCGCAGCTCAATCGCTCTCTGTTGCCACGACTCAATTGAGTTCCATCTCGAACTTGTCGACGTTTGATACCTCGACTTTGACGCCGGCAACGACTCTCGAGCCTGTCACAACAACGACGGGGCCAGTGGCTGGTACCACGAGTGAGACGACCAGCTCCACAAGCGTGACCGAGCTTGATCCGCTTCCCTCCACGAGTGCCACAGTGGCTTCCACCTTGACCTTGACCGTGTCCCATTCAGAACCGACTGCGCCAGCAACGAATGCAAGCACCCAGGTTTTGACAGAGTCGAGCGCACCAGTTCCCACGGATACCCTTGCGACGACCACGACCCAGACGGAACTGGAGCAGTTGTCTACGACTTCGTCAGGGTCAATTTTGACGACCAGCACCGCCACGCAACAAGAAGTGCCGCCTGTTTCCACCAACTTTATCACCTTCTTGTCCACGAGCGCCATTCCCTCCACGACCGATTCGGCTGGTATCACTTCGACCGATGAGACATTGACGAGTATTGCTGCCACAACCACGGCGACCGAATCAACCTTGGTGGAATTACCGGTGACAAGCTCGTCCGAGGATACGACAGAGCAGAGCACGGCTGTTCTCACAGGCGTGCCTCCGACCACCACACTGACAGTCTCAGTGCAGGAACCCGTGCATACAACGTCGGTGCTTTCCTCAACAACCATCACGACCACGCAAGAAGAAGAACCGCCGCTGTTGACCGACTTTATCACGCTGTCGTCGTCCAGTGCAATCCCCTCCACGACCGATTCGGCTAGCGTCACGTCAATTGATGAGACCCTGACAAGCGCTACGACGACGGAATCGACTCCAGTGGAGCCCGTGACAAGCACATCTGAGGATTTTGTCGCTACTTTGACCACGACCACCCAATCGCCATCGTCAACAGCAGCAGCGACGGGGCAAGAAGAGTCTTCAAGTATGCCGTCCACAAGCACTACCCATGAGCTCCCTGCGACTGCCAGTGCCAGCATTGAGGCCACGTCTACAACTACGGACCGAGAGGAGGTGGGCACGGCAACAACTGAAAAGGCAACAGAATCTGAGGAACCAACTTCGTCGACGACAGCGGAGCTCACGACTACATCGTCTGATCTCGAGGTGTCAACCACTTTGTCGCCGTCCGCTCCTTCTCAGCAACCTACGACGACGTTATCGCCATCAACCACTCAAGAGTCTGCGCCAAGCTTGTCGCCCACAACTGAGGCCGAGGCTTCCTCGTCAACCCAGCTCGAAACCGACATTCTTACCTTCACTGAGTCCAGCTCGGCATCCCCGACCTCGTCGTCGTCTTCTGTCACCGACACTGAAACCGACATTCTCACCTTCACTCCGCCTCCCTCTTCTTCTCTTGAGCCAGAGGTTACCGCTCCTCCTTCGTCTGGCCCGACTTCGACACCTGCCTCGCAGCCTCTTTGTGTCAAGCCCGACTGCAACCCGCTCGCTTGCGTGCCAGCTGGTTTACTCCGCGAGTTCACCGAGTGCCGCGATCCAGTGACACCGCACGAGGAATGCTTGGCCTTGCACGGATTGTGCGTGCCCGACGTTACACGGGCCGGCCAATGTGGATTCGAGCAGCCGCCCGCGTACTGGGAGTGCATGGCCGCCAAGTTGGGGCCAGCGTCTGGTGGCAGCTCGGTTCTCGTGTCATCAACGTCGTCGCCGCCTGCTGCAGCATCGCCAACAGTAAGTGCGGAGACCGAGACGGATTCGGTCAGTACAACTGTCACTAGCACGAGCAGCAGTCCATTGGAGCCAACCGCGACCGCGACCGTGACAACGGAGGGGAGCTTGACGTCCACTGCAATTGGTGTCGTTCCCACAGCGACCAGTTCCGAGCCAGCGGTGGTGACCACGTCCGAAGAATTACCATCCTCAACATCAGCACAGTCAGCCACAGTGACATCTGGGCCCGAACCAGAAGAGACAATTTCCTTCACTATGCCGTCGACTACGTCCAGCACCGGCGGAACAACGCATCTGTCCGTGACTGAACAAGGGTCTGCATCACTCACGACGGATGCCACCTCCCCGGCTGCTTCAACGGATACCAGCGACATTGCCACTTCGACAAGTCCTGATGCTGGCCTATCCTCACTTCCAACGACAATTCCGTCGAGCACCCAGGTTGAGCGCCCCGTTCAGACCCTATCGCTTTTCACCGAATAACTGTCGTTGCCGGATCCATTCTGTCATGCCCATTCATTTTGTTGGCTGTGTCACCTCATTTTCGCCTCCATTTTTTACCGTCTTAAACTCCCTGGCACATTCGTTCATTTCTTCTCTCACTGCACTGGTCTCACTTGATCACTTTTATTTCTGTCCACGACTATTCTTTACATCAATCCATCTTCGTGCTTGACACTCACTTCATTTGGTCGCTATATACGACCATACGAACCCCCTGCTCCCACGCTCACAAGTCGTCCATTCATGATGCCTTCTCGTCACCTTGCACCATATGCTCGTCTCCACCACATTCCCCCATGCAGGTCATGCAGGTCATTTGTGCGCATTTCCAATTTTTTTTGACACCAATGGTTACATTTTCTTCTTCTCGTCAGTCTCCCTCCCATATCAAGCCAACATCGCAATAGCTTGGGTATTATAAGGAAATTTTCCATTACTTATTGGCATACCCCCTTTTTCGTGAACAACCGTGCCAACCTTCGCGAGCAGATGGTTACTAGGAATGACGCGTCATTGCAGCAACGTATCACGTGCGCTTGGCTGATCCACGCCGATCTGCTCAGCTCTCATGTGCTCCTTTGTCTGTTCGCCAGAAACGATGCAGAAACGTGTTTTGCACACCTGTGGGTTATGATTCCAGTGTCTATGCCCAAGCTTTGACCAACCGCATTTTGCAATTCCAACCCCAATACCCCCTGCAATCATGTCTTTCGGTATGCATGCTTGCCGTTCACTGATCAAGCCTGTGCCCTTCCGAGCGCGAGACGTCTGGCGGCCCGACCCTGCTCGCTCCTGCTTGGCCAAACGGGGTAGGACCAAGTGCAGCGCCGTGATCAAGACGAGCGCTCGTGTTGGCCTTTGCCCGACTTGATTCCGATTGATGCACTTTTGCTAACTATGTGCTCAACCCCTCGCATGTTGCTCCCTTTGCTCGCCAGGTGGATTCGGTGCCCCTATCGCTGGCGACGAGTTTGACGTGGCCACGCTCTCTGTGGACGCCAAGAAGCGCCTCAATGCCCTCAAGAACCTCGACATTGAGCACTCCAAGATCCACCGCCAGTTCCTCGCCGAGCTCGCTGCCCTCGAAAAGAAGTACCACACCCAGTACCAGCCTCTCTTTGACAAGCGCGCCGACATTATCAATGGCGAGTACGAGCCTACCGAGGCCGAGACCAAGGTCCCCGAGACGGTTGAGGACTACACCGAGTTGACGACCGAGGACGGCCAAGCCGTGCAGGAGGGTCCCGTCAAGGGCATCCCCGACTTCTGGTTGCAAGCCTTGCTCAACCACACCCACATTGGCAGCACCATCACGGAGCAGGATCGCGAGGCCCTCAAGGCCCTCAAGGACATCAAGGTGTCGTACCTTGCCGACAACCCCGTATGTTTGTCCTTTCTCGGCTTTTTTTGTTGCGTACCCTTCGCTCAGCATCTGACTGTTGTTTGCTTGCGTTCCCTTTGTTTTTGATTTCTACAGGGATTCTCGCTTGAATTTGTGTTTGGCGACAACGACTACTTCACCAACACCACCCTCACCAAGACCTACTACTTGTCCGAGCCCGATGCGACCACGGACGACGACGAGTATGTGTTTGACCGCACTGAGGCCACCACCATCAACTGGAAGGAGGGCAAGGACTTGTCGGTCAAGGTGGAGATGCGCAAGCAGCGCCACAAGGAGTCCAACAAGACGCGCGTCATCAAGCGCACCGTCCCCGCCGAAACCTTCTTCAACTTCTTCAAGTCGCAGTCGTTGCCCAACCCCGATGACGAGACGGCCGAGGATGTGGACTTTGATGAGTTGGAGAACCAGCTTGAGTTTGATTACCAAATCGGCGAGGAGTTCAAGGACCGCATTGTCCCCCAGGCACTGCAGTTCTTCACTGGCGAAGCGTCTATGGATGACGATGAGGACTTTGACTTTGATGATGAGGAGGGTTTCTCGGGTGAGGAGGACGACAGTGAAGAAGATGACGAGGTATGATGCGCCTTTGCAGTCTTTTTGTTTGCTCTCGCAAGATCAGTACTCACTTGTTTCCTTATCTCAACTCGTCCCACAGTAAACTGTATTCACATTCCGGAACGTTGCCGTATCTCGTGCCTCCCCGCTGTGTGTGTGCTCTCTTGTTTGTTACTCCTCTTGTATCTGCGTTCGCGGCAATCTCGTTTGTTATGTCACCCTCGGACTCCTCGTTGTTTTTTCGTCATGTTTGTAAGTATGGGAAAATCTCTTTTGCTTGACGCATTCGTGGCCACTATGGTTTACTAAGCGTATGTACCACTGCGCTGGTTCCAACGTGAACTGCATGAGCCATGCATCTAAATTCATGTATTACATTTATGTGCAGACATGGAACGACTTGGCACGGGAAGGAACAGAATGAACTCAAATAAAACTTCATCTTTACATGCATATCTGGCTTATTTTCCGAATAACCAACACCGTACACAAAGTGGGAGCATGAAGAGTCAAATACGTTACGACTGCCAGAGCAACACAAACTTTAAACTTACTGCTTTCCCATCTCGAGCGGCACAGACTTGACTTGGGAGGCGGTCGAAGAATTGACAAGCTTGTTAGAGGTCGCCGTCGACGGCGCTGCGCTGCTACTTGCTGCATCGCGGTGTTTCTTTTTGGACTTGCCAGCAAGCGTGACAGCATACAATGCAGAGATGTTTTGAAGAGCAAATGCGACTTGGAATGCGCCAGCAAATCCACCCAGCATCTTCCAAATGGCCGTAATCAGGTTCACAATGACGGCAATCATGATCTTGAGCGTGACATTGCGGAGAAGCTCGCGAAGCATGGCGTTTGCATCCATGCCATTACCGCCAGTCGCGGCTGTTGAAGTGTGCGGCCGCCTGATGTTCTGCGAAGCGACGGGGGTCGTCTTTTCTTGATGAGACGATGGCGAAGAAGATAATGCCCCTCCCGCACTCGTTGACGTTGTTGCTGCTCCACTGGATGATGAATGTTCGCTCGTGCTTGCCATGCTCGCCATGTTGCGCATGTGCTTGATGAGCGGGAACGAAAAGCAGATTGCCAAAGAAATGTACAGCGCGACCAGGACAATCTTGCCAGTGCTGTTGAGACTGATGGCCTGAGGAATCTTGCACGATTGCCCATTGCTTGCGGCAACGTGGCGCATCGAAATTGAGATGACGATTAGAGCATAGCCGACAAAGAAGACGAGCGAGAAGCCGACTTGGACAAAGTCACGCCGATACAGCCAGTTGCTTGACCTCTTTGGAATTACGGATGTGGCACGCCGGATGAGGACCAATGTGGCGCATAGTTGAAAGAGCATGTAGCTGTGGGAAAAACAAACGCGAACGAGCAAGGTGAGTGCCGTGGACTCGCTCGCTAACTGGGGCTGTGTTGAGGACCGCGGACTGTCATTCATCTGGCACTGGATAAAGGAGGAAAGGGGACCACGATCTTGGCAACGTACGCGATATCGGAAACGACGGGAAAGCACCCATTCCCAGCGTTAGCGGGCGGATTCAAGACTTCGTCCAGCAGCAAGGACTGATCGACAAGGTTGCTCAAGGCGGCAACGACTTGACCCATGGATGTGACCATGTTTGCCCACATGCCATCCCGATTGCCGGTCGTGAGTGCCTTTTGCATTAATCCAAACAAGTGTTTGAAGCCAATGAGAAGCAGGTAGGTTGTGGCGGCAATGGACGCGATCAATACAACAATGATGGCCTCTTTTGGCCAAGCGCCCGATTCGGCCATGACGGATTATGTGGATGAGAAGGAACGGCGACTGTCGTATGCTGGCCCAATAGAGTATCAGATTCAATAGGGGAACCACAGTTACCTATATCGGCATGTACTTTCGAAACAAAGTTCGACGGCGGTGGAGAGACTGCTGTGAATTGAACGATGAGGGGTGCAGTAGCTTTGAAGCGCTCGCGGACTGGGGCAAAGTATATCCTATAGCAGGTCGGTGTTCCTAGCATTCTTTATCCAAGGTGTTAAATTGTTGAACTGCCAAGGTCTTTAAAGCTCGATCCTGACTTTCCTATGTGCGCGGGCTTTCGTTCGTTCAAACCTTAAATGTGCTTGGAAATGGCCCAAAAAAATACGCAAGCATCTGCCTCCGGAACAGTCATCCCAATTGTCACACAATCAAAGTTTGTTGCGTACCGTCATGCATCAGCCATTCGATACTTTCCCATGGACGGGAGTGGGATGAGTATTATGTGCCATTTCTATTTTGTTTGACTCGTGCGATGCGGCAAGTTGCAGTGACGATGCTTGACATTGTCGAGGTTCTGATGTCCCTTGGCAGCCTGAACCTGCAGATATTCTCTTGGCCCTGTTTGCACCTCCTGTTGTCGCACTCATAATGACGTTACATTCACGAGCAGAAAGGTCACGAAACCAATATGACTCCATGCCAGCCGTTCCGCATGGGAATTGAACAGATTTGCCCACGTTTCCATCGCATGATCATCGACTCGGACCGATCGCCGACAACCCGTCGTTGCCTTGCCGCGACTCTGCTCCAAAACAGAGTTTCCTGTTCTCCATTCGACTTTTTATGGATGTGTCAATGTCCGTGCGCTCATCCATGTATACAAAAACACAATGCACATCATGGCCAGTCCCGTTATCCTCGAAGACATTCGGTCAATACCGGAAGGAGATCGCGACTTCCCTGAAACCGAACGACGCGAGACACGTTTTCCTCCCCACTCGTGATTTTGTGTGCGC
>MCFL01000360.1:0-21191 GCA_002102555.1 Catenaria anguillulae PL171 | reverse complement strand
ATGCGCAAGATTTACCCCGGTACCCGCAAAATCGCAGTCAAGGATGTGACATTTGCTGCCGAGTCAGGCGAATGTTTTGGGCTTCTCGGTCCAAATGGAGCAGGCAAAAGTTCGCTTATATCGATTTTGACGGTCTTTATGAGCCTGTACGTCGCTGGGTACTTTCTTCCGACGTTCGCGCATCGATTCTCATGTTTTTTTCTGTTCACATTAGACGCTTGGAGAGGCCACGCTTGGCGGATACGACATCAAATCCAACGCAAATACGTGTACCGCATCACGGGCATTTGTCCGCAGCATGATATCTTGTGGGACGACCTTAGCGTTGGCGAGCATTTGCTGTTTTACGCACGCCTCAAGGGCATTCCGCCCGACCAGGAAGAAGAAGACCAAGAACCGCGCACTGGAGGCGTGTCGTTGCAAAACTTTGAGCATCGCCTGTCAAAGGGATTGTCTGGAGGTATGGCTGCGGGCCCTTTTTTTGTTCTCCCTCTCTTTTTGTGTTCTTGGATGTTATCTTGAGCTGTTCGCAGGTGAGAAGCGCCGCTTGTCGATTGCCATTGCCTTGACTGGCGACCCACGTGTGGTGTTCTTTGACGAGCCAACAACTGGTACGCACAGCGGTTCTTGTGCAACAAGTTGCATTACGTCCAGGTAAGTCTGACAAGCTGTCCTTATTGTAATAGGTTTGGATCCCGAGGTTCGCCGTGTCATTTGGAACATCTTGTCGGCAGCTCGCAAAGGGAAAACCGTGGTGCTCACGACACACAGTATGGAGGAAGCTGAAACGCTTGCACTCGAATTGGAATATGGCCAAGGGCACGCTGCGCTGCGTTGGCTCGCAAATCCGGCTCAAGAAGCTCTATGGCGCCGGATTCAAGATCACCTACATTGCACAACCTGAGAACATGGCACATGCGACCGAAAAGATCAAGCAAGTGTTGCCAGCCAATGCCAAAAGTTGTCGATTCGTTTGCAATGGCAACGACTGTGGAGTTTATGCCTGCCGAGGGCACTTTGAATACCGTCTTTGAGGCCTTGCAGCAGCACTCCAAGGAGTGGCTCATTGACGATTGGGGTATCTCGCAGACGAGCTTGGAGGAGGTGTTCCTGAGGTTGATTTCCGAGACAGACGCTGAGGGATCCGCCGAGTAAGTACTGAATCTGCAGTGTCTGTGTTGTTGAAGCTGAAAGCATATCTCAAATGTGCTATTGTTCTTGAAAAGCTTGCACAGAACAGACAATCGATACAAACACTCATGCCTAATACGAACGAGTCGACGCCGCACGACACTTGTAACGGGAGGAGCATTAAGCAGGGGGAATCCGTGGTTTATATTTCTCATGTGCAACGAGAGTATGTCGTGCAAAACAAAAAACAAGGATTGGTGGGAATAGTTTACACGCGAAGAAATGGAATAAAGCACATCGCAACAGCACTCGGCAAAAGAGCTGGCAGAGGCGGGAGAAACCTTTCTCTACGGCTGTGTCTTGTGCCGTAACCCGTTGGGCCCAAAATATTGGTTGAGCGCCGTCTCGATATCCTTGCGGAGCAGCGGTTTGCGAAGGTACACATCCATGCCGTGAAAGAGGCCGGTCTCTTCCGACTCTTGCAGGGCGTCGGCCGAGAGGCCGAAATAACTGGCCGTTTGGCACGTTGGGCCGGGTCGGGAGAGAATCAAAGTGCGCGACGATCAAGCGAGTAGCTTCGAGACCGTCCTGAAAAAAAAAGCAACAAAAAAAGCAACGGGTTTCGGTGGTTGTGCATTGTGCGAGTTGGTGACTCTTGAATACGTACGAGTACTGGCATGCGAACATCCATGAATATGCAGTCAATTGGCCACACCGGTATACTCCTCGTCGCCTCCACACGGGGCCGTCGGCCGCCGGGTCCCCAATGGACGCTGCCGGCATGGCCAGCACTCGATCCACGCCACTTTTCCATTTTCTGCCAATTCCACTCGTGCCCAAGCTTGGCAACCATGGCCTGCATCAGTTTGCGATTCAACGGATTGTCATCCACCACAAGCACTCGCAACGGCGCATACCCGCCAGCGACCAATCCCGACCCCGCCGCCGTGTGCGCCGTCGACGACAAGTCGCTGGCAATTACCGATGGGGCGTTGTGAGGCGCACCGGTCGCGCCGAGCCATCGCATGCGCATGTGGGACTTGGAGCCGATTGAACTGCGGATCCACGTCGGCCTTAGTATCTGCACCGCCAACCACACTGCCAGCATTGGGAGAACGTGGGATTGGAGGCGGTTCGGCGACAAGTGCCGAATCGCCACCACTATGACCGTTGATGAGCGTCGAAAGTGGCAGCGCGTCACCAAGCCCAGCGACAGTGTCCAACACCCGATACAAGTGCGTCTGCTTGAAGGGACGGGCAACGTATGCCAGATTTGAATACGGCGAGTGCGGTGGAACAAGCGTTGGTCCGCCGTCGGCGCTGGCAAGCATGTCGCATCCGCTAACAATGACGGTTGGAGACGTGGCGGGGCTGGTGGGATCGGTGGCCAGCGTTTTGGACAAGTAATCACTACAATTGGGTTTGGGTCCGGTTCCGGTTGCATTGGCAGAGTCCATGAGTGCGTTGCATGTTGTGTACACGGTGGCAACGACAATGCCGTAGTTGGCGAGCAAGTCATTCATGACATCGTGTGGGCGCGACTTGCCAGACAGCACGTTTGATGAGCCGCTTGTTTGGCGACGACGCGAGAGGAGGTGCCACGAAGCGCAGCGGGCGGTAGTTGTGGTGGTCGTTCGGCAGCTGGTCCGGTACAGATAACGAGGCGAATGAGCCGAGGCGGCGCTGTTGGGTCGAGAATCGGAGGTGGCGGGGAATGTATGTGTGGTGGCACAATATGGTCTGGTGGGCAAATGGCAGACTTACTTCAAAGGAGAAGTCGGACCCGCGGTTGAGTTCCGAGGTAACCTCAAGGGACGAGTTCATGAGTGTCAAAGGATTGACAAATCGAGAGGCCGAGACCTGTGCCGCCATACAGGCGAGTAATGGCTGTAAATCGCTCAGATCCAATGGGCCTTTGTTAGTGGAGTCAGTCTCTCAAGAGGCACAAACGAACAGGACGACAACGCACTTTCGTCAGACTGTTCGAATCGCTCAAAAATACTTGCAAGACGATCTTGCGGAATCCCGCACCCCGTATCTGCAACCAAAGTAGCAACGCGGCGGTTAGCGAGACAACTTTGGTCGGCAATAGTCACACTGCCTTGAACCGAAAACCGGACGCGAGCCGATGTTGAATCCATGCTAACGAGCATCGCTCGCAGCAAGACGTGACCGACATTGGTAAACTTGACGGCATTTGAAACAAATTGTTGAAGATTTGCCGAAGTCGCACAACTGTAAAGTGCAAGAACAATGTCAGCGGCTGGATGCTCCCAATCCACGGCTCAACCAATCGCACCATCTCCCACGACAAACTGTGGCAATGCCCGATCCATCACACAACCAACATCCACCGGTTTGCGCGGATTCGTGTACGCGTCCACGCTCTGCCTGAGAGCCTCGTGAAGATCAAACGTGCGATTTTCGAACCGAATCTTTCCGTTCTCGAGTTTGCTCAAATCCAGCACGTCGTTGAGAATGGCCAGCAGCAACTCGCTTGACCGAATTAATCACCTGCACATGCTCGCGCTGGATCGAGTTGAGGTCGGTTTCCGAGAGCATGTGCACGGCCTGGATGACTTGTGCAGCAGGCGTGCGGATCTCGTGCGACATGTTGGCCAGAAAAGTCGACTTGGCGTTGGCCGTCGCTTCCATGACGGCCAGTCGCTCTTGGAACTTGCGCATGGTTTCTTGGTTCAGCTGGCGTTCTCTGCAAACAATCACAAATATGGCGGTAAGTGTAAACAAGCATGACACGCATGAATGAATCGCCAACAAAAACGTACTGGGCGCTGTAATAATACGCTGCAAAGAACCGCACAAGCTGTTTGACCAACTCAACCGCTGGATCATTGAGCGGTCCTTGGACGAGCTGATCGGACCACTGCCGAAGCCCCGAATCTGGCCGCTGTTGGCTGCCTGCCCGGGACCGCGTGCGGCGGCCATCGGGTGCGACGCGGAAGTCCGCTGCCGACACGGTTCGCGCACCAAACGACTTGCCCAACTTACCTGGAGGGTCCCATGGCGCCAAGACAAACACACCCAGCTTGCGGCCGTTGAAATGCACAGGTAAGAAGAGCACTGGTTTGGTGGACTTGGCCGTGCCGCCGTGTCGGACAGTATCGGTTCTTTTGTTCCAGTGGCTCGACGACTTGCAAAGAAGACTGCTGGAGGTAAGATAGCACTTCCATCATGGTTTGGTAACACAGTCGTGCGCCGGGAGCGTGCTCCGCTGGCAGACTCGGTGGCTGTTGTGCAGATGGAATGTGTTCGTTTGAACAGATGAAGCAGCCGAGAGAGGCTGGTGTGGTGGCAAGGTCGCGGAGAGTCATTTTCTGGCGCGGGGCAAGATGCAGCAGGCGGGGGAGGAATGATGGTTGTCGTCGAGTCAATGGGCGATTCCCGGACAAGTGATGCCGGGAAAAACTGCGCATGGGTGGCGAACCGGTGGCATACGTATTCCGAAAAGTGGTCGACACTTCCTGTGGCCCGCGCAGACTGTTCATGGCCAGATTGATGCGCTTTGCGGGAGCAGGCCTGGAGCAGTCCATCAGTGGGAATCAGACAAACGCTATCGCTGCGCTAGAGCCACAGGTGATGAGCGTACATACCGCTTGCCGTACTGCTGTCGATTACCTCTTGAGGCTTCTTGTCCTTGGGCACCGCGTGAGTCGCTGATGAGGGCAATGATCGAATGGCCAGGGTCGGACTCAATGACTGATGAAGCGAATCGGCCATGGTTCTTGATGATGTGGGTGACAAAAAGGTGTCCCAACGGTGGCCAGTTGACAGCGCGCGGGACCGGGTGTTCGACGGGCGCGGCGAGCGTGATTGGGTACTGCCAGTGATGTCGCTTCCACTGCTGCAGGCGAGAGAGGGAGCGCGTTGCCGCCAAGTCCAGACGGGGACAAAAATGTGGGTCGGTTTCGATGTTTTGTTGAAATCGGCCACTCTGAGAGTGGGATTGCAGTATCCACACGACTTGATGTCGGTTTCTGGCCGCTATCCGGCTCTTCGTGACGATCCGAATCCGAATCTGCCGAGCCCCACGAGTTGTACAATGAAGGACGATGCGGCCGATGATGACAGCGACAAGCGGACCCCTTCCTGAACCTCGCCATGCCCTGGCTGCTCTGCCCTCCTCCTCCGTCTCCTCCTCGCTCTTTCTCGCAATCACGCCTCAACTCGCCTCTTGCTCCGCGGACTGGGATTGACTGTGGCCAAGAATTGAATCTGATGGCGCAAAACAGAGTCGTACGCCATGTGATACAAGGATCGGGAAATGCCCAACGAAAATGAGAGCTTGAAAGCGGTCGTCGCCACAAGATTGATCCAATACGCAGCGTTGAATGATTGTGCGAATGGAAACGAGGCCGTCATGGCAAGGGAAAAGATGGACGTTAGCACCGTGTGATGCCAAGGAAGCAACAAGAATCGCTCGAATGCGTTGCATGGTCGGTAAAGCGGCTCCGCCGAGGACTCAAGACCACGTGATTTGGCGGCATTGAGCTGTGAGGCAACGTGCCGACGCCAACGAGATGAGAGTTTGTGCACAAACGTGGCCGAAAGAAGCAAGGTAATGGCAGTCACGGAAGAAGAAAAACATGCAGCCGCAATCCTTTGATATGATCGGAGTGTTGCAGAAACGGAAGGTCAACGATTGACCAAATGACAAGTGTGTTGAGGGAAACGTGTGCAGTGAGCCGGACGAGAATGAAGAGAGCGCCATAGGAAGGATACGCCAACGAGCCGAGCTGGAAGGGTAAATGCGAGCAAACTGGTAAACCAAGGCGGCCTCGCCCGTTGTCTGCGCGGTAACCGACGCGATCCCGTTCAGCATTCCAAGCACAACTTCTTTGCTGAGAAGCTGAGGGTGTGACTCGGTTGAGGACGTCAGGGACAAGATCGATATGGACCAAAACCTTGAGAAAGCCCAACGTCGCCGTGAGCAAAAAGTTGAGCGATGTGGCAATCAAGAGGACGTGGGCAGCGACCATGAGCCAATGCTGGCGGCGCAGGTGACGTCTCTGTGGATTGCGACTTGCCTTTCCCTGTGGATGTTGCCCATATCCGTCTTGGCGAGAATAGGGACGTGACCGGTCGGGAAGGTGAGTGAGCCAAGCGAGAAAGAGGGACACGAGGATCGGAATAGGGGCGGCTAGCACGAGGATTATTGACGAGAGGAGATCACTTCCAGCGAGGTTCGCATGGACCAAGGCTGCGGCGGGAGACAAGGCCGATTGGGCCACCAGGAATGAAGCCGATGTGCTGGCGAGGGCCGGCTGGGGATAAATGACCCGTGAGGAGCCCAAGGCTGTTGCTGCTCCTCGGGTATCAGGCTCTGGGTCCACATGGATGCCATGGCAGCTGGGAATCGACTGTGCCGTGCAGCCAAACCGGCGGCCCTGGCCGCTATTGGCAAGGACTCGCTGCCCGAGACCCCGTGCTGGGCCACGACAATCGGCATCTGCACGTTGAGAACCTGACTTGAGAATGCTGTTGGGCGGCCGTCTTGAAAGCGATTATGATCTAGGGGTGCTCAATCGACGCAAGCCAGGGCCGAGCCGGGTGCCTGCGCTTGGCGACTCAGACGCAAGGGCCAATACGAATTAATGGAAACCGCGTGTCGTCGTCTGTGTCGTACTGTCAGGAGGATGGTGGATCAGCTGCAGGGAAGGCTGATCCAGACCCGATGCAGTGCTGCTGGCGGCGGGATGCAATCGCCCATGGGCCGGGATCGGGGAATGATGTGCCGGCCCTCGAGAGCGATTATCAATATCGACCGAGAGACTTGGCGTGCTGCGGACGGCTGGAGACTTGGGAGACTGGAGACTGGCGTGCAGAAAGTTCATAAATACAGCTGGAGTGGATGCGGATTCGACAGAGTGTGTGCATTGAAGCGCTTGAACGATTACCGCCAACAACCGATTCGCATACGAATGAATAGTAATATGCTGTGCCTGAGGTGCAAGCACATCGCACACACACACCGCCTGCCTGCCTGTCGACAGCTGGATCTGGTGTTTTGCTATTTACATCTCACGACAGAACAAAGTTTTGCGGGGTCCGTGAATGCAACTCCGTCTGTCTCCACTGGCTGGGAATAGTAGGTCGCCCTTCGAGTTGAAACCGTGTGTTTCACAATCCCAGACAAGTATACTTAAGTTTGAAAAAGGTAAGGACCAGAGGAAATATCGAAAAGAACAAGACATTTAAGCAGGGAAAACCAAGCAACAAAGAGGCGCAGAGGATGGTTCAGGCAATCGAAGCAAAAATGATAAGTGTGAGAACTAGCAGAGAGACGGATGGGCGGGTTGAGAACACGGAGCTGCATATTCACAGCCCCACCGCCAAAGATATTTACGACATGAAGAGCATGCCAGAACCCTCGTACACGGCGGCGATCTTGTTGATGGCATTCACAAATGCAGCCGTCCGGTGGTCAACGCCCAACTTGACCGACGTGGCATGGATCTCGCGACCAGCGGTGCACATGGCGTCCTCCAAGCCGAGTACACGAGCTCGTGCTCCTCGGCACCGTGAATGATGTTCCTGCGCTCCGACTCGGTCAACAACCGGCCCGCCTCCTTCTCCACAAGCGACACGAGCTGCTGCTTGCCCTGCTCGTCCCACTTCTTGTTCAACCGACCGAAACGCACGTGCGACAAGTTCTTGAGCCACTCAAAGTACGACACGGTCACACCGCCGGCGTTGAGGTACAAGTCGGAATGATGATGGACCCATTCTTGACGAGAATGTCGTGGGCGCCAGGGGTCAGCGGGCCGTTGGCCGCCTCACCAATGATCTTGGCCTTGACACGCGGAGCGTTGGCCGTGGTGATTTGGCCCTCGAGCGCGGCGGGGATCAGGATGTCGCACTCGGCCTCGAGCAGCGACTTGGAGTCCTTGATGAACTGGGCGTCGTTGAAGCCGACAAAGGTGCCGTGCTTCTTGCGGTGTTGAAGCAAAGCTTCAACAGAGATGCCGTCGGGGTTGTACACACCACCCTCGTGCTCGGCAACACCGACAATCTTGGCGCCGTTGCGCTCAAAGAACTTGGCGGCCCAGTAGCCAACGTTACCGTAACTGTCATTTGACACGTGGAAGCGAGCGTGTGAGAAGCTGTCCAGGCGAGCAAAAGCAAATGAGCGGGACTTTGACGAACCCTTGGATGATGATGCGAGAGCCCTTGATGCCGGTCAAGCCAGTAGCCTTTTGGATTTCGGGGTAGGTCAAGAATTCGCGGACACCATAGTACACACTGTGCTCATTGAGATACATGGTCAGTGCTTCCTGATACGAGAAGATACGGCAGCGCAAAAGCTCACGAACCCGAGACCGGTCGCCTCCATACGACCACGCACACCTCCCTGGGCAATCGGCTTGCCAGTCACGCAACCGGCAGCGTTCACGTCTTGCACATTGAACTGACGGTAAGTGTCGGCAATCCACGACTACACATCCAAACGAATGGATATGAAATGGATGAGTTTTTGATGGAGAGGGTGACGAAAACTGAGAGGAGCGCGCAAATATGTATGTACCATCACATCGGGGCCAGTACCTGCAGAATAAGCCAAATATCGTTAGCGTTGGCACCAAAAATCACGGAATCAGCGGTGCAACTCAAAGAAACGGCAACACACCGACATCTGGCGCAGGCACGTCAACGCCGGGGCCGATAAAGTTCTTTTGGCACAGCTCCATGGTGTACCGACGAGTGATGCGCTCCAACTCGCCCTTGGTGTACTTTTTGGGATCAATGCAAATACCGCCCTTGGCACCGCCAAACGGCACATCGACAACGGCACACTTGAAGGTCATGAGGGAAGCCAGCGCCTCGACTTCTTGCAAGTCGACCTCGGGCGAGAAACGAATACCGCCCTTGACGGGGGCACGGTGGCGCGAGTGCTGGGCGCGGTAGCCGCGAATCACCTCGTGCGTGCCGTTTCTCACGCTCGATCGGGAAAGTCACGGAAAGCACAGAGTCTGTGGCCTTCATGTGCTCAAGAGTGCCCGGGTGCACATCGGCGTGCTTGGCGGCGCGGTCAAAAAAGATTTCGACTGCTTGCAAGAAGCCAACGTCGCCGGCGTCCTTGGAAGCTGTGCGAACGGACAAACGGCTGCATGGGTCAGTCGACTGGCGATGATGCGTGGACAGTTGCCGGGTCGAACGCCAACAGGCGCAAAAATCAACGAACCGCTCGAATAGGCCCGAGCAAATTGGGCGGCAGCGAGCGGGGCAGCCGGAGCGACGGCGAAGCGGCTAAATTGCGGCGATGAAGCGGATCAGCATTCATGTTCCATCAAGCGGCCAGCAGGTGTCGGCGGGGCCGGGCAAGCATTCATGGCATTTGGCGATTGGGCAGCGGACCTGGAGGCGGTGCGAGCAGCCCGGACGGCAGACAAGGCGAACATGGCGGATGGATTGCGTGCGGTTGGAGGGAAATCGGAGGAAGAGGGCGGAGTGACCGACAGCGGGCCAGAAAAGCGTGGTGAGAGCGATTGTGGGAGGGGACCCGGGCTGCTTTTGTATGTCCTCTGTGATCGGCTCAGTGGCCCATTGCCCATCGGCTGCCGATGGGAGCGATGACAGGACGCGTTTCTCTCTGCAGTGGGACAACACCACTCCACCTCCAATCGTTCCCATCGCCTCATCTTGCCGAGCGGCTATCTACGCTGACGATGGCACGGTGACGGGCTCCCAGTCCCCTCCACTTCACCCTCGCATCGCAGCTGGCAGCGTCCCCGCCCGCGTCCTGTGCCGCGAACACCTCTGCGAATGCACGTTCCCGCGTGTCCTTTGGCATCAACACACCAAAAGCTCGCGGTGTTGATCTGCCCCATCCATCTCGTGACGCTCAACCAATCAAGGCGCAGGCACGCCACCCTTTTACAAAAACAATGAAACGCTTCACAAAGCAATGACGCCAAACATGCACCTTTTTGCAAATCCAAACACCTTTTGTGTGCATAGTAACAACAAATACCAAGCCTCATGGCTGCATCGCAACAAATGCATCGGCACGGACCGCCTGCAGTTGCCGGAGGCTGGGATAAGAAGCGTTGATCTTGTCCGCAACTCGTGAAGTGCCTCGTCCAACCCTCAATCACCAAAGCAGGTTGCGTCTCAACGATCAGCTCACCCCCCGATGGCAATCAACGATGTATTATTCAGACAAGACAGCACGATCGGACGGAACTCATGGCGCCATGTCATTTGCGTTTTGACCACTTGTCTCAGCTCCACTCCAACCAGACTTGGCCAATGTCCCGCCACGCTCTGTGGGACCAACCTCCGCGCTAGCACAGCCTGCTTCACAAACCAAGTCGCCAGGTACAGAGCAAAACTGATGCAATGACACGAGACCCATCCAATCGTTGTCCTCAGCACGCTGGGATTGACCTCCATCGCTACTGTGGCAATGTTGATAGCTAACAGCACAAAAATCGAGGCAATGCACATGCGCAAGCGGCGCGTATACACATGGACCTGTCGGGCGGCCGAATCCGGCTTTGGCGTTGATGACTTGCCTGGCGCCGGAGAAAGGCTTGATGAGGTAGATGTTGGTGCCTTGACTTGCAGATGAGGGAGCAGGCGAGTGCTGAGAATCAACGAGACGAATCCACACGCGACCATCAGTGCGAACCATGAGTGAAAGATGGGTGAATGTGCGTCCGATGATTGCAAGGACATGTCCAATAGCCAGGCGTCGCTTGTCCAAAGATCGGCCCAAAAGATGAATGTGGAAGAAAACAAGGCGATGGAAAGAATTGCTTGCAAAATGACAAGTGACTTGACCAGCGGGCGAAAGCGTTTTCGCTTGCTCCTTGCAATGAGTTGCATGTACAACAACAGCATGGACAGCGGGTAAACGGGCGCTATGAGACACTCTATGAGATTGGATGCCAACAGAAGCAAGTTCCGAAAGCAATTTGGTCTCAGAGATTCCCACCCGTAATCAAAATCTCGGTAGATTTGATTCGCTTGGCATGCTATTTCTGTTGCAGACAATAGCGCATACGACGTAATGCTGCAGTGCGATAGCGTCATGGCAATCCAGACCCATTTCCTTATCAACGATTGCATGGCTCGAGAGAAGCGTTTTGACTGTGGTTCACCCGACGTTGAGCTGGAGTGCCGGACGGCATGAATCAATGGGTATAGACAGATTGGCAGTGTAGCGAGCCCCACACCGCTTGCAATCCATGCGCCGACCGGACTGTACGTCTCGACCTCTTCTGATACCATGATTGCTCTATCAGCGTGTTGCCTGAAGTTCGCGAATGCACCGGGTGGGAAATACATGTGTCCACGCAGGTTGTCTTCGACATTGCCAAGTTGGGGAGGCGATGATCATGTGCGACGGAGAGAATGGCCAACCTGGCACTGCTGCGGACGCTGCGAACAATTGAGCGCCGTGCATGTCCAGTGCGTTTCGGTATCTCAGCCATACACAGCAACCGCGCATCCATCCCCCACGAACCCCGTCATTGGTGCGGCGCAGAGTCACATTCCCACCTCAACCACTTGTTCATTCTCATCTGCCCCACTCCATCCAGACTTGGCCAGAGTTCCCGCCATACTTTGAGGCACCATTCGGCGGGCAAGCACGGCCCGCTTCACTAGTGAGGTGGCCATGTACAGCGCAAAGCTGATGCAATGACAAGAGACCCATCCGAGTGTCCATGCAAGCACAGCTGGTTCAAGATTAGCGGCAACTACAATGATGTTGATGACGAGCAGGAATAACACGGAGGCGACGCAAACTTGAAGCCAGCGGACGAAAACTTGCATTTGGTGCACTGCAGCTCTTGAGACTGATGAGGCTGTGCTGATGCGAGTATGTAAAAAGGGCGAAGACAAGCTCGTCGGACCCGATTTCTCTCGACCTCCCGCGGCAAGCCTGACTGTTCCGGCGCTGAAATTTAACCTTGAGGCATCACCCGCCGACGGATGCCGGCTTGTCTTGACTTTCAAGTGTGGAAGCAGCCGCGTGCTGAGTAGCAGAGAAGCAAGACCGCAAGCAATCATATGCGTAAACCATGCTCGAAAGATCATGTTGTGAATGTCGGTTGTGCGATATGACAGGTCTAAAAGAGCGGGATCGCTGGTCCAAATCTGCGCCCAATCGATCAGCGTGATCCCGCAAAGTGACACCGACAGCAACAATTGAAAGGCAACCGAAGCTTTGACCAGTTTCCGGATTCCTTTACGTTTACTCCTCGGCAAGAGTTTCATGTATACAAGCATCATGGAAATGGGGTAGGCGGGCGCGATGAGCGACTCAATCATTGTTGCTGCAAGTAGAAGGCTGTTTCGAGCGCAGTTGGATCGCAAATTTTCCCAGCCATAGTCATAGTCTGCGTAGTTTACGTTGTTTACACATGCGAGCTCCGTTGCTGAGAAGAGCGTATAGAGCATCAGCAAGCAATGCGAAAGGATCATGGCGACCCAGACCCACGTATGTGAAGCTACTTGCCGTATCCCCACTCGTTGATGTGGTTCTGACCGGCTAAGCAGTGGCCGTCCAAGTGTGGCGACAGGGTAGATGCATATGGGAAGAGTGGCGAGGGTGAGCCCAAACGCAATCCATGCCCCTGTTGCGGTGTACATTTCACCGACCTGCAATGTCATTGTGGTAGAGTTGAGATCCGAGATTCGTCATATGTATTTCATCTTGACTCAGAGTGTCTGCAGACAAAGTCGCGACGTGCACCTCTGTTCTGTGTAATGCACGTGGAGGTTGCGCAACTACCACTTTGGTATTGATGCGCAACCCTCTTGCTGTCAGCAGTACCTATGCATGGCGAGCACGGGAAACGAGTTAGATTGGATTGACCAGGGAAAGAAGAACACGCTGTACTGATGAAGATGCACTTACGTCCTTGTCCTTTTCTAGCAGGTACTCAAGCAAAGCGAAGAGCAGAAGGTCTTCATCTCACCACGAACGCAGCACTTGGCCAATCCATCGTCAACCTTCTCGATGGACCCCTCGACGGTGAGCGTGCGGTCGACCTCGCCTTGAGCCTTGGTGAGGTGTCTGTGCTCGGAGGTCACTCGGGATTACGCATTTGCGAGCCGTTAGGGACTGGTTCGCATGATGTTGTTTGGCAGCGTCGGGTGGCGCTTAGGCCTGGCCTTGGCGTGATCAGCAAAGAAAAGATCCGACAGATGGGCCCTGAGTCGGTGCGTTGGAGACCCTTGAGAGGTGTAGCGATTGCGTCTTTCGACAGGGCTTCAAGCACGAGCGAGCATGTGGCCGGATAGGAAGACAGGAAGGGCAGCCCCTCCCCCTACCTGCGGATGTCGTGGGCACGGTGGCGGAGGGGGCGAATGTTGGCGACTTGAGACACCTCCGCGGCGGCCGGCGGAGTGGGTTGGCACCGTGGTCTGCGAGATCAGACGGAAACATCCTTCAGACCGTAGCAGCAACGGTTTCCATGTAGGTACACGCAACAGGACGACGTAGGCTGGCGCACAGGCCATGCATGTCAGGTCTGCTCTCTGACTCTGGCACGAAAAGATATGACTCTGATCTCGCCTGAGCTGGATTCCTCCAGTTGCTCCAATCCTCGCCCCAAGAGTCCTGGCCGTAAACAATAGCCTTCTTCAAGATGGCAGAGCTGCCGGAAACTCGAGTCAGCTTGAAGACACAACTTGTCCGCACTTGCTGTCACGTCATCAATGCTCCGCAATGCGGGGTGACATGTAAGGAGGTACGCTGGATCGCTGGTTGTGCGTTTGTCATACAATCGATGCCAGCCACATATGAAACTAGGCGAGATACATTTGTAGCAATGAATCAACAATCACCCTTGGCAGCATGGATAGCAACTGCCCTGTGTGCAAGCAGCCTGCCGCTCTGCGCTTACCCACCACTGGCCATTTGGCGCGAGCAGCGACGAAAGGCAAAAAAGTCACGCAATACAACGAGCACCCGATTCAGTATTGCCCTGTGGATGATCGTGTGTGCTTCGCACATTGTCCTCATCACCTTTTCCGCAGTTACCGCAACCGAAATCGTCTGCGGAAATGGCTCACGCACAGACTTTGGCTGGACCGCGGGGCACTATTCATGCATGCGGCGACGCATCGAAAACATCTTGGACCTGCTCGAGTACTGCACTGTACCATTCTACCCGCTCACCATCCTCTCCATTTCGCTTCAGTTGCGGCCCAATCAGCGCACCCGACACTTTCTCAAGATGACGTATCGCTACTTTGCGGGCGGCATCGGAATTCTCACACTGATCCTGCTCTTTGCGGCCGTCACGGATGGCGTCCTCACTTGGACACGTGATCCAAAGTATATCGTGCTGGCCGAGCTGGCCGATTCCATCTTTGACGCCGTGTTTACCGTGTGGTTTGCGGCGCTCATTACTTGCGCCATGTGCTCGCTGGTGCTTGCTGTGCGACTGATTCCGTACATTGAGCCAACCAAGCAGCGGCCAAGGTTGAATACGAGCACGCCGATTCTGTCGTGGATCCGAGCAGGGTCGGTGAGATCGCAGCCGTCAGATCATCACCAGGCGACAACGTCCTCTCAGTCAAGTTTAGGGCCTCCCCTACATTCGCCGCAGCAAGCCGGTGGGGCAAATGGCGACCGTAAAGTGCCCGCCGCTTCGCCAACAGTAGGTGCCGTGCACCAGCCAAGTGCGGCATCAACGACAGTTCACAAGTGTGTCTTGAAGCTCAAAGTGCTCGTTGTGCTGATAGCGCTCGTCCTTGCCGGCGATGTTGCCATGGTCGCCATGGGAGACTCTGTGCCTCGGGTCCTCATGACTGTTCTTGGTTGGCTGAGCTGCCGGATTGTAAGCGTGTCGCTGTTTGCGGCCGTGAATCAGATCAAGCGCGCAGTGATAGCGAAGAGAAGGGTGCCAAATCCGGCTGTGGGAAGTTTAGCTACTACTTCAGAGTGGAATGGGTCGAATATCAAATGAAATTCACACCCAACAGCAAAATATAGATACTTCAATTCATGTTCGCAACTGGGGACGCGACTCTCTTGGTTATTGAGCGCTGGGTTGAATAGGCAATGGTTTCCAGCTTCAATGTGAGGCGACTCGATCGGCCTCTGGCGCCACTCAAAGCATTTTCTCTTCGCGTTTTCAATGCACTAACACAATAATGTCTGGGAATACCACATGGGAACCCTCGCCCACTGCCGCGATCGGTTGTTCGGTCCTTGCTTTGGCGACACTCCCGATCGTCGTCCATCCAATCGTGGTTCTAATCCGTGAAAACCCCGGCCTCCGCATGAGCTACAGAAATCCACAGCATCGAGCAATATTGGGACATGTTCTGGTTTGGGTGTCGATTGCAATCTGCCACCTGATTCTCCTTGTCCACGCCCTCCTGGCTGCAAATGAGCAAGGGTGCGAATACACCCAAGTATTTGATGGACCAGATTATGGAGAGATACTCTTTTTCCCAAATTGCATACGCACCTTGCTCGTTGTTTTTGTGGACCAAATTGAAGCCATTCTATCGCCCGTCTATCCGGTTACAATGTTACGGCTCTACGTCCAGATCCTCCCCACGGCAAGGCAAAAACGGCTGCAGCGTGCAACGAAATTCTTTACGCTTGTTTTGGCAAGTATTTCAACCTGCCTGTGTATTACAACGACTCTCAGGCGGGCGAGATTTTGGTCTGACGACCCGCTTGTTCTGACCCTGGCTGCAGTGGCACACATGATCCACCCACGCCTGTTTGACGTATGGTTCGGCATGATGATATCGTGCGCTCTGTTGTCGGTTGGCCTGTGCATCAAGATACTTCCACATTTGCGGCCACATTCAGCAGTCGTGTCGACTTTTTTCAAAACGTCCAAGGTCACGTCCGCGTCGGCACACATTTCAGTGAGTACCGCAAGCTTGCCTCCGTCGGTTTCCCCCGTACCGTCGCCGACTTTGCAGCCCTTGATTCAACTGGCGCCCCCACAGCCGGTGCAGTCATCCGTCTCCGAATCTGGCGCCGATTCAGCGGCCGCCGTCACGGCGCGTATGCGCTCGTGTATCTGGCGACTATGGGCGTGCCTGATGGTGATTCTGACCTTGGTCGTTGGGAACATTGTCATGGTATTCGGAAACAAACGCATAGCGCAAATCGTGTACACGACCGTGGGCTGGATCAGTTGTCACCTCATCAGTGTAGCACTTTTTGCCGCAACCAGACTAATCAAGACGACAGTGCTCACTCGGCGGTTGGTGCCTCAGAGCGTTGCGGGGACGCTGGCGCAGTCCGAATGGGGTGGGCGAGGGTGAGTAGTGTATTGCGGGTCTTGTGTCGTGTTGAGGTTTGCTGTCTTGGACGAAAACTTCATTCCGATGCTTTGGCAAGCTGCGCTCTTGCGTGAAAACAAAATCATTGATTTGTGCGTGTTGGGGTTTTCGACGGTTGAGGGTGAATGTGGTCAAAGAACGGACAATATCGGCCTCCGATCCGAACTGTCCAAAGCCGCCATAAATTGTGTGTCGGCCATGGTGTAAAGGTGGATTCCTCCAAATGTGGGAGGTACTGTTGCTCGATCTCATGGCATCAACTGGAGAGGACGGGTAGCGGCGCCTCAGAGGATCAGGCGCAAGGCAGGCAACTTGAGGGACAGGGTGGCGAAGAAAAAGAAAAGGGAAGTATTGATGTACGCATGTATTGTATTCGCTTCACACGTTTGCGAAGCCAGTCCATTGATGTGTTTTATCCAAGAAGAATGTGCATTTTAAGCCAACATGAATTACACGCACATGAGCCAAACATCTTGCGCTGACCTGAATATTCTTGACTTGGACGTGTGACAACCTTCTTCACTTTTGCCGGACCCTCATCCACCCCCTGGCCATGACCCCACCAACACCGCGTGCATTAACCTTGCCCCCACCCTCCTCGGGCCCACTCATCTGTACCGCCATCAACACGTCCCTGGCTGTCAACTTGCGATTCTTGGCCACGCCAGTCCCCGGGACACCCAAGGCCACGCCCGATGCGGCCGCCAATGCGCTCGACCGGACCGCACCCACCTTTGGCGACACCCCATCCTTGTTCTTTCGTTTTGCCTTGGCAGCCGCCGCGCCGGCCGTGGTCGGCGGGCCAAACATGGCAGCCGCCGTGGCCGCGGCCGACGATCCGCCCGTGCCCATGGTCATCCATGACTTTGCTGCGCCGCCCGCCGCCAAGAACGCCGTTGCGCCCGGCGTGGGTGTGCGCGTGGCGGTCACGAGTCCTGTGCCACCCGGAGTATTCTTTTTCTTTGGACCACCAGCAAGCGCGTGTGGTGCCGCGGCGACGGCCAACGTGCCAGGCGTGTCCACGTCCATGCGATCCGACGAAGCGTGTGCGTGCGCGTGCGCGGCGGCGGCGGCCTCGGCCTCGGCCACCTTTTCCTCCTTGACTCGAACCACATCGAGTGCGGCCCAAGGATTGCCCGTCATCTTGATATCAAAGCCCACCAAACTCAAACTCGCAGTCTGCGCATGGATATTGGCATTTGCCCCGACTTTGCCCACGGCCGCACGCACCTCGGCCACTTGCCTCGCCACCTCCACGCCCACACGCCCATCGGCCACGCGCACTGCGCGTTCCACAATGCCGCGGAGCCGGTCTTGCAGGGCCAATGCCAAATACATGATTGCGCTCTCGGACACGTGCTTGAGGCCTGCGGCACCCACTTGGTATTCGAGTTTGGTTTGCAGCAGAGGCAGGTTGATGAGTTGTGAGAGCGGGTCGGGGATGGGTAACGTGCCAGGGCGGGGAAGGGCTAGGTCGGTGGCGAGGAGTGGGCGCGATGGGTCTGCTGGAGGAGGGGGGTAGGCGGTGGTGGTTGCCGAGGCGGGTTGCGGGTGTGGAGCGGACGTTGCTGAGGCTGGTTCGTTGAAGCAAAGGATATTTATGGCGAGTGAGTCGTAATGAAAAATCACACGGATACAAAAGTCGGAGAGAATGTTCGTACATGAAGAAGAAGAAGAAGCAGAAGTATTGTTGTTTTCAGCCGGGGCCTTGTTTCCAGGTGCACCCACAACCACAGGTTTTTGCATGACCTTGACCTTTTTCGCGCCCTTGCCCAACCCACTCTCCTGGGGGCGTTTTTTCCCGGGAGCCAACGAACTACTGGTCATCGGAACAGCCGAAGCCGCTCCTGCTCCGCCCGTGGCCGTTGTCGTCACCACCCGAGGCTGGCCGATCCCTTGCTGGCCAGGCATAAAGCTGCCAAACCCTTCCTCGCCCAACAACTCCTTTGCCCTGGCCACAAACTCTTGGCTGGAAATCAACCCCTTCTTTTGCTGCTCGTGCAAGTGGACGATTTCGCGCTTTGCCTCGGGCGTCATGTGCACGTGAACGGCATTGAAGCCTGCGGCCGTGACGGCCGATGCGGATTGCGGGGTGAGCGTGCCCGATCCGGGCGATGGCGATGAAGCACGTGACGAAGCGGCCGAGGATAGAAGTGACGTGGACGCGGCGCGCTTGGGCGGCATGGCGGCCGAGGAGGTGGGTTTGAATGAGGAGGAAGCCGAAGAAGAGGAAAGCATCGACGCGGCCGCCGAAGCGGCGGGAGAGGGTTTGGCCGAGGAGGTGGAGGGAACGGCCGAAAAACCTGGGCCCATGGACCCAGTGCGCGGGAGGATGGGTGGGGTGGTGGTGGTGGTGGTCATGACTGGGTTGGATGTGGGGGGAAGGGGTTGGTTGTGTGCAAGCGGGGCCGCTGTGGAAGCAGCGGGAGCAGAGAAGGTGCCCGCAGACGGGAAAGGGAGCGTGTTTGGGACCGACTGAGGGCTCGTGTGTGCACTCGTGCTGTACAATGGCAAGGAGGAGGTGGGCGGTGGCTGAGGAGGCAAGGAGGATGCGGGGATGGGCTGCAAGTTGGTGGGTGGCGGTGGGGGAGGACGTGCGGCCATGTACTGTGTGGCAGCGGCGGGATTGTTGACAAAGAGCTGGAAATAGTATTGCTGCTGCTGGGCAATAGTCATGCCAGGCGGAGGCGGCGGTGGGCCATGGGCATGGGCAGGTGCGTGCGCATGCGCGTGACCGTGACCGTGACCGTGACCGTGTACGTGGGGTTGTCGAGTAGCAATACCGTGCATGGCCATGGTGTTTGTGTTTGTGATTGTGTTTGTGTTGGTGCTGGCGGCGGCGAATGCAGCACTTGTCGAGCCAGTTGAGGCAGTCGAGGCAGCAGACACACTGACGGTGGTTGAGGTGGGCGGCGCAGAGGCAGAGGCAGGAGCAGGAGCAGGCAAGTTGCCGAGGATGAGTGCAATGGTTGGATCAATGGCATTGTTGACATTCACATTGGCTGTTGCTGTCGGGGTCGCTGTCGTCGTTGAAGCCGAAGCTGAAGCGGGCGCAGGACCAGGGCCGGGGCCGGGGTCAGAGGCGGCCGCGGGAGGCTGCGGAGGCGGAGCGGGAGGTGGAGCAGACATGATTGCGTTGGGTTCTTCAAGTTGGCAAGGGTTTGGTGTGTTGATTCCCTTGGCTTGGTTTCATTTTGTATTCGTATTTCATTTCTTTTCAAATGATCCAAACCATTTACATTTCATCGTATCATAACGTGACGTGAAGTGACGTGAAATAACCAAGTAAAGTAATCACACGCCAACCCGCCACTCGTACATCTTCTTTCCGTAGTAGGCCGTGGCCAAAGTGCCCGCGGCACCCATCACCATGGTGTGGGGCTTGCGGCCGCGGATGGCCTTTGGCGCCATGGCGGCCGTCAACACGAGCGACGTGCCCAGGGCCAGCTCGGTGCCATAGTCGAGGTTGTTCTTGAGCAGATACGCGGCCGTGGCGTAGGCAGCACCCAGCGTGACGCCGGCAATCAGCGAGGGCCGCGAGCCTTGGCGAAGGTAGCCGATGGTGCCGCCGACCGTGCCTTTGCACACACAAAATGAACATGTGGATTAGGTATTGCGTGAGCATCAAATCCGTCTGCAGTCGAAGGCAAGACATATTGGGCTTATGTACATAGCAACATACAGACGGCAGCCAGAGTGACGGACGGATGGTGCGACATGATTGTTTTCAATTTGCGATCAATGTTTTGTTTTTGACAGTGTGCCTCTTATTTCTTCTCTTTTCTTTTACTTCCATAACGAGACAAGAGAAGTTGAGAGCGCGTCGGATCGGATCTGACCGGATCGGCCAACAGTGGAGAGTGGATCGGCGGCGCATCGTCGTTTCCCTGGTCGTTTTTTTTTTTTCTCATTTGGACGTTGACGTTGACGTTGACGTTGACAACGAAGCCGTACAACTCAACGACCTCATCACAGTCAAACAGTCTAGGCAACCAAGGCAACCAAGGCAACCAAGGCAAAACTACACTGCATTACGAGCATATCGCCTTCACCTTCACCTTCACCTCCGTCGGCTCGTGCTCGTCCTCCTGCTGCCGTCGTATCCCATTCCGTCCAACCACGACCCACCTGGCCAACACCGACAACCGACACCGGCACCAATACCTGCCACACAATTCGAGTGACGGGCGACCTTTCGACACTGCACCGCCACCGGTACCGCCAGATCTTTAGTCCAGACCCAGCTTGTTGGCTTTCTCGATCCACTCGGCTCTGTCCCTGTTCCTGGGCCAATCAACTACGGGCCCCGGGCGCTTTTGTTCAACAGTATTTGAGATTGCATGCTCGGCCCACCACCGTGCACTTTTGGACCTCCTTGCTGGATTTCGTTGTTGGCCACGACGTAACGCTCCTCTGTCCTTGCGCAGCTCCCACTAGCCACCGTACTCTCTCGCCCTGGTAGTACGTCCATATCCTGGCCAATGGGGACCATACCCTCGTCGCCCACTTGCTTTGGCGTATTGTATGTCTATACCTTGTCGGTGACTGACTTCGCCAACTCGCCCCTTCCCTTTCAGCCTCTCCCGCCCGGCTCGCCATTGAGGCGCCACCGATCTGGGCAAAACGTCACGTCATTATCGAGCTGCACTCGCTCCACGGACAAGTGGTGAACGCCGTTTTGAAATCGTCATCAAACCAATCCGAGCTACTCGACCAGAGCCTTCTTTGCGCGCGCCGGCACACAAGGTTGACTCTCGCCATTTTCTCCCATTCTT
>MCFL01000036.1:0-284603 GCA_002102555.1 Catenaria anguillulae PL171 | reverse complement strand
ATCCTATTGCTGCGCATGGATTCACGACGCTGATACGCGTGTCCTTACCCAGTCGCTCAAGTCAAACGGCGTCTTACACCGCGACATCAAGCCAAGTAACATCATGCTTGACAACTCGCGCTCTAGTGAGTTTCCGACCGCCATTTTACTTGATTTCGGTCTCGCCAAAGACTTGCAAGCTCCAGCATCTGCTTCCACACCATGCCATCGAGTTCCCAAAAGTTGTCAAGGTTGGATACGCGTGCCATCGCTCTTAGACTTGATTCCCAAGCCCCCGGAATTCGCACTCATTACGAAGACCCGGTTGGTTCAGCTCAAGGTGAGCGGTGACGCTGGTTCAGACAGGGGTACAGGGGAGGCACTCGCTTGCGCAAGTTGGGAGTACGTCCGGCTGTTCACACTGGTTGTTTGCGCATTTGTAACCCAAGCTAACATACCCACAAGCTCGAACCTTCTCGGATCCCTCCCGTACATGCCTCCCGAGGCATTCGTGCCCTCGATACGCAGCCACCGCTCGTCCCATCAAACCGACATTTGGGCAATCGGGTTGCTCCTTTACGAGCTCATGGTGCGCGAGCATCCGTTTGTTTCAGACCTGCAGAACGACGACTCGGCAAGGCACCAGGTTGAAACACGGATAGTTGCTGGCCAGGTGCCACTGACCGAAGACTTTGAAGGTTATTCGGCCGAATCGAAGGCTGTGTTGTTGGGGATGCTGACAAAGGACCCGTCGGCTCGGTACAGATACTCAGCCTCTGGCAAACTTGCATTATTGAAAAAGCTCTAATGGGTGCCCTGGTCTCACAGATTGACGGCAGATGGTGCTTTGCAAAGTCGCTGGTACCAGGACGACACGGACGACCTAGAGTGGCTGCGCCAACAAATCGATTCAATCGCTTCTTTCCGCAGCTCGGTTGCACAACATTCTCCTCCATTCGCGACTTCCTCAAGCTTTGACAACACCACTTTGCGCGCATCTCCAAAGCACGCGCCAAAATCCGAGACATGCTCCTCACCCGCACGTCGTTGCGATGCAATTCCCGCACACCATTCGCGTCAAACGTCGCCTCTTCCACGCACGCTCACCGGCACAAAACCACTCCAACTGAACGACCGATTCGTCAAAGCCACCTCGCCCCTGGCAACGTCGTCGGCGAACGAGCGTGCCGTCGGCGATTTGATTACCACGAACCTCTCTGTGCACGGCCTAACCCATTCGACGCTGGTCGATGCAGATACTGCTCGCATTTGTACCTTGATTCAAGCGGCCAACCTGCCTCTCGCCTCACTCAACAAGAGTTCCCGCGAGCACGGGCACCAAGACGTGAGCATTTCCACGATTTTGAAGCGTCTCGTCCAGGGCGAGTTTGCTGATGTGGATGCCATTGTGGGCGAGTTGACCTTGATGGCGGCACACATGAACCAAGCCGGCGTCGCGAATGCCGCCGATTGCGCAAAGGTGCACGACCTTTGTGGGCAAATCTTGCGCGCGTTTTCCAGTTCAACGTCCATCGAGTTGGCGACCAGTGTGTCAGCCGCGAGCAGGGAAACTGGGGGGAAGCGGTATCGGACAGTCAGCGAGGAAAGTGAGAACGAGGAAAATGAGGATACGCGTGGATTCGAAAAGGCGGACGGCAGGAGGAGGAAGCGGGGTAAAGGAAAAGAGAACTGATGACGGATATCGATGATTCGCACTGGCGCTTCTCTATGATCTCACTTTTTATTCATACCTACCACGCCCTATTTTTTGGGCATCATTCTGCTGTCTTTTGACCTCCTTCATCACTGGGTTTAGTTGCTCAATATAATTCACGGTTTCGTACCATTCTGTTCTGGATGGCGAATGGTCCATGGAACCGTGCGGACAGGCGGTTCCAGAAAAGACTTCTAGAAGAATGCACTCATGGCTCAGCCTATTTGCGATCGTCGTGCCGTGCCGAACAAGGACCTTCTTGGCGCACCGCATTTTGATTCTTGAGTGACGAACAGGTACTGTACTGAGGGCCTCCTTCGGCGTACATGGGTACGAAATAAGTACATGTCAATATTTACTGACAACCGAATCCTCAAGGCACGAGTCGGTTCCCTCTCTCTCTCTGCATGTCGCCGCCAATGCAGCCAACATGACAAACGCAAACATCACTCAATCCTCGGCATCGATGGCCTCCTCACAGAACCTCAACCACCCGCCCACGGGCCTGCCCTACCCGGGCTTCACCTCGGACGCAACCATCCCCATGGTCTCCATGCCCGCCCCCAACCACAACAGCTCCTCGCTCGGCGATCTGCCCTTTGGCTTGTTGGACGAGGACCCCGACGTGGCAAAGCGCCGTGCCCTCGAGCGCGAAACCCTCCTCTCGCACTCGTATCGCCGCCACCTCTTTTTCGAAATCGGCACCATTGTCGCCTGCATGATTGGGGGCCTCATCCTCAACATCCTCCCGCCCCTCAAGCAAACGCACAACATCAACAACATCGCCATCCAGTACCCACTCGAAAAGCAGACCATCCCCGAATGGCTCGCCGCCATCCTGACCGTCTTCATCCCCTTTGTCGTCATCCTCGCGACCAAGCGCCAGCGCGGGATCCGCCCAGCCATCGGCCTGCTCATGTCGGTCGGCATCACCCTCTTCATCACTGGCGCCCTGAAAAACCTCGTGGGCGAGCTGCGCCCCGACTTTCTCGACCGATGCAAGCCCTCCCCAACAGACCCGCAAATCTGCACAGGTGACGCGGCCGAAATCAAGGAAGGCCGCCGGTCGTTCCCATCAGGCCACTCGTCAGTCGCGGCCGCGGGCACCGTGTACCTGTCGCTGTGGCTCGCCACGCGCCTGCGCGTGTTTGACCATTCGCACGACGTGCCAAAGGCCTTCCGCTTGTTTCTCGCACACATGCCCGTGTGCGGCGGGCTGGCTGTGGCACTGACGCGCAGGCTCGACCACCGCCACCATTGGCTCGACATCATTGCGGGCTTCTTGCTCGGATCCTATGTCGCGTTTCTTACGGCCAGGGTGTACATCAAAGGCTTTTCGCTCGTCACCATTTCCGTTGCGGGCGTCACGTCGGCCAGGCAGTTGCATGACATGGACAGGTATGTGCGGTCGCTTCGTACAGGTGCCGCGGGCGACAGGGCTGTGTATGCGAGTGGGGCAAACCCAGGTGGGGTTGGGCAACACGTGGCTGCTGTCCACCCGACACAGAGCGCAGCCGCCGAGGCACAGTCTGGGTTTACGGCGGTTAATGTGGACGGCAATGGTCGCGAGTATTCTGGGCGTCAGCAGTAAGTTTGCCTTTAGCTTTCTGTGTGCCGACTTGGCGGCACAGACTCGATTGTGTCCTTGTGTACATTTTTTTTTCCTCCATCATTGCGTCCCCCCTATTTGTCATTTTCGTTCCGCTCATCCCTTCTGGCTGGCATATCCGTCCGCCAAGTGTCCTGCGCTTAATACATCACCCCGGTGCATAGACCACATCATCATCTTCCTTTGCACAAGAGAACCGTCGTGCCTTTACTTGACACTTTAGCTCGACATTTATCAAGCGGGGCTACCAGTCACATGTCCGTTGGCCAGCACCATCTCACTTGCTCAGACATGTGTCCAATATGAAATCATCAGCCCATCTGGACACGGGGCCTCTGTAGACGGAACTGCATTATGATACTTACCTGACAACCAGCAAAACACGGGTTACAGAGATCCAGCTGCACGCGAAAGGAGCTCAGCAATGGAGATGTCATCCGCTGAATGTTGCATTTGAGCTTCGCTGGGTGCGCCTCAACCTCAAGGTGAACTTCGCCAAACTGCCGGGACCCTGTCTCATATTCAACAGCTGTCGACACTATCCATGGCATCAACCCATGATGGGCTGGCATGTGTACACTGACTCCACTCCCAGCCACTTGTCTCTCGGCAGCGCGTGAAGAACAGATCGCCATTACTCGGCTTGCTTCGCCGCGGGTTGTGGCTTCCGCATACAAGATCCCATCCGTTTAGTGGAGGAGAGCACCTGTCTCACACGCTAAAGGTTGGCGGGCCCTCATCCAAAGCCTGTGCATGGGCCCAGCTTGGGGTTAACGTGACCGGCAAATGCGCGATACATGACGTTAGGTCGAAAGGTTGTGTGCGGTCTTGGACCGGATCCGCCGGATACTTGCCCGTATCTTGCATCATTGTGAAACGTTCGCAACCCGTCGCTCTAAATCTGGCCCAGCGGTGTTTCAGATTCGGTCAACGAACAACACAAACGACGAAACGGGCGGCCGGAAGTGTTTCACAATCACCCATGTCTTTTTTCAACGGCGGACCATTTATGTTGCTGCCGGTTTGCTGCCGATCGAATCGAAAAAGAAAGTCTCCACTTCCGATTGGTGGACGGCAGGAGGTGTGTGTTGAGCAGGAAATGTATGCTCGTGAGGGACGCACATGTGTTGAGACTTGCCAGTCCACAAAAATCCTGCGGCCGCCTCCTTCCAATCTCTTTTGGTCAGCCGTCAACAATGCACTTCTCTCTACCCATCGCTCAAGACATAAGCGCGAGCACTCAAGCACGGTGAACGTACACTGCTGTCCGAACTGAACATCTTCCTTTCTCTGCAAAGGCTCTCACTCCTCGGCCCAATCCATTCGGTACGTTCGCGTCCACCATGTCCATTATGGCCGATGGTGACTAACCGAAGCTGACTGACTCGATTCATCACGGCAGTGCGTTTCGCGCCGTGATACCGACTCGCCACCGACGCAACTGCAACTGCAACTGCAACAAGCGCAGCGCAGCGCCATTCTCCATTCCTTCCAGCCAAGACGTGGCCATTCTTCAAAGGTTTGGTCGATTGTGCTTGGACTGCGTCGACAGACTTGTTTTTCACGCTGACACATCGTACCGCAGCGTTATCCTCGTCCACGTCGACTCGACTTTACTTGACAACGACGCGGATTTCGTGTTGTACTTTTTTTTTTCGTCCGGCTGGCTGGCTGCCGATCTTTGGAGTTCATCCCAGCCACCGTGTTCCGCCTCCGGTTTATTATTGAGTGACGTCTCGCGGCCTTTTCGTATTGGACCACGGTACTCATTCACTGCAGCACACCCAACGTCAACGTCAACGTCAAGCTGTCTGCACCTCTGTCATCACGCACTTTGACTCGCGACTGCCTCCCAACGCCCCCCACGCACTTCAGCCTGCGTCTGGTCGCGTCCATTGCCCTATCGACTTCAACTGCGGCTCTCTGCTGCCAAGCACGCTCAGCCCGCACGCACCCACGCACGCTATCAGGCAATTGTCCGCCGCCCTTTGATTCCCCCACTTGCCCAGCGCGACTGCTTGCCTGCCCAACTACCCAAACCACAATCCAACACTATGGCGACCCGTTTCCCACCAGCAACGTCGTCTCTCCATCCCTCCACGGCCGTCACAGCCCATGCCAACGGCCACGGTCACAACCACGGCCTCTCTGGCAACGCCAGTGCCCCCAACGTTCCCCAGTATCAGGCGGAATCGTGCCGGCTGTATGACACGAGCGCCATCCTCGACTTTGTGTCGTCCACGCCCAACCTGGCCCATTTACGGCCACAAGCTCATGAGGAACACGCCGCCGCACAGCATTATCTCCGACTCGCAGACAATGCGCTGACACCGCACATTGCAGCATGGCTTTATGCCTCCATTGGAATCATTCCGTTTGTACAACACGAGGTTCGTCTTGACCCTTTTTCCAGTGTCCTGGTCCGACACACCGATGGGTCGTTTGTGCCGTTCACCCGCCATCTCTATCTTTGTCTTTATCGGTCTTCCCACTTTGGCATCCTGCACCTGCATTCAACTCCCTGGGCATGCTCCGCTGCTATTCTCAAAATTTACTCACTTCCACAATTGATTGCCTTTGTTCACCGTTTACACAGGTTGAAACCGCCCGCCAATCCGTCATTCAAGTGCTGGCCACCCTCGAATCCACACTTGCGCACCAACCAACACTGCTTTCGTCGCACTTTTCCCTCGCCGATGTTGCCGTCTCCATTGCCCTCTTCCCGGCCTTCAAAAACCTCCTCGATCAAGATACGACCCGACGGTTCCCGGGCGTCACGCACTGGTTCTTCTCGTGCATCAACAATGCCCAAGTGCAGCATGTGTACGACATGCTGCAGCACGGGCAAGTCACGTACGAGCCCAAGCAAGAGGCACGCAAGCGCAAAGTGACGGTGGACGACTACCACATCATCCAGGTGCTCGGCAAAGGGTGCATGGGCAAAGTGCTTCTCGTCCGCCACAAAAAGTCGTCCAATCTCTATGCGCTCAAGTCCATTTCCAAATCGTCCGTCATCATGAACAAGGAGCTCAGCCATACGCTGGCCGAGCGCAAGATTCTCAGCTCAATTGCACAGATTCAGCATCCGTTTTTGATTCAGTGTCACAATGCCTTCACCTCGGAAAGCGAGTTGTTTCTGGTCCTTGATTTCGTTGCGGGCGGCGATATCGCGACTCAGTTGGCAAAGTTTGGCCGGTTCCAGTTGCAGCGGACAAGATTTTACGCTGCAGAAATCGTCTTGGGGGTGCTCGAGTTGCATCGGTTGGGCGTTGTTTACCGGTACCTTGGAGTTTTTTTTCCCTCTTGTTCTTGCCTTTACCCATTGATTTGCTCGCTCACTCCCAGACCTGTTTGTGTGTCACGTTACACAGCGACCTCAAACCCGAAAACATTCTCCTGCAACCAGACGGCCACATTCTTCTGACCGACTTTGGCCTCTCGAAAATGTTCCGCCCATCCAAAGACGGCTCGTCCAACTCCAACGCCCGCACCAACACGTTTGCAGGTACGGCCGAATACCTTGCGCCGGAAATCCTGCGCAACGAAGAGTACGGCTTTGAAGTCGACTGGTGGTCGTTTGGCACGCTCGTGTACGAAATGCTGGTGGGCATGACGCCCTTCTGGGCAGACAACCACTCGGTCATGTACCAGCGCGTGCTCGAGGACCCGCTCGAGTTTCCCGCGGATATGGCGTCGGATGCCAGGGCGTTTTTGTCGGGCTTGCTTGAACGCGACCCGATGCGCCGGCTGGGCCATGGGGCAACCGCGGCTAGGGATATCCAAGGGCATGTGTTTTTCAAGGGCGTCAACTGGGAGGACGTGTACTACAAGCGCGTCGAGGCGCCGTATGTGCCCAAGGTGAGAAACGCCCTTGACTTGTCCAACTTTGAAGAGTGCTTTACGCAAATGAGCCCGAAATTGAGCCCGCCGTCGCACGACTTGAGTGCCAGCTTGCAAGATGTGTTCATGGGCTACTCGTGGGCACCAGGCGCACCCATTGGGTCCTTGTCGCGGTCGTTTATGCCGGCCACCCCGCTAGCCAGCTCATTTTACGGGTCGTCGGCCATGTCACTTGCAAGCAGCTTGGGCGGGCCGAAGTCCGAGTATCCGCCATTTGTGGATCCGGCCACCAACAAGTCGTCGCGGCCGTCGTCGGTGGATTTCGGCGGCACGGATTTCATGATGGACCTGGACGACCATCCCTCATCGTCGGCCGCCGCGGCGGCACGCCATCCAGGTTCGCATGCCCACCACCACCACGGCCACCACCACGAGCACGACGACGACGAACTGGATCTCGAAGACCTGACGCCCTCGTCTGCATCCACATCACCCGCGCCATCCACCAACTCGGCGGCTGCAGCCATTGCCCAGCTCACGTTCAATGCCCGTGTGAAAAAGCCACCAGTCACACCCGCAGCTTCCCCGTCGCCCAACCCCGTCAACCCGTTTGGTGGCGACGCTTCGCCGCGCCCATCGCCCTGGGTACTTGCGCCGACGTCCTCGGTGGGCATGGTTGCCGCGCCTGCGGCCGCGGGCGGGTCCACTCTCAGTTCGCCGACCCCGTCGCGGCCGGGGACACCCAACGGCCCGCTGGTGACGCCCGCGGCAGGTGGCGGATCGGTGTTTACGCAGCGGAGCCCGTCGCCCGCGCGCAGGGGAAGCGCCAGCAGTAGTGGGACGCAGCGGTTGCAACGGTCCAATTCGGGCATGGGATCGTCGTATTGGCAAATGTTTTCGTCGTCGAGGTCGTGAGCTTCCCCCTTTTTCTTGTATCAGTATCTCTCGTTTATTTTTTTCTTCGTTCCTTCCTTGGGTGTGCTTTCCCTCCTAGTTGTCCCTCTTTGTCGCCCCCCTCACGTTACCTGTCCCGCTCTTTGCTAAGACATACATGTCTTTTCGAGTCTTGTCTCCCTCTCTTTTCCCGCCGACTTTGTCACCTGTCCCTGCCTGCTCGTTGCTTGTCAGCGTCTGCTGCCCATTGGCTCGGCTCACCACCATGCCGCGTGGCACCAAGAACCACGGCAGATTCATTCCTTGTTTTCGTTCCTTGTTTATCATCTTCTTGCGCAATTTCCATTCATTCATTCATTGATTCATGCTTCATTTCATTTCACCACATGTTTTCCTTTCTTAATCAATTGCACCCTCCCTCTCTCTTGGTCCGATTCTGTTTGTTACCCGTGTTCCTGTACTTGATTGATTTTTTTGCCTCTGCCGTCCGTCCATTCCTCACGATTCAGTTTGTATTTTTGACTTGAATCCAGTCGATATGTATCTAAGTGTGTACGCTGCAGTCGGTCCATTTTGGCTGTGTGCTTCGTGTGTCGTTTCTCTTATCGTTATAAACATTCTCAAAATCGGATATTGGTGTTCATGTTCCTTGTGCGAGGATATGCGGCTTGCGAAACTCGAAAGCGTGGAGCACAACATCGACCGGGGCCAAGTCCGGGGCGGCGCAGGTACACAACAAACTGGACGTGTGTACGGGAGGTGGGCCGGCGCCAACTTGCGAGCTGTGCGGGGGGTTCGCGAGCTTGAGAATGCAATGGCCACAAGCTGATATTCGTGGCCGATTATGTGCGGGTGGATGTGCGCAAGCGGTGAAAAAGGCTGAGGTTCCGGATGGCGATGGGTAATGCGAGGAGCGAGGTGGCCAGGGCAGATGAAGATGCTGTATGTATGAGAATTGAAGAAAAACGATAAGGAAACGCATTAGCGGCACAACAAAAAAAAATGACAAGAGGCGACGACAATTAGGCGGCTCCACTGTTGAAATGCGATGCAAACAAGAGAACGCAAGGGTCAGTCAGTCTGGAAAGGCTGAAGGCAAACCCGACAGAAGAGAGAAGGTGAGAAAAAAAGGACGAACACAATGATGTTGTTGATGGGAATGTGCACAAGCTTGACGACGAATCCGATAAAGCCCATGATGAGGAATCCAACGCCGACGACTTGGAAGATGCGCCAGAACTCTACATGCGGATGCGGGGCAACAAGGATCAGAACCAGCGCAGCGCGGGAATCCGACAGCAGGCAAGAGCAAAGAGTGGCAAGTACCCTTGCGCGAGGGCTTGGTGCAGCGGTTGATGAGCTGCTGCGACGACTTGACAAACGACATGGGCGTCTCGAGCAGGTCATTGACCTGATCGTTGTTGAGGAGCGGGGCAGAGGCGGCGGCCGTGTCGGACATTGTGGCTGGCGGGGTGGGGCTGGTTGGTGGTATCGGTGGTGCGAGTGGTTTTGACTTTGCAGTGTGGACGAAGCGTTGCGTGCGTTAACTCCATGGATTGATTGATGGAGGTTATGTCAATAACGTAACGGAATGGAGCAGACAAATTGGTGTCAGTGGGCGTCAGTCAGTCAGTCAGCTCAAAGCAGATCGCCACGTCGCCACGTCGTCGTCATCGCCCGCCGGTCCGTCGATTCGCCGTCGCGCACCCATCAGCTCAACGCTCAACACATCAGCGCACTGCACGTGACGGGGGCCGCGCAAGCCACACACACGCAAACCGCTTCTACGTTTGCGAGGAGGTGACCATGAACGACGGTGCACGTTATAGCCGTTGTCTGTGCCATGCATACACCCCAACAGCTTAACAAAATGCCGCCCAAGAAACGCACCACCTCGGCCAAGCCCCCCGCCGCCATCCTCGCCGCCGCAAAGGCCGCACAGGCTGCCTCCCGTGGGCCCGCCGCTGCGGCAGCCGAGCCTGCCGAAGAGACTGTTAACGAGAACGGCAACCCCTCAGACCTAGAGGACGATGACGAAGACGAGACTTCTGGTGCCGCTGGTGCCGACGGCGCGGCCGCCAAAAAGAAAAAGAAGAACAAGAAGAAGAAGAAGGCTGCGGCTGCGGATGCTGCGCCCGAGCCCGAGGTCGATTGGTCTACCATTCCGCACGCTGGTCTCGGTGCTGCTGGTCCATCTCTCCATCTAATGATCCCAACTCGGCTGTTCTCTTTGGCTCACATCCCCATCCGATTCCATTGTTCTCAGGTCAAACTTCGCCTCCCACGCTCCCCGTTCGTGAACTCTTCAAGGGTTCATACCCTGTCAACGAAGAGTGCGAATACGTGCACGAGCTGCAACAATTCCGCACCACATCTGCCGAAGTGCGCGACCGCGAACGCTCGGAATCCTTCCAACGCGAACTCACCAATGCGCGCCACGCCGCCGAAGTGCACCGCGAAGTGCGCGCGTATGCCCGCGCCAACATCAAGCCGGGCATGTCCATGACGTCCATTTGCGAAATGATTGAAAACGGCACGCGCAACTTGGTCGAGGCCCGCGGCCTCGACGCAGGCATTGCTTTCCCAACGGGCGTGTCGCTCAACGAGTGTGCCGCACACTGGACACCCAATGCGGGCGATACCACAGTCCTCAAGTACGAGGACGTGTGCAAGGTGGATTTCGGCGTCCACGTTGGTGGCCGCATTGTGGATTCCGCATTCACGGTGCACTTTGATCCCGTGTACGATCCGCTGGTTGAGGCCGTCAAGGATGCCACCAACACGGGCATTCGCGAGGCAGGCATTGACGTACGCCTCTCGGACATTGGCGCCGCCATTCAGGAGGTGATGGAGAGCTACGATGTGGAGATTGGCGGCAAGACGTACCAGGTCAAGCCCATTCGCAACTTGTCGGGCCATTCCATTGACTCGTACAGGATTCACGCGGGCAAGTCGGTCCCCATTGTCAAGGGCGGCGATCAGACCAAGATGGAGGAGGGCGAGTTTTTCGCCATCGAGACCTTCGGGTCCACGGGCAAGGGGTGGGTGTATGAGGGCGACGAGGTGAGCCATTACATGAAGCGGTGGGAGGCCAGGGGAACAAATGCTCGGTATGTTTCAATGTTTTCCTCTTTGTTTTTCGATTGTTGCTCGATCTTTTCGCTCATGGATTCTTGGTTGTGACTCGTTCACAGTTTGCCTCGCGCCCGCCAACTCCTCAACACGATCCAGCAAAACTTTGGCACGCTGGCGTTCTGCCGCCGGTACTTGGACCGCATTGGCGAGACAAAGTACTTGCTTGCCCTCAAGAACCTGGTCGAGTGCGGCGAGGTCGACCCGTACCCGCCCTTGATTGACAATGCCGGATGTTTCACGGCTCAGTGGGAGCACACGCTTGTGCTGCGTCCGTCGTGCAAGGAGGTTTTGTCGAGGGGCGACGATTATTGAGTTGCTTGTCCGAGTCGAGTCGTGTTGTGCTGCTGTTTTGTTTGTTTTTAGTTGGCATGCATTTCTTGAATTCAAGTTGTGAGCGTGGGTCCAGCGAGCGAGTGACTCACTCCAGTTCATTCTCGCGACCAACGTCGACGATCAAACCAAAAGCGTGAAGAGGACACGTTAGCATCGATTCACCTCTTCGTGTAAGTCGGTCTCCGCATCGCCGACTTGCGGCATTTCCCTCGTGCAGCACCGCGCTTCACTCTCCCTGGTGACCCGGCAACTTGTTTCTGCCGTTATGCGGCACCGCAAGTACACGCTCGCCGTCGACCGTGGCAACATTGCTGTTGCTCGGGCGCGGTCCACCATGGCGAGTCGTATTGCCTGGCAAGAGGCAGGTATGCATTCACATGTTTTCCCTCATCGCGGCCAAATCACGGGTTCAGCCGTCACGTTCTTCACCGCTGGCCTCACACATGTCGGTCTCTGCTCGGATAGACCCTGAGCCGTTATCGCATGCCTTTGGCGGTCACGCAAAGTGTCTGGCCCGCTTCGCCATGGTCGGGCACGATGCCATTTCAGCTCGACGCTATCGCTTCCTTGCCTCACTGCGCGTGTTCTCGCCGGGCTCCAGCCACAGCCCGTCGACTCTTTTGCTATGCAAAGGCGTGACACGTCGCGGTACCCAAGCACCGAGTTATGGAACTACATACATACTTCAATGCCTATGGCAACCTAGTTGGCCGGGCTTTCGAATCCTTGCCACGTCGTACGCGCGTACCGCCACTATCGCCCGCGATTCGGACTCGCTGTGGCCGTGGCCAGCTAAGCCGGTCTACTTTGCGGATCGCTGGGCAGCCGGCGATTCATTGGATGGTCGCGGCGTACGAGAATTCACGGGATGAATACAGACGCGCTGGATTCTCACGGCGCGCTCAGCCACGAGCATTTCGCACGAGATAATTTCGGGTCTCACCTCGGACGGCCGGCCATGCTTCCGGCCCGCTATCCTTTCCAATAGCCAGCGCAATGTCGACTTGGCTGTCGAAGAAGTGTGGCAGATGCTTTGGCCTTCTGAAGACAAGCGGCCAACGTATCGCAAAGGAGAGGGAATTTCCGGCAATGGGCATTGAGCTTTCAGTCGACCACATCCCTCAGTGCTTCGGGCAAGGGAAAGAGCTCCGTACGGCTTGCACAAAGTACGTGGCTCACATTCCGACTCGGCGTGCTTATTCTACGTCGGCTTGGGACTTGGGTTGATTGACGCGGTTCTATATCTGTTTTACCCATTAGCGCCAAACTCCACTGCATCCTGTTCCTTTTGCTGTGCCCGAATCGTCTCGCCACGACTCAAAAAGCTGCGTTGGCACCGCTCCTTTTCCCACTCCCGCCTCCCGCAAAGATTGTTAGGGCGCAGAATGGTACATACTGCATGCTTTCTTGTTTCAAAAACGATGTCGCTTACATTACTCACACGTGTGACTGTCACAATCAGGACCTTGCACCATGGCGCATTTGGAAGAAGAATACGCCGACATCCTCCCTAGTCTCGCCGCTCAAGGGCACACCCCCAGCTTGAAGCAACCATGTGCGGGTGTTCGAGCTTATCTCCAGTTTGGCCGATTGGGTGTGCCTCGCGTGTCCATGTGCAAGGTCGAGGGAAAAGCAGGCGTCACAGAGTGGGAAGCCACCGTCACCGGCACTTCGTGCTTCAACGGTTGTCGTGGGCAAGGCCATTCGGCTCTGGCAGCTCTGGACGTGTTGTTTTAGCAATGTGCTTGTGTTGCAGTCATGACCGATAAGGCCCTTGACGAGCAGCAACGCACTCGTGCAGCAACCCGCGCCAGCTTATCCGCTGCTCTTGGCGCTGAGTTCCCAATGACGACGGCCCGCAATGACCGGGCTCGCGAATACTCTTCCGGGCTTGGTCAGCACGCACCTCGCCAACGCTCGCGCTCGCCACTTTCAGAACGAATCAGCAAGAAGCCTGTGCCCCCGAACGTGCTTCAAAGTCCAGCGCCGACAGCGTCGACTGGGAGGACAAGGCGCCGGCCGATTCCTGGACGCGAGCGCTTCCTGGTCGTAACCAACAGTGAGTCCAGCAGCGACGAAGGGAGGCTGCCACTTCCTTCGGCCCACCATCATCACCACGGCTCAGTCTTGTAAATGGGCACGCCCCATGCCACTGGGCCAAACGGGACGAGCGATACACCCGCCCCTCCACTTTTCTGGCGCATCCCGTACAGAAAGGCCCACTCGAGCAACCTTGCCATGTTCTCGAGCCCAGAAGTCATGTCCGCGACCATGACACACCCATTGTACCGCGAATGGATTTTTGATCCCGTGGATGCGGTGCGGCAGCACGTCAAGTCCGGCAATTCCGACGAGGACCAAGGCAGCAAGACGGAGCCGTCCGAGGTGACGGTCAGCGTGGAGCCAATCATGACGATCATGCAAGGATGTCAGTTTCATCAAGCATTCGTCCGTGTGGGGATCGGGTGGTGAGCGGGGTGGGGCCGAGCGAGGGCATTGCGATCCGGATGGCTGCGGCTGGGGCGTTGGCGACGTGGTGATACTGGTTGCCGGCAGTATTGGCGTGTATCTCATGCATATGTATATCGATTGCCGTCGTTGGGTTGGCGAACCATGAACGGCAGATGCGAAGAGTAAATACAAGCAATGAAGTTATCATGTTTTCAACTATTCTTCCGCTCCCTCTTCCACCTCCTACCATTAACGATAAACATTTTGACTTTCCCGTTAGTTTCCACCACCGTGACTAGTTTCAGTTATGCACATTCTTAGCCGATTGGTGCACGCCCCGTGTAAACAAACCATACACCATACTGGGACTACTGTCGACGTATTACCGCTAGCAAAACATCCTCCTCGACTCATGAATGATGGTCCTTTTGTGTGCTCTCAAGATGGGCCTGCTGGGGCGACCACCCCGTCCAAATTGTCGTTGTCTCACGTACACTGCTTTTCCATGTCTCACGATCACCTTTTCCTGAGCACAACCAGTTCCGTTCGTCGCGTTTGGCCACGACTGAGAACGACGTCACAACGCCACCCCGTGCCAAGACTTTGCTTCAATGATCGCGACGAGCACACAACCGCGGCCTTCCGAGGCTCCCGCTCTCCGGCTGTATCAGCGCAAGTGCCCGTCCATGTTGTTCATGTCCTTCTACCATGTCGTCGTCCAGCCAACTTGGTAGCCGTGCCCCGCCGCCGCCACTGCCACCTCGGCCGTCGACCATGTCACGACCGGCACCGGCACCGGCAGCGCCGGCCATCCAAGAAACACCCGCCACACCGACCCGGGCCTCGGCCGACGCCGCCATTGCTGCAACAGCTCCCTTTGGGCTCGTACCGCCGCCTTCGCCGTCATTTGTGCCCGCGTCGCCCTCCAATCACCGATACCCATCTCAGACGGGTGCCACAGGCTCCGTGTCCATGGCCAGCTCTCCATTCCCAAACGAAACCGATGAGGGATCTCTGCTCCCGCCGCCACCGGCATATTCACCAGTGCCGCAACCAGGCGAAAGCACACTGCCGCCCGACCACTCGCCGCTCTTGGCACCGGTACAGCCACCCTCAGCTCCTCCAACTCAGCCCTCCTTCCGCTCATCAGGACCACAAGCAGCCTCTGTTGCCGATATTGATCCCAACCCAGCATTCATCCCCTCGCTCGTCTCCACACTCGTCCCGCTGCTCCGCTCCCCAGCCTCGTACCTGCACGCAATCCACCCACTCCCCAACCTCCTCTACATGTCCGGCTCGCGCCTCGTTCTCTCCCCGCTCTCGGGCTCGCACCTCTGGCACACAAGCTCACCGCTGTCACTGCACATGCTCACGCTTCCGCGCAACCCCACAAGCACCGCCGCAGGCACCATTTCCATCACCATCATGCCGCTCATCCCCACACACGACTCGTCGAGTGACGGCCTGCTTTCCACACTTGTGCAGCTTGCGACTGCGCTACATCTCAAGCAGTACTACTTTAACGCCACACTCAGCGCACCGCACCACGACTCTGTTGCGCTCACGTACCGCAACCCGGCGCTTTCCGGATTCCCTCACCCGCCCGTGGCGCGCGTCAGCTTGAATGCGCAGCTCGATGATAAGAAGGATGCACGCACGGGCAAGACGCCCAGGCGGACGTATTGCGCGTTGCATGTGCCCAGCGTCGCATTAAGCGATGAGTGGGTCAGGCACAATCGGGCGGGTGGAGAAGGAGGAGCAGTGTTGGTGGTGTATGCGGATTGTCATGGTGGCATGTTGGAGACAAATGTGGTTGGCGGGGCGGTACGGGCAATGCTGGCGAGCGCCGTTGTGTTGTGATCTTAATGATTGTATGTACATACGAAATGTATCTGACCATGACTGCGACTGCAAATGGGTACTGCATTTGAATGGACGAACAATAAAGAGAAACAACGTCTTAGACACGCCCGGTCTCAAGCGGACCAATCAAACATGCCATCCGGCACAACTTGCACCTTGACATCATTGCTCACCTTGGCCGCCGTCTGCGGTGCCACAATTGCGCCCTCCTCGACCAACAGAGCATACTTGCGCATGATCATGGGACACTGGCCAGTGGCACCGTTGAAGCCGCCGAGCTTGAAGTCGCTGGAAATGACGCGGTGGCAAGGCACGAGCGGAGCGTACGGGTTGCGCTGTATGCGAATGCCATATGTTTTGATGTTTTGAGGTGAGCCCAACGGAAGGACACAATGGCGGGGAAGGTAAACGTACGCGAAGCGCTTGGCCGACAGCCCTCGGGTGAGCTTGGATGGATTTGGCCAGGGCGGCATATGTAGTGAGTTTGCCTGACTCGGAGGACAATGAGAAGTTAGCTTGAGCCATCGTGAATCTTGGCCAGCGATAACGTATACCTTTGGGAACCTGTGTCGTTGCATGTCGCACGAAAATGTGTGAGTCATCACCAAGAGCGATCCCGCAACATGCAACATGGTCGGCATACCTTGAGAAGCGCATCGTACACCTTGAAATCAAACTCACTGACCTTGCTTGGCTGCCTTCTCCCTTTGGCATCCACCGCCTCGCGGGGCCGCGTCGCATTGGCGCGCTGAAGTGGATCCGTCGGGTAATGAATCTCGCGGGGATCAGTCGTACCAAATGCAAGTGCGGGATTGGGAGTGGCTGCCGGAGCAGGAACCGTTTCTGGTGAAGCGGAATCCCCTGGTTGACGCTGTTGAGGTGACTTGGAGGAGCGGAAGTAGGGCGATGTCCGCGTTGTCGACGCCGAGGTGGCGCTACCGGCCGTCGGTGCGGTTGAGCGAGTGGTGCGAGTCCGGGGCATGTTGTGCGGATGTGTGTAAACAGTAAACAAAGAGCTTGTGAGCTTTGCTAGAAGTGTTGTCGATATCGGTGGATATCTCGCTTCACGATGGATGGGTATATTGCTGACCAAATGCGCATGTCCAGAATGAGAAATATGAGTGAGTCATGAGTCGGTTGATCTCACATTGTGGGCGGATGACACCATTTGAGATGAACCGGAATTGATAGGAGGACAGGTGACAAACAACGATAAACGCAAAAAGCCATAATGGGAAGCAAGTCAAGAGAGAGAGAGGTATGGGTCGTTGGTAGGTATGAAGAAGAAGAGTTGAATCGAGAGCATTGTGCAAGAAAGAAGGTAGGAGTATACAGGAATTGGATGAGAATCGCAATTCAAACACACACAGCGAGCATGGGGCGAGGACAGGCAGTCAGATTTTCTTTCACAATGACCAGCGTGGTGAAGGAAGGGCGTGCATGTCTCGAGGGAAAGGGCGGATACATGCCACGGCGCCAGGCGGAAAGTGAGTCCAGTCGGAAAGGACGGCAATTCGTGAGTGAAAGACAAGTGTGAGCGGTCGGTGAAGCCGTTTATTGTATAAAGGAAGGCATTTGATGTACCGAATTCATCGGCTCTCGCTTTCGCTTGATCGTTCTGGAGTCACGGTGATGACAGCAAGGGCACTTCAAGTCAGGATGTGTGTTTCCTATGATTTCCTCTGCCAGCAGGCGTGTCCTGTGCCAACTTGAAGAGGCGCGGTCAGAGGATCGTATTCAATTGACTCAAGTCACATCCTAATTGGCACAAAGCTGGAAGCACTTGTTCTCAGAGCACCCATGTTGAAGTCGAACCTTTTCAGAAAGAGTCGATCCGAGCAAGGCCAAGGCCACCGATCATCCTCCGTCCCAAAGCTCGTGACGCGTTGAACCGCAGCTGAACACTCGTCGTTCCCACGGCTCTTCCCATGTCATCGTCCAACATTACCACCAAACGGTAGTCTATAAGGTCAACTCGAAACTCATGGAAATCGCTCTCAAGATGCCGTTCCCGCCCACCTCCGAGCCCTTCGGGGCTTCCACAGTCACGATTTCACCATTGCTCACTGACGACCGCGTTGAGCCAACCACATCACGTTCAGCCCGTGACGAATCGGAACCGACAACAGTCATACACCGCCTTTGGTGCCAGCAACAGGTACCCTACCTTTCAGCCCTCCTGCGAGAGCGCTCTCAAGCCGTTGGTGACCATCGCTCTCGTCACGCTCTGTCTCGTTTGAAGAGCGAACAATGAGCCCAACGCTTCATCACCGTGACCACTTTTGCATCAGCTGGCAAAGAAAACCTCAAATCCTTACTGCGGTACTGCATATGCAAGCTTTTCTCTCGCAAAACCCGTTCTTTAGGTCGTGCCCAAGGATTTCCGTATGGATGGAATCCTCACTACTGTCCTGAATAGGTCTTCCATGTCAGTCCAGCGGTTTGGTCCCGCTCTTCACTCAACCATGCCTTCAAATTGTCCTTCTCCAAGAAAGACCGCCGAATGCTCTCAAGCAGAATGCCAATCAGGGTCGCGATTTTGGTAGTGAGTTTGAATATGGTGTCTAGTTTGCCTGTCAAGGTACACTGTCGAGCACATTGCTGCCGTCTCTTTGCCTGTGCCAAGTGCCCTTGCACTTGATGCGCAACCTTGTGTTGTGCATCCAGGCTGTGAACTTGAGCGGTGTACCCGTGACAGGAAAAAGGAGCATTCCGCGGCGTCTTTTCACATTCAATGCCAAGCTGTTGGAAGGCAGACAGGGAGGACCATATTTGCTTGGTTGGCCTTGTCGTGATCTTGTCGGCAGTCTTGATCATTGGTGGCGACTTTCATCTTTCATTATTTTACAGTGCGCATTTGCCAATGCACGCCAACTTCTTCCGGGTCTTCCAAGCGTATTCAAAAGTTGAGCGGCCTAGGATTTCATTGCCTGCTTCGATGCTTCATGTCCGCCCCGCTGCACGAAACGGTCTCGCTTTTAATCCCACTTTCCCATCGTGTGATGTTTTGTCCATTCTTGAATAATTTATGCACACATCCCGTACAACTGGCCGCTGGACACAATCGAAAAGGGAGCCTGCCGCTACTGCTGGTGTACATCGATTCGGACAGAACCTGCACCTGCGATCTCGCCTACCTACAGACAACCGACTTCTGGGCACAGCCACAGTCAGCTCGGCGGACTCAACGTTTTTCAGGCCGCCGCGAATCCTCATCCCGGGCCGCCCTCCCCCCGTTCATGATCACGACCATGACCATGGGTCTGATCCCCGCGTGGTGGTGTGCGACGTAACCCGGCAGTCAAGGTGAAGTCATCATCAGGGCTATGAGAGCATGGCTGCCTGCGATTGTGTCACCACAAGGAATAGAGCCAGTCGAGTCCACCATCATCAGCCGCGGCGTCCATCACCCGTATCCACGCCACTCGGCCTCGTGTGTGCTCGTCGTCTGCCACCGAAGCTCTGTCTGCCCATGAAACCTCGAACGGCTACCAAAAACCCACCCACCACAGTTACAACATCCAACTTGCAGCCACCGCCATCCAGCTCGCTACGATATCCAATCCTGTCGTCAAACATGGCACAATGACCTCTTCACCCGTCAGAGCAGGAACCGTACATGCTCCGCCGACAAATCCGCGTCTGCCACCCGTCCGGCTCCTATGTTGGCCACCGACTCTGCGCCGATTCCCAATCCCAATGTCCCCCCATGCAGAGCAAGCTCTCCTCGGTGTTTGCGAGTGTCGCCAAAGGCTTGCTCCCAGCTGCTGCTCTAGCAAGTGCGGTGTTCATTTCTGTCATCCGGATCGGCCACTCGGCTCGTTGCGGGCTCGACGCGATAGCCAACCAGCTAGCGCTCAATTCGTATTCGTCACCTACCGCACTCTTAGTGGACTTTGACGTATTGGCCAAGGTTGTTGAGGAAGAAAATGGAGATGGCGCTGCGGCACAGCATGCTGAGCCCTTCGCCAGCATTTTGTGAGAAAGTTCGCTGATGGAAACGTGCATGTTGCCGTGACAGAGTTAGGTCTGGGCATGCATGGTTTAAAGCGTTGGAAGCGCCGTGCAGCTTGCGCGAGTCAGCGAAGAACCTATGGAGGAAGCAGGTGAGAATCGCGGCAGTGAGAATGAGTATGCTGGGAGGCATGATGATGGGAAGAGGAGGCGGGATTGACAAGAGGAGGTATCCTAAGCGGTGCCAGTGTTCATTTGTTTGTGGACTTCTTTCAGAAATATATAACTTAACTTGATTTCAGAATTTTGCTCCATCCTCATTTCCCAACCGCTCACTGGCATTCCCATACAGCTTTTCATCTTTTTTTTTTTTTTTTTTTTTTTTTAGTGTTTGATGCCGACATAGCGCTTCCGAATACTGACTGAGCTCTACCTGCCGACTGGCAACCGTGCAAGCGCAAGGGGAGATTGTGCAACAATTGAGTCTCGATTCCCACGCTTGGGATCGTGCATATTTACTGAATGGCCACAAATGCAGTGACTTTGAAAGACTCGGAGGAGGGCTTATCCCCTAGGTACCGGTAGCTAGAGCGGGTACATAATAGAGCCAGGATAGGTATGCGGGTCGGGTTGATGGCGGTTTGTGACTGGTCAGCATGCAAACGTGCGTGCGCCATCGCGCGCACGTGTCCATCCGTGTCCATGTCGACGCTCGCCTGCCTCAAGCTTGCATTGGCCGCCATGCTCTCTCCTCAAAGTACGTACTAGGTAGTGCAATGCCAATTCCAAGCACAATGCATTCTCATGAACATTCGCATTCGCATGCACACGCCCATGCCCATGGCCACGCAGCCACGGCGCCGCCGCCCTCTGCTCTTCAACAGCTCCAACCGGCAGCCGTGAACGGACTTGGCCATCAGCACACGCACACACACTCTCACGCTCACTCTCACTCGCATTCCGATGGGCATTCGCACGGCGGATCTTGCGGCCACGGCCATCACCACGACCATGGACACGCCCATTCTCATTCGCACGACCACGACCACGACCACGGAAACGGACATGGACATGACCACGGGCACACTCATAGCCACGGCGCCGGCGGCAGCTGCTCTCACGGCCACAGCCACTCACACGACGGCCATGACCATCATCATCATCACCATCACCACGACCATGGGCCGCCATCCAACTATGCTTTCTCCGTGCCCTACATCAAGCTGTTCACGGATGCTTCCACCCAATTCCCTGGCAAGACTCTGTGGCTTGTCTTGGGTTCCTTCCTGACGCTCGGCGTTTTCCTCGCTGCCCGCTCATCAAGCTCCATGTCGCTGCAATCCTACTCGCTGTTGTTCTTGTTCGACCTCCTTGCCATTGTCAACGAGTTTGTGTCGCACGCCCTGTCGCGCGGTTTGATTGCCCCAAGAGACCCATCCCAGTATTCGTTTGGGTTGCAGCGGCTCGAGGTCGTATTTGCATTTGCAAATTCCTTGTCGCTCTTCTTTTCGGGCATGTACGCGCTCAAGGAGGCCCTCGAGGTCATGTTGGAAGAGGAGGACCACAAGCACGATCCAACTGGGTACGCTTTTTGTTTCGGACTGAGGTTTTGAGATTCACGATTTCAAGTTGCTGACTTGTTGACGGTGTTAAACCCAGGTCGTACAATGCGATTATTCCAATTGCTGCTGCCGTCATTGGCACGCTCGCCATCATCCGACTCTCCATCCACAAGCCGTACTACAAATGTGCGCCATGTCCCTGTCTCATTTCTTTTTTCGCCTCTTTCATCTCTCCTTTCTAACACCTCTTCGTCACCCAAACCCCAGTCATGTCCCGCTCGCGCTTCTCAGAATGGACAACCAACCCCTTCATCCAAGCGCACGGCCTCGTCGCCACCATCCTCCTGCTCGTCCACTGGACCCAATCTATCTATGCCGCCTCTCCCGCACGCACTCAAACGCACGTGGCACCTGCCGCCGACGCTCTCGGCGCATGCGCCATCGGGCTCGTCCTCATGTGGCTCGCTACCCCGCTCGCCATTGCCATGGGCCAAATCCTTTTGCAAGTCACGCCGGCACCGCTCGTGTCGGCCCTGCAGCGCGCGTGCGGCGAGATTGCGAGCATGGAGGGCGTCATGCAGGTGGCCAAGGCGCAGTATTGGAGTAATGCGTTCAATGAGCAAGTCGGCGTGATTCATGTGCAGCATCGGAGTGGCGCCGACCCAAGTGTGGTGAGGGAACATGTCAGGGAAAGGCTGATGGCGAGGGTTCCCGGGGATTGGTGGATTCAAGTCGAGGTTGGGCAGTCGAGGATTATTTAGCATTCTGTGGAGCATTGCCTGCCCGCTCATGTAATACGTATGTATGTAGATTTGTCACCTTTCTAGTTTGGTTGGATGCCCGCCCATCGCTCACCTGTAACAGCTCGCCTCGTTCAATCCCTGCTTCTCCCTGTCATCTGACACGCTTATTGCGGTTTGCCATTTTGGTTTTTCTATTCTATTATACACGACACAATTCAAGTCCAAAACATGATTTGCCAGCTAATGCGCCTTGCCTCGTATTCCTGCCTTTCGCCCTCCGGCCGCTGACCCGTCCCTCGACAAGTTCCTTGTTGACCGAGTGGACTTGGCAGAGGACGTTCTTGACCGCGACAGCCCTCCAAACCCGCCGCTTCGCACATAGCCCGACGGCGATCTGCTGATGGATGCTCCCAAGTACCCGCCTCCACCGCCTCCTCCTCCCCGACCAATATCCTCGTCTGGCAGCCCATCCTCCAACCCGAGAATCCCAATCATGTCGTCCAACCTGCCCACTTCATTCTTCATCCACTCCTCCAACTCTGTCCATGCCCGTTCCCGATCAATCCACGCATCCAACTTGCTCCCGACCCAGCCGCTCACCTTCTTCTCTAACCGATACCCAAGCCGCTCGTAATCTGCTCTCGCACGCTTTTCGCCATCGTATCGGCCGCGCAAGTCGTCCACAGCCATCTCCAATAGTGACCGGGCAGCCGACTCTTCCAGGACCGCATCACGTGTGCGATTCAGATCTTGCTTTGTGCGCTGATGCGCGGCCAGCGCTTGGTCGTGCGTCAGTGACAAGACACGATATTGCTCGCGCAAGTTGTTAAGGTTGGTTTCGAGCATGCGCCGGCGCTCGTCGTGGTTGGATTCGCGCCGTTTCCAGTCGTCGCGGGCGAGATTGAATTCCGTGTTGATGTCAATAATTTGCTTTTCGAGATTCTTGATGGTGGCCGTGAGCTGGTCAACCGTCTCGTGCTCGCCCTTGAGATTCATTTCAAGGCGTGTTTGCATGTCCTCAAGGTCGCGAATCTTGGCATGCGCTTTGGCCAAACTCTCGTCGCGATCGTGAATCACGCCCTGTGCCTTCCCAAACTCTTTTTCCGTGTCCTCGTGCTTTTGCTTTAGTGACCGGTGGTTGCCCGCGAGTTGCGTGTACTGGCTCGTCATCTTGGCCAACTGGTCCTGCAAGGACGCAATGTTGGCCTGCAGCCCGGCCACTTCCTCGGTCTTCGCGGCCGTCCATTCCTCGGTCTTGGCCTCAAGATCCTCGAAGGCCACCTTCTTCTCAATCAAGTCGCGTCGCGCCTTGGACAGCGTCTCCATCAGCTCCTTCTTGTCCGACGTCAAGTTGTTCTTTGCCACCGTCAACTGCGCAACCTGCGCCTCGAGCTCTTGCTGTGACGCAGCCGAACTTGCCTTGAGCGCCTTGAGCTCGGTATCCAAGGTCGTTGCGCGAAACTTTTCACGCTCCATGACGGACCGCAAGTCATTGACCTGCACCTGCAGCCGCTCCCGCTGGTCCGTCACCTTGGCAAGGTCGCTCACGAGCTTATCGGTCCCGCTGCTCGCCTCCTCGCACTTTGTCCTCAATTGCGCCACGTCAGAATCGTAGCTCTGCTGCAGTTTTGCCACCTGCGTCTCCAAATCGCTCTTTGCCGACCGCAACTCAATCACGCTTGCTCGCAATTTTTCGCTCTCGCCCTTCAAGCGCGCCACAATCCCCTCGACCTGCGCCTTTGCGCCCGTCATCTCCTCCAACTTGTGCTGGACCACATGCAACTCTGCGTCCCTTTCGGCCTTTGCCTCGGCATTCTCGCGCTTCTCGTTATCAAGCTGCTCCTTGAGCAACTTGATGGTCGCCACATCCTCCTCATGCACACTACACAGCTGCATATGCCGCGCATCCAGTTCCGCAAACCTGTCGCTCACCTCATCGTACGCCTTTTGCAACGCATGCCTGGCGTCACCCGTCTCGTTGAACTGTGTAATCAATGCGCCGAGCTCAAACTCGAGTTGCCGGCCTCGCTCTTGCGCGGCAATCAAGGACCGCGATGTAGTGTCAAAGTCGCGCGACATGCGGTCGAGGTGTTGCGAGAGGACTTCAGCGCGGGTGCGCGCGGCGCCAGATCCTTCAATGGCTTCGTGCTCGAGGCGCTCGATGGTGGCGTGCATTTCCAGGTATTCGCGATAGCATTCTTGCAGTTTGTCTTGAAGCGTGCGCAGGTCAGAGTCTTTGGCAGAGAGAAGTGAGTCTTTGTGTTTGATTGCTGTGTCCCGCTTTTGACTTCTTCTTGGAGCTTTTTACAGTCGATCGTTAGGGAAAGAACAATGTGGGCAAATGAGAATTGGAATACCTTTGCTCGCTCCTCCTCGGCATGAATAAACATGACCATGAGCGCAGCCACCTGCTCCTTCAAACTGTCAACATCCACGCTCAACCTTCCAGCCTCCTTGACCTGCCACTCATCGGCCTTTGTCGCATAAACGAGCGTCTCCTTGAGCGCTCCCTGCAGTGTAGCGACCCGTGTCTCGACCTTTTCCGTATGCTCGCGCTCAATCGCAAGCGTCGTACGCAGTTTCTGGATCTCCTTGTCCTTGAGCGCAATGCCAAACTTGCGAAGCAGCGAGTCTCGCCACCGGGACTGAACGGCTTGCGCCTCTGCTTTTCGGTGGACGATTGGGTCGACATAAATGGACGTGATGACGTTGGTGTTTTGGGTATTCGACTGAGATCCGGCAACGAGCGGGCTGGGTGCCTTGAGTAGGCTGAGTGCACGTGGAACGGGAGATGACGGGATCGAGTGCGCTTTTGTGTCAATCGAGTGAGGCGACGGCAAGTACCGCCGCGGCGGGGTGTGTGAATCGCGGTTGTGGTCGGCCGTGCCATCCATGAGCGACTGGATCGTGGCGTCAATCGAGAAACAGTGCGAGTAAACGTCCTGGAGCATTAGCCGGCATGCTCACACACGCCCGTGAAAGAGTGGTGGTCGTGTTGAGTTGCATTCTTGGATGATGATGTGACGAGTTTCCCACCTGCGGCGGCTGTGGGTGCTGGACGTTGGCGAGCGGCACCGCCAATGATGGCAAGCTGACGTCCTGGTTCAACATCCATAGGCGCCGGGGAAGGGACGGGTGTGCGTGTGCGTTTGGACTGGTGGTGGCAGCCTGATGGCTGTCCCGTTCAGCGAATGACTGGCTGCTACAGTGTCATGAACCGGTTGGCGAGCACCTGGTCCAAGGCCGACAAACGCTGCTCTGTTCATCGCTGTCGTCGCATCATGGCCAGGTCCGCCAGGCTTGTCGGGCGGTAGGACTGGGACCTGGCTTGGGATGGGCGGAAGTGCATGATGTGCTTTTGTTTGAGACATTGTACTTTGGGCATTTCCGACGAGGCATTTTGTTTTGGATTACATGCCGGCAGCATGGGGAATAACCAGTCAGACGTTGGGGCGCGAACAAACAACGTGTTCTGACTGTTCGCGCCCTTACAGTCAGTCGACATGTACCTCAATCCAAATGACAGTCCCGAGAAGTAAAGAAACAGGCGTACAAGTTACTCAATGCACTTGATCGTTGACACCATGTCACCGACCACATCTTCCGACTGGTGGATGCCATTGCCATTCTCGAGTTGACTGCGCTGAGGACGTGCCAGCTCCAATCGTCAGGTCGTCTCATGTACTTGACGCAGCCAAGTCACCGGGATCAGACACGACCGCAAGTTCTAAAAGACACGATTACTTGGGCAGCTTGCACCTTTTTGCATTACCGTGTCCATCCGCACTATTTGCGCCAGGGTCCGAGACTCGAAATGACGAGCCGCATGCACATGAATTCATCTTGACCGACGCCAAAGGGAACCATCGGTACTGCACTTGCTTGAGAGTACCAAGTTCCTGGGTGGCACTGGGAAACTCGGACGCGATTCGCGAAGCACCGCCCCGGCGGGCAAGTTGACGACAGACGACAACGTTGATTCTGAGGGCGGGGGCATTCAAATAGTCGTGGAACACTTTACCGATTCTGCAACAATTCCTCATCGACTTGGAATGTCGAAGGGCAATGGTCTGTATCGCAGCCATTCGTCGTCGTCGTTATTTGGCGCTCGCAATGTGACGTGCTTTTGCTTCGTCTCTCGCTTCCCAATGATGGAAACAATGCGCAAATGTGCCACGGATCTACTTGTGCGGATCAAGGCCGGACGACAGGGCGGAAAGCACGTCCAGCGTCACATTGAAGACTGGCTCTTATTCCTCTCCAACAGCATTCTGCTCCCACCCCCCGAAATGGGCAAATCTGTACGCCTGACGCTTCCCGCGCTCGACCAACGGGTCACGGTTCCACTTCAACCTATGCTTCTATCACTGGGTGCATCCGCCTGCAAGTCGAGCCGCTCAATGGACACCGTCAACTCGCCACCGACTCTGCACCTCGATGTGTCTTGCCTGTCTCTCTTCGACTCGCTTTCCATAACAAACGTATTCGCGGTTCTATCTGCGCTCCTCTTTGACCACCGCGTCCTCGTTGTCTCCTCCTCCCACTCGCTCATTGTACATGCCTGCGAAACGCTTCGCATCCTCCTTCGGCCTTTCGAGCTCGAATGTGTCTACGCGCCCGTCATCCCCGAATCTCTCTCAGACATGCTCGAGGCGCCCACCACATTCTTCATGGGTGCCCACCGTTCATGGGCACTTCCCGCACTTGGGTTCAAGTCGAACAGCCGCAGAAACAGTGGCATGAACCAAACAGCACACTTTCGTGATTCGGCCGTGGCCTCGAGCCAGGAACACTTGCCTGGTCTTGGCGCCTCGGCGCCGCAGCCATGCGCGGACGTGGTTGTTGTCGATTGGATACAGATGCAATTCACAATTTTCCATGGACTGGAGCCGAGTTTCCATGGTCGGACGAGTTGCAGACCATGGTTAGACAAGCGCTTGGCCGCAAGACGGCTCGCAGGATGGATGCGTTGAGCGCAGGTGCTGAGGAAGAGTCGCAGCTGTCGGAGCAGGTGACGTTTGCCAGAGTACAGGCTGCGTTTTTGCACTGGGCGGCACGGCTACTGAGCGATATCGATGCGTTTGTCGATAGTAGCTCGGGCGAGTTGGATGTGAATCGATGGATGAGGAGGTTTGAGGAGAGTTTGACGGCGCCAGCAAAGAAGTGGATCCGGGTATGCTTTTCCTCTCTGGTGTGTCCGTCAAGGTCCCATCGTTGACGTCCGGATATCGCAGGCGTTTGCTCGATCAGGTCGGTTCCTCTCGTACATTCGCTCACGGCAGTCACCAGAATCTGTATCGCCATTGTCTGCGTCGTTTGAGCGATTCCGCGAGGCAGTGCAGGTTGCTCCCAAGTGGGCAAGCACGGAGGTCACGCAAAGTGCCAGTTCGTCCGAGAATCAGGGAATGCTGACCTTGGAGCTGCTTCCATGGAAGGATGACAAGGACCGGCTCCAAGCTCGCCTAACCACGCATGCCCGACGACAACTGTCGATTGATTGCTCTTACTTGACTGACATGCAATCCTCCCGAGCAAAATCGGGCCACATTTTGTCCAACACGCGTTCACAGTTGCTCAGGCAAGCAAAAACACCCGCTGCACAGACTTTACTTGGCCATGTGGAAATGCTTTCCGGAAACTTGACTGGCGCTTTCAATTATTACTCAAGCTTGGGCACGTTGGACCATGTGCAAGCTGTGCTCCACAGTATGACGGAGGATGAACTTCAAAGCATTTTCGCAATGGACGTTCCCAATGCCACGGTCAGTGAATTGGTCGTCACCGAACTGAGCAGGAGACAAGCAATATCCACCGTCATTGCCCCTATTCCGATTCTCGAGCCAGTTCTGCTGTGCACCGACCCGCTTCCTGTCGAACCAACCATCCTGGCGAGTAGCGACCACACTCACCTCATCAATACAGAGCAGCAAACTCACCACCGGCGCGCCAAATCGGATGGCGAGGACTCGGTTCCCACTCGTCCACAACTCTCGCGCCTGTCGTCCGTATCCTCCAGCGCCGACGTCGAGCTTGCGGTTGTTGTATCCTGCATGGGCCAACCGTCCGTGTCGGAAACGCTGACCTCTGCTGGCACGCGCTCTCGCCATGGCACTGGTAGCGCCATCCTTTCTACCAAATCTGTCCCCGCATCACCCGTGAAACGCATCCAGCGAGGGCACCGATCGTCTCCTTCAATTGAGCTCAAGCGCGGACTGCTTTCGACCTTCTATCCACTCGTTCACGGCAAGACGTCATTGGCTGAGGCAAACCAGCCCGACATTTGCAGCGACCGTCAGCCGCCGCCGCCGCCTCCTTTCGTCCTCAACAGCGACAGTGTCATCACTGCCCGCATCGAGGGAACCAACATTGTGCAAAGCGTCCGCGACATGCTGGGTCCCGAGATGATCTATCACGTCCTTGTCTCTCTGGTTCTCGAATTCAAGTCGCAATGTGCCCTAGAGTATGGGTCGCACGGAAGGCCAAAGGCGTTTGTGATGGCGGACGCGCAGCGAATCACACGCATCACGCGGTCGCCGACGTACCAGGGGTGTGTACATGCCATTGGCCATCTGAAAACCATGGTGCGGTGGGAGCAGGTAGATGAGTTGTCGAGTACGGAGCGGTTGTGCGTGTTTGCCAACTTGCGGTCCATGTTTTTGTACGCACCTTCCTTTGTTATCTGCAACTGGAGTCGAGACTCACATCTCCTTCCCCGTGCGACAGCTTGCATTGCATGAGCAGTTCTCGCCTCGTACCTCGAGAACTGGGACGACTCTTGCATGACTCGACCTACGTTGTCGGTGGCCTGTACTTTACACTTGCTGCTCTCACCCAAGCCGTGCTCATCACTCCACGTATGAGCAATCACTTGCGCTCACGGTCAGCCTCACCCGACGCCGCGAGCCGTCATCGCCGTGCTTCCTCACCCGTCAACCGGGCAACCAACCTGCTTGATGCACATGCCCTGATTGAGAAGCAAGCAGCCCCAGGACACACATCCCCAATGCTCATGCTTGCCCTTTCCAACGGATCGGTCCACGGGCCCATGTTACAGCCGTGGCATCCCGAGCACGTTGCCCAGCAGCTTGCCGAGGCCGCATCCGAGTATGTGGATCGTGCATTCGTGTTGGATCCGGAGGAGATGCCGGGAAGCGGGAGGCATGTGCTCAAGGTGCCCGAGATTTATGTGAGGTATGTTGGCATCAAGTTTGAAAGTTTTGACACCTGGATGCTGACCCGTTTTGTTGGCTCGCTCACAGCGAGAGCCAGCGAGTCTCCACATGCCAGGAAGCCCGCGAGCTGGTCCAGTGGATTGTGCAGCACTTGCCAGAGACTCGGCTGACACAGGTGCTGAGAGAAAAGGAGCTCATCAAGCCCGCGGATGCCGCTCAGGATGGATCAATGTTGGGTGCGCGGTATGAGTTCCGCATCAGCAAGAAGCTCACGGTTCGCGTTGAGCACTCGGACAGGCAATACGGGGTGAGATTTCCACTGGGAAGCTAATGGGTCGGTGAAAAACAATGCTAGAATCAATGGCAGTAATAGACATCCTTTTTTTGTGCTGTATGTACGCCGTGGGTCAGGAAGATGTGAAGAAGGATGTGAATGCGAGACAGATGAGACAGAGGCGTGGATGCGGATGAGAGAAGACTCCGGCTGAGAACAACAGACTGTCATATGGCGTCGCGATTTGTGATTTGTGATGAACTTCACGCGATGACAAATGACAAATCCGTCCACGAGTGACAGCGGCCATTCAAAATGCTGCCCGCTTCCCCCAACAACTCATGGGCCTCGCAAACGCCCAACGAATCCCTCCATGCACCAACCTCCTGCAACCATGAGCACCAACGCAGCCCCCACCTCGCCGCCGGCCTTTCCGCCCGCACTGGCCGCCGACCAAATCCACGCCCTTCGCGACATGGCCGTTGACTGGTCGCTCGCACACGGCCTCGTGATCCGCGCCCTGGGCAGCGGGCCTGACGGCAAATCCGCATTGTCGCACTCGGCCGTCCATGCGCCCATTGCGCTGTTCCCGAGCCCGTTCCCAAAGGCCGGATTCGAGCAGGCGCGCAGGCTGCAGCCCGTGTTCAATACCCTCGTGCACGAGATTACCAAAGATTCTGGGTTTCTCTCCGAGGTCATGGATGGGTATGTCCGGACGTAATCAAAGTGCGCTCGTCTGTCGCTCACGTCGATGTACATGTAAATATCGCAACCAGGATTGGCGACGTGGACCCTTTCACCTCCCGCCTGTACTCAATCTACCGCCGCCAGCTCGCCGCGGGCTTACCCGCACAATCAATCTCGCTCGGCGTCCACCGGTCCGACTATCTGCTGCACAAGGCGTCGCCCACGACCCCGCCAACCATCCAGCAAGTCGAACTCAACACGATTGCATCCTCATTTGGATGCCTGTCGTCGCTCACCACTGGCTTGCACCAGTACCTGTCAAGCAAGACGGATTTCTACAACAAGCGCGACAATCCGTCCACGTTTGACATTGTGCCCGAGGCGTTGCCTGCAAACGGCGCCAGGGAGGCGATTGCAGGAGGCATTGCAGAGGCACACAGGGAGTATGTCAAGCAGCAAGCCGCGGATGCCGAGGCCGTGGTGGTGATGGTGGTGCAGCCCGGCGAACGCAACGCCATGGATCAGCGGTGGATCGAGTACGAGTTGATTGAGCGCTACGGCATCAAGCTGTTCCGCCGAACGCTGGCCGAAATGCACCAGTCCGGATCGGTTTCTTCCGAACGCAAGCTCGTCATGTACATGCTCGTTTTCTTCACTTGATTTCTGCTCTCGTACCATTTCGCTCACATTCGATGATACGCTCCAGCCAAACATTCAACGGCCCGCGGCCCGTGTCTGTCGTCTACTTCCGCGCGGGCTACGGTCCTTCGGACTACCCGACCGACGCCGAATGGTCTGCGCGCTCGCTCATTGAATCCTCAATTGCCGTGAAATGCCCGACGGTCGCTCAACAACTCGCCGGCGCGAAAAAAGTCCAGCAAGTGCTTGCGCTCCCTGGCCAACTCGAACGCTTCTTGCCCGCGCACGATGCTGCTCTGCTGCGCACGTGCTTTACGGGCCTGTACTCGCTGGATGCCGGCACCGCCGAGGGCGACCAAGCATTTGCCATGGCGCTCAAGGACCCGCTCAAATACGTGGTCAAGCCGCAACGCGAGGGCGGCGGCAACAATGTGTACCAGGCAGACATTCCACAGTTTTTGCAGTCGCTTGCACCAAACGAGCGCGCAGCGTACATTTTGATGGAGCTCATTGAGCCACCGCCCATGCGCAACGTGCTTGTGCGCCAGGGCGAGGTGATTCAAGATGCAGAGGTGGTGTCCGAGTTGGGTATTTACGGGATTTGGGTGGCCAACGGCGACCATGTGGTCAAGAATGAAGCTGGCGGACATTTGCTCAGGACCAAGGTGGCATCGAGCCATGAGGGAGGCGTGGCGGCCGGATTTGCCGTGCTGGATAGCCCATTGCTGTATTGAATCTTGTTCATGTTTTTTTCATTTTGTGATTGCTTGCATGTTCTATTCATACGCATTGGTCAGATGTCATTGCTGAACACAGACCCCTTGACCCTCCCCGTCTCCATCCACTCTTGCCTGGTCGTAAACACAACTGGCGCAGAGGCCGCCCCACGCCACGCATCAAACACTGGCTCGTCGGTCCGGACCACATCCACGCCCATGACTGCGGGCAACTCGCGCTTCAACTCGCCCCTTAACCGTTGGTCCAACCCAGGCAACGTGGCCCCGCCGCCCGTGCACACGACCTGGACCTCGCTCACCTCATCCACATCCATGACTGCCCGCACGGCATGCAACACCAAATCCTGAATGCCGGCCTCGTCCACGCCAACTACATTGGGCGCAAACAGCGCCTCGGGCACGCGCACACGCTCAATGTTGATGCGCAGCTGGTGTGCGCGCTGGAGCCGTTCGTGGTCAGGCGCGTCGCGCGCCAGCGGTGGGCCAGACGCCAGTCGATACAGCACCTTGTGTTGTGCGGCCGAGGGTACACGATGTAGTCGGTGCGGGTCGTATTCGGCCAAGACGCGGTCGAGGCGGGCGAGCGAGGCAACCGCGTCATCGTCAATGTCGTCGGGCGTGTCTTTGGACTGTGCGGCGCACATGTGAGTAAGATAATCGGCCTCATGTCGCCGTGACAAGAAACAAGGGAACGAACCAGGTCGCTGTACACTTGCCAATCCGCCTGGTCGTCACCAAACGTGTTGTCTACACGGAAAATGCAACACTTGTCAAATCGCTGCCGCCCCCACCCCATATTCATCAAGTTTCGCTTGACAAGCATACCAGCCTTGGCCTTTGCCCGAGCCCTTGCCCTCCTTCCGCCCTTTCCCCCGCCTCCACCATCCTCGTCCTCGTCCTCATCAATCAAAGCCGCCATGACGCGCATGCGATTCTTTGTCTCTGCCCGCTTGCGCGCAGCATTGGTGGCCTTTTGCCTATTCACTTTTTCGTCGAGTTTTGCGCGCGCAAGCACCACATCGGCTATAAATGCGGTACGGTCGGTGGCCAGGCGGACTTGTTCGTCGGGCGTCAGGACAACTTTTTCTTGTGTGATTTGCATTTGCTTTAGGGTAGTCCGGAGCGGGAGTCAGTGATACTGGAATCAAGACAGAGATCAAGAAAATCGAAACGGACGTGGCCGGTTGGAATGGCATATTGCACAATTACGTCCGAGTCTGGCGAGTGTAGCAGCTTGAGCGCCTCGGTCGGGTACGATTGCGCCACGTAGCAGTGTTTGCGCATCAAATCCTGGAATGAATTGTTGAGCAAAAAAAATCACGCAGACATGGATCAAAGTCCCAACAAAAATAAGACGCACTTGATAGTCGCGATTCGACAGGTAATGCGGAAATTCGGGATACTTGAGCTGAATAGCATGATGCATGTACGACGACAACTTGTGCCACCCAACACCCAACCGCTGGGCCTGCGTCACCATGGGCGCTCCACTTGTATCGACAGGCACAATGCACGTGCTGCTATGTCCGATGCTCACTACCACCACGGCCCGCTTCCCGCCTGCCGCAGCTTGTCCACGCATAAGCGCATCGGGCGCAACATGATGCAACGCAAACAAGGAATCCACGCCGACAGCTGCTGCCGGCGCCTCATACGCCTCAAACAAGAGCTCCTCAAGGATCCCGCGCGCAAACGACGGGTGCGCAAACGGTTCCGTGGCAATCACATTGTCGAACCCGTTGCGCGAGATGTTGAGCGATATGAATGCGTGGTCGAGCACGGCTTCCATCAAGTCCGAGGAAACGAGCACCCCGTCGTCAAAGGGCGTGCGTTGGCGTTCAATGCGTCCGCCGGCGTGTGGGCCAACGTACAGGCCCGGCGCGGGCGCGTGTTTTTCGCGGATTTTGGTCACGACGGGCTCGGTGATGACTGCGGCATGGACAGTGGCGATCAAGTTAACGTTAAGCTCAAAGGGAAGGGTCAGCACGGGGGGCGTACGCGAAGGATCGGGGTCCGAGGCCCAGCCAGCCTTGAAGAGGCCAGTGCCTGTTGAAATTAGCAACGAGTTCAACCAGAATGAATGCACGGAATGTCCACGAGCGGCAAGTTATTAAATGACAATGACAAACCATTGTCGAAGACCAGCGTCATGCTCAATCGGCCAGCTCAAGGTCAAAAAAGAACAGGGTGCGGGCGCGGATCTCCGTTTGAGGAGGCGTGGGGTGAGGGGCAAAGCGAGTGAAGTGATTGGGTGTTGAGAGCTTCAATTGCCGATTGCCGTGGGTTCTCGGTGCGTGTGCGCCAAATGCATGGATTCCTTTCTTTGAGAGCGTTTTTCGAGTGGAACATTAATAGATCGAGGATAACGAGGAAAACGTTGGATCGGCGGGCCGTCTTTCACCTTCAAAGCTTTGCGTTTGCTTTGCGTTCTGCCTCTGTCTCGCAATGTTCGCACGGGACACCTGCCGTCATTCTCGGCCTTCTTTTTGATTCCCAGGCTCAATTAACATCACAATGCATCCTCAAGTCCCACCACCTCCATCCTCAGCCACCGCCCCCGCCGCTCGGCGGCCCGCGGCTCCCACCTCTGCCGCCACCACCCATTCTGCGGGCCCTATCCGCTCCCACTACCAGTCTCTGGGCGTCCAAGGCTTCTATGCCTCGCACGGCGCAACCTACCGCAACCCGCACTTTATGGGCGTGCGCACATGCCTGCGTACATTGCTCTCGAAATGGGTGGCGCTCGACGGCCAGCTCAGTTACCCGGTGCTTGCGCAAGACGACGGGCCGTGCCGCATGCTCGATTTGGCGGCGGGAAGTGGCGAGGCTACACAAATCGTCAATGAATGGGTGCAAGAACAGACAAGCAATATCATGGCGGGTATTGCAGTCGAATGGACCGCCATGGATCCCTACACACAAGACGCCTACGTTGAACGCATTGGACAACCTTGCCTGCCCATTTCATTCCAAGACATTGCCGCGGGCCTTTTGGATACCTCCTCGTCTTGCTCCTCATCCATCCCCGAGTCGTGGGATTTGGTCATTTGCTCATTTGCATTGCACTTGATTGACGCCTCGCTCATGTATGGTGTGCTGTCAACGCTTGCCCGACGTGCCCGGTTTCTCATTGTGCTGTCGCCATCCAAGAAGCCTGAAATCAAACCGTCCATGGGATGGGCGCTCGTTGCAGAGGCATACACGGGAGGCACGGGCAACAATCGTGTGCATGGATGGTTGTTTGAGTCACAACTCTATTCGGAATCGGAATAAATGGTGACATCATACGTATAATGCCCGGGAACAACAATTTTAACGCAGGCGCAACAAGCCCTTGAAGAGCACATCGCGCTCGGTGCCTTGGTACACGAGCCGCTCGCCCGTCGAGTCCACGTCCACCACAAGTGACCGGTATGTATACGGTCCACGGAAGCGGCGCGTCAGGTCGGCAGACACGACGGCCGATGTGGTGGGACCGTGCAGGTGAAAGACGAGGTTGAGTCGTTCTATGTATGCGTTGTTAGCACACATCCGTGGCATGATCCAGGTGACAAATGAAAACCAAACCAACGTACGCGGACCAGTCCACTGCGGCACAACCATCTTGCCCGCCCACTTACCCACCATCGACTGCGCTTGCGCCGGCGCCACGGGCAACGGCTTCAATTTGAACCCGCCGACGTGTGCCGCGGCCTGAAACCCGCCCAATCGCACGTGTCCGCCCATCCGGGTCCGCAACGTCGGATCCAGTTCGAGCCGTTGCAAGGTGGCGTGAATGGCACGTTGCGGGCTACGCACGCCCAGGCGCCGGGTGCCGACAAGGGCCGCGCCAAGGAGCAAGGTGGAAAAGGCGCCGCCGATAAAGAAGCCGATTTCGCCAACGTCGAGCAGAGAAAAGCCTGCGGAGCAAAATGCAGAACTTAACAATCAGAGGGGGCATCGAGAGGGCAAAGAAAGGCAGCAAGAGTATCACACGGACCGACAAAGAAGCCAGTGACTTCGGTCGCGATCCAGTAGATTGCGTATGCGCCCGTGCCGACTATCCGACGTGCAATAGTGTCAGCATCTCTCAACAACGGGAAGAACAACGACCAGACAAGAACGCACAGAGGACATAGCGACCAATACGGGTCGCCTGTGCCTTGGCATACTCGAGCTTGTCCCTTGCCGTCGTTGGACCCATCATGGGGGCACGCACCACGGGCTGCTGTTGCGTCTGCGGCGGAGTTGCGGGCGAGGAGGGAGGTGGTGGAGGAGGGGAGGTCGACAGCGATCGGGAAGAGGGGCGGCCAGTACGCAGCGGGTACGGGTGGCTCCGAGTCCCCGTCAACGTCAAGGACACGGCCGCGGTCGAAGCATGACGTGGCACTGCTCGTGTCCAGGTGGAATTCCGAAGCAGCCGGTTCGACGTCATTGGGGGCGGCACAAGCGACGACGGCGAGGCCGAGAAGCTGGTCGAGTGCAAGCGGCGCAGAGCAATCATCGTGGTAGGTGGAGTTATGTCATGCTCATTGGCTCATCATCGTTTCGTTGTCGTTGTCGGCTCAGGGCTCACGCTGCTGTCTCGCAGGCAGACGGAACGACGTGAGGAATCGCGACAGAAGCATGATGGAAGCAGGACCGTCGATCCAACCGGGTGATCCACAGTTGCCGACCAACACACAGCCCAACGGCCGAACAACCAAAAACCACAATTGCAAGCCAGCAAACGATTTCGTCCTTATCAGTCAGTATTCAGCATTCACCACAACAATGAATGCACTCAAGCTCACTACACGGATCCGAATCACCTCAGGCTCAGGCGTCGCCCGCCGCTCCCTGGGTCTCGGGTCCCTCCGCTCGCTTGCCACCACCGCCCAACCTGCCGCCACTCCAGCGCAGCAGCAGCCATCCTACCCGTCGGCCACCCAGCTCACCACCCAAGACCTGATTGCCGCCACTACCCACATTGGCCACGCGCCGTCCCGCTCCACCCCGCAAACCCTCGCCTACCTGCTGGGCACTCGCCAGGGCCTGCACATCATTGACCCAAATGCTACCCTTGCCCACCTGCGCCGCGCAGCTGCATTTGCGCGCTTGGTTGCGGCCAACGGCGGCATTGTACTGTTTGTCGCCAACGACCCGCAAGTGCAACACTTGGCTGTCGAGGCCGCAGAGTATGCGGGAGCGTTTTATGTGACGCAATGGACACCGGGCACACTGACCAATGCCCAGCAAGTGGTGGTCAAGCGGCAAGCCATGGCCGATACCCAAAAGCAGTTGCCGACGAGTGCGCCAAAGCCCGATTTGGTGGTGGCCGTGGATCTCACCAGCAAGCACACGATGCGTGCCATCAAGGAGGCGCGCAAGCTCAACATTCCGACCATGGCCGTGGTCGATAGTGATGTGGATCCGAGGTGGGTCACCTACCCGATTCCAGGAAATGACGATTCGGTGCACAGTTTGGAGTTGGTCGTCAAGACGGTGGCACAGGCCGTCAGGCAAGGTCGTGGGGAAGTCAAGAAGACGAGCTTGGCGCAGCAGGTCGAGGAGGGGAAGCGTGATAAGGAAAAGCAGCATGAGCCCTGGACCGATTTGCGGATGCAGGATTTCTCGGATATCTGAGTGTTGCCGTGGTGACGGATTGTTTGTAGATTATTCTTCTTTAGGTTTCTTTACATGGCTCTTGTATCATCCATTGCGGTCGAGGCTCGGCTCTTTGACATCGACTCAAGGATTGGATTTTGATTCACTGTGCATCTCGGCGAACCCGCCAAACTGCACTGCACGGTGCTTGACGTCGACACGTGCGCGCGATCAAGTCGCTGGTCTCACTGTCATTCTGCACTTCTCGACACCACTTGACACCATGCAATAAGACCGATCGACGGCATTTCCTCCGTCTACTTGGTCCCACCCATGGCTCCGTTATACGGTGCTCCGGCCGCCGCCAGATCATGATCACGTCACCCACAGACAGGACTCATCCAACGCGACACCGCATCCGCCAGCACCAGCTCTTCTGGTGGCGGCCCCTTCCCCTCCCGCGCCATCTAAGGCAGTCTGTAAAAGACTGTTTTTTCTTGATCAGGCTAGGCACATGTCGCCCCTCCCTCGCCGCGCTCAAGTCGCTGTAGAGTCAAACACTGATCACATCCCTTCTTGATTCCCGGCCCGTAACTTTTCCTTCAACCTCTGTCTGCCGGATCCCGATGCGGACACATCCCACGTCTAGATAACCTCGGTTCCATTCCTTCTCCCTCGTTGGTCGCTAATCCGGCCCATTCGAACACGAGACACGAACCGAGATAGATCCCATCGCCTGCGTCACACCTGTTCGCAGGATCCATTGGCCACCATGTCCGCCGACCCGGCTTCAAGTCATCGAAAAACCAAGCCAGAAACAGCACTCCGGCATTCCATATTTCGAACTGTCAACATTGGCCGGTCCAATGTCCCCAAGCCCAACCGGGCCGCTACTATGAAACGCCATCCGTCAGGCTGCGCACGACGCGCGCAACTCAACGCCGGGGGGCTCTGTGACGACGCGGCCCAAGACACGCGTATGGCGCACGAGCTGGGCATGTTTGTCGAACTGCCGATTGCGGCGGGGGTGCTTCAACATGCACTGTACTAGGACTGAGTTCGCGGCCCATTCGACACGGTGCAACCAGTTTTGCCGGCAAGGGCGGCGTCAAGTTCGAAAAGCGGGATGCTTTGAGCGTTGTCGAGTTGCAGCCAGTGGGCAAGGAGAGCAAGGTCAAAATGTTTGAGGCAACCATTTAGTGAAAAGGAGCGCTTCGTGGCTACGAGGATGGCCGCGGCCAAGGCATTGGTTCTGTGAGTTTGCGTTTGACTACGAAATTGCGGGAGGCATGCATGATACGGTGTCTATTGGGAATTGGATGAGAGTGATTGACAAATGAAGAGTCTCGTCCGAGTGACAAGGTGATCCGACCCATGTCGTTCTTCATGGAGACAGTCAACGTATTGGTGTGTCGGCATTGAAGACATCAAATGCCTTCCTTAATCCAATGAACGGCTTCACCGACAACGCCAAAAGGGCGAGCACAGGAGTGAAATGTACCTCGCCTTGCCGTGGGTGTGCAGGAATCAATGGACGGTGGCCGATGCAATCGCGCAATCCAGCGCAAACCAGGATGCCAATCAGTTCCCCTCGAATCATCCATTCACGCGGCTCGTTGAGTCAGCATCCCTAGCCTTGTACCTATTCCAGGGTAGATATGTACTCGTCTATGTACGTATGTACGAGAACATCGATCATTGGGACATAATCAAATGTGGTCACACTGAAACAAACGCGTCGATTTGTAAGGTCCCATGACCATGTTTCACCGCTCGCGTCCCACCACTCGCAGCTGATCAAAGCGAGGCTTGTTTGCGCTTGGAATGTCTCACAAACATGGATCCAAGGCACGATCGGTCGAATCAAGCTGAAAAGCTGACCAATGGATGACGAGCAACATAAATGTCAAATGATGAAATGACGTGTGTTCGGTGAATTCATGTGGCGGTGGCAGCTAATCACAAGACTGTCCCCAAACATCCCTTGACAGTGGATCCCAGTTCTTCTCCATCAGCGCGTCGATGTCAGGTCCAGAAGTCTGGTCGCTCATCTTGCTATTTCTGCTGCGTGTGCTTGCGCTTGGTCCAACGCTCTGCCCGCTTGCGACTTCGGTACAAGTAGCATCCATCCCCCGTCATCCCTTCCTTCACACAGTTTCCCTAGTGTGGATGCGACGATTCTCTCGCCACAGTCATAGACCTCGATAGACTCTGTTGCTTCATAGATGCATCTGACACCTCGTTGACTTTCACCGATCCTCCATTCAATTCAAACATGGCCACCACCAAGCCCAAGCGCTTCATGATGCGCTCCATCCTCCTTGCCCTGATCCTCTCGGCACTCGCCCTGGGCGCCAACTCGCAAGATGTGATCCGCCAAGCTCCCTCTGGCGCCCAAATCGCCGAAGGCCGCTACATTGTGCAGTTCACCCGTGCGCCCGCCGTCCAAGCCAGTCTCCGCAACACGCGCGAGTCGGCCTCGTTGCGTAACGCGGCCCAAGCTCAGCAAGAGTCGTTCAATGCTCGCGCCAGGGCCTTGCCCAAGGTCAAGATCGAGCGGTCCTTCACCAAGCTGTTCAACGGTGTGTCGATTCGTGCCACCAAGGACCAGATTGTCGAGCTCAGCAAGGTTGCTGGCGTCAAGGCCATCTACCCGGTCTTGTTGCACTCGTTTGATCCTATGGAGGTGACGCCCAACGCCGACCCGGCCAAGCGGACTGACTTGTCGTCGTCGCACAATGCCACTGGTGTCGCCCGTGTGCGTGAGGAGCTCAAGCTTACCGGCAAGGGTATTCGTATTGCCATTATCGACTCTGGCGTGGACTACCGCCACCCGGCTTTTGCCCGTCCCGGCCAAACTTGCCCTCGTCTCGGCGAGTCTGGCTGCCGTGTCATCAAGGGCGTTGACATTGTCGGCGACGACTGGAACCCGGCTGATCCGCTCCGCGATGTTGTCAAGCCCGACGACGATCCCGATGACTGCATCAGTGGCCACGGTACCCATGTTGCCGGTATCTCCGCTGGTGCCGACAATGTGTTCACTGGCGTTGCCCCCGATGCCGACATTTTGGCTTACAAGGGTCCGTTCTGCTTCCCATGTTTGCTCCGGTTCCCATTGACGGCTGACATTTTCCTGTCTGATTCTTGTAGTGTTTGGCTGCACGGGTCCCCGCACCTCGACTACAACCGACGCCATGGTTGCCGCCATGGAGCGCGCCACTGACGACGGTGCTCACGTCATTAACATGAGTATTGGAGGGGGAGCTGTATGACCTTCCGCCGTTTAAATTTCACCCCTGTGCGGGTCTAACGCCAAGAATTGCGTTTTGGCAGATGTTTGATGACTGGCCGACCGCGCAAGCTGCGACCGCTCTCGCCGACAAGGGTGTCATTGTAGTGTCTTCGCAGGGCAACAACGGACCCAAGGGCGTACGTACACGTTTCGCTTTCGCATTGTTCACACTTTATCTTCGAAACTCGAGTCTCACTTGCTTTCCGCTCCTGCCGTTGAATAGCTCTTCTGGGGTGGTGCTCCTGGAGCCGCTCGCCGCGGTTTCGGTACTGGTTCCGCCGACGCGCCCACGACTGTCTCGTCGTCGCTTACCGTGACTGGTTTGGCCGGCGCCACCGAGATTGCCTTCAACAACGAGGAGTCGACCGCCGGCAAGTTCACACGCGGCACCGCCTTTGCCATCAAGAACTCGCCCAACGCACCCACCACCGCCGACGACGGCTGCAATGCGTTCCCTGCTGGCACTTTCACCGGCAAGGTTGCTCTGGTCCGCCGTGGTACCTGCGCTTTCGCCATCAAGGCCGAGAACGCTCGTGTTGCTGGCGCTACCGGAGTCTTGGTGTACAATAACGCTCCAGGTATGCCTGAAGCACCCATTTCTGACTTTCCGAGTGCTGATCACAATTCCTTGGATTTGTCTCATCAGGCTTGTTTTCTGGCTCCATCACTCCCGCTGGCTTCGCGATCCCCGTCGGCTACGTGTCGGGTGTCGATGGCGAGCGCTTGTGGGCTGCGGCCAACACTGGCGCCGAGGTGACCATTGCCAACAATGGCGGCCAGCTTGCGCTCCCCAACCTCGTCACGGGTGGTCAGCCGTCCGACTTCACCTCGTGGGGTCCCGGCCCGACCCTTGTCATGAAGCCCGATGTTATTGCTCCCGGTGCGTGCCGCTTGCCTTGAATCGCGTCAATCTCGATCGTGCTGACATTTCATCAAACCTCGTATAGGTGGCAACATTTACTCGTCCTACCCACGCCGTCAAGGCAGCTACGCTTCGCTTTCGGGCACGTCGATGGTATGGCACTTGCGGGGCCTGATGCCAGCCGGTCCAGCACAATTACTCACACAGTTGTTTACATTGCGAATCTAGGCCTCGCCGTACCTTGCTGGTGTCTCTGCACTCTTCCGTGAAGCCTTCCCCGAGGTCTTCGAGGGTGCCTTTGACCAAATGCAGCGCCGCGTGCAAAACACGGCCGAGCCCGTGCGTCTCGCCTCGACTGGTCTCCCTTGGCCCGTCCCCCGCCAAGGTGCTGGTTACATCAACGCGTACAACTTGCTCACCAACCGCGTGGCTGTGACCCCGTCCAAGCTTGAGCTCGGCGACGGCAACGACCGCAAGACGCGCGAGATTCGTGTCTCTAACACTGGCTCGCAAACCATTGCCTACACCTTGTCCCACCAACCCGCCACCTCGGTCAACCAGAATGGCGCCCCGCTCAACCCGATCTTCTCCAACACCACTACCGCCCGCGTGTCCATCAGCGCAGCTCAAATCACGCTCCGTGCTCGCGAGTCTGCCCGTGTCCAAATCGAAGTCTTCCCCAACCCCGGCCAAGGTCCCTTCTGGCTCCAATCTGGTTGGGTGGTGCTCACCCCGTCCGAGGGCTCGCCTGCTGGCACCCCGACGCTCCGTGTTCCTTACCTGTTGATGACTGGCGACTACTCGCAGTACGCCCAGCTCCCCGCCGACCCGACCCGCAGCCCCGTGATTGCCGACTCGGACCTGTCTGCCTGGGATCCCGCCTCCACCGGCCCGCGCCCCAAATCCAAGCGCGAGGAATCCGATTCGACCAAGTCGATTGGCCCCTACTCGCTCAACGGCACCGACATTCCGCTCTTGTACGTCGAGCCCGCGCACATCAACCGCAACATGCGCATTGAGGTGTTCAACGCCACCAACAAGCAGCGTCTCGGTCTTGTTGCCGACTACCCGTACACGCAACCCAACCGTTACTTGTTGCCGTCGGCCAACTCGACGTTGCTTGTTGGCACCCGCCCGCTTCGCGGCTGGCAAGGCGAGTACTTTGAGTCCGAGACGTCGGCCGCCAAGGTGGTGCCCGATGGCGACTACTACTTTGAGCTGTCGTTTGTGCGCCCGGGCAAGTCAAACGACGGGTGGGAGACGCGTCATGCCAAGTACTGGACATCGCCGCGCATCTTGATTCGTCGTGATGGCGGCGCGTCTACCACCACGTCGACCACGACCGCGGCTGCCACGACCACCACGACTGCTGCTGCCACCACGACGACCTCGGCTGCTGCCACGACGACCTCTTCCGCTGCGACCACCGCGACGACCACTTCGGGTGCTGGCTCTTCAACGGCCAACCCGACCGTGCCCACCGATTTGCCCGTGTATGGCCGCCGCCCGCGTCCCTCGACGCCCGTGGTGGCTCCCGAGCCCGTGTACGGCCGTCGTCCCACGCGCCCGGCTGTTGGTGGTAACGCCCGCATCGATTAAGCAGTCGACATAGAGTTGCCTGACTGTCCGTTGAAAGTGAACGTCTTGTATGCTCCAGACTTGGTAGTCGTTTGCAATATTGCATGTGTTGTTGTATATCATTACGAAATGCAATAAGTTTTGTTGATTTGGACTTGCATGCATGAGCTCATGCCAGTTGTGAGTCGGTCGCTCCTTCAGTTCGTGGAATAACGCCATCAACAAGAGTCTGCGTACAGTAAGGTACCGCGCAGCTGTCCTGTGCTCATCATTTCTCGTATTTATCATTGGCCCAACAGAGCTTGTCAACGGCCAAGAGCTGCATGCCATGGGCAGGCAACTTGGAAGAGCAGCAAGAGCGGCGCGCGTCGGGCGATGCGAACACAAAGAAGGAACATGACGGAAAGGGGACGCGTGCAGTCACATGATGTCTGGCCAATCAGGACGCGCTGCTTGTTGGGGCAGAGAAGGCTCTGGAAAGTCGGTTTGGTTCCGTTGAAGGCTGGTGGCTGTTGATTGACTGTGGGAGACACGCGAGCGAGAGCGAGACAAGTTCCGATCGTCAGAGAAACCAGAGCAGAGCTTGGATCCGGATCCATGATCCATCCCATCCATCATCCATAAAGGGCTCGTCGTGTCCTCGACCTCCACGAAGAAGCGCTCTCTGCTGCTGTTTTCGTATCCACATTGACCATTTGCCCTTGTTGCCAACGCAAACGCACCCAAGCCAACCAACCCGCATCTGTCCACCACCATGCACCGCATTCCTCACGCTGCTCGCCTCGCTCGCACTGCTGCCATCCGCCGTACCTTCTCGACGGGCCACAAGGAGCTCCAATTCGGCGCCGACGGCCGCGCCAAGCTCGCCAAGGGTGTCGACACGCTCGCCCGCGCCGTCGCCGTGACGCTTGGCCCCAAGGGCCGCAACGTGCTCATTGAGCAGCCGTACGGCTCGCCCAAGATCACAAAGGACGGAGTGTCGGTCGCCAAGGCCATCACCCTCGAGGACAAGTTTGAAAACCTCGGTGCCCGCCTCGTCCAGGACGTTGCCAACAAGACCAACGAGGTTGCCGGTGACGGTACCACCACCGCCACCGTGCTGACCCGTGCCATCTTCAACGAGGGTCTCAAGAATGTTGCTGCCGGGTGCAACCCGACCGATCTCCGCCGTGGTGTGCAGGTTGCCGTGGATGCCGTTGTCAAGCACCTCAAGGAGCACCGCCGCATGATCACCTCGTCCGAGGAGGTTGCCCAGGTGGCCACCATTTCGGCCAACGGCGACAAGCACGTTGGTGCCCTCATTGCGCAGGCCATGGAAAAGGTGGGCAAGGAGGGTGTCATCACCGTGCAAGAGGGCAAGACGCTCGAGGACGAGCTCGACATCACCGAGGGCATGCGCTTTGACCGCGGTTTCATTTCGCCCTACTTCATCACCGATGTCAAGGGCCAAAAGGTCGAGTTTGAGAAGCCCCTCATCTTGCTCTCCGAGAAGAAGATTTCCCTCATTCAAGACGTGCTCCCGTCGCTCGAGATTGCCGCTCAAACCCGTCGCCCGCTCTTGATTGTTGCCGAGGACGTTGACGGCGAAGCGCTCGCTGCTTGCATTCTCAACAAGCTCCGCGGCCAAGTCCAAGTGTGCGCCGTCAAGGCCCCCGGCTTTGGTGACAACCGCAAGGCCACGTTGCAAGACATGGCCATCCTCACTGGCGCCCAGGTCTTCTCGGACGAAGTTTCCGTCAAGCTCGAAAAGACCACCATTGACCAGCTCGGATCCGCCCACAATGTGACCGTGACCAAGGAGGACACCATCTTCCTTAACGGCCAAGGCGACAAGGCCATGCTCAACGAGCGCTGCGAGCAGATCCGCTCGGCCATTGCCGAGACGGCCTCCGAGTACGAGAAGGAAAAGCTCCAAGAACGTCTTGCCAAGCTCTCGGGTGGTGTTGCCGTGATCAAGGTCGGCGGCTCGTCCGAGGTTGAAGTCGGCGAGAAGAAGGATCGCTTTGTTGATGCTCTCAACGCCACGCGCGCTGCTGTCGAGGAGGGTATTGTTCCCGGCGGTGGTACCGCTTTGCTCAAGTCGACCTTGATCTTGGACGCCCTCAAGGCCACCGTGAACAACTTTGACCAGCAGCTCGGTGTGGACCTTGTCCGCCGTGCCCTTCAGGCACCCACCCGCACCATTGTCGACAACGCTGGCGACTCTGGCTCGTTTGTCGTCGGCAAGCTTCTCGACCAATCTGGTCCCGAGGGCAAGACCTTCACCATTGGCTATGACGCTGCCAACGGCCAGTACGTTGACATGATCAAGGCCGGTATCATTGATCCGCTCAAGGTTGTGCGCACGGCTCTTGTCGATGCTGCCGGTGTGGCGTCCTTGTTGACCACGTCCGAGTGCATGATTGTGGATGCCCCCAAGAAGGAGGCGCCCGCTGCGCCCGGTGGCGGTGGTATGGGCGGTATGGGCGGCATGGGTGGCATGGGTTTCTAAGCTAGTCTCTTTTTGTCCTGTTTCATTCATTTGTATTTGTAATAATGTATCATCTGCTAGAGCATGTGTGCTGCTTGTTTCCATCCTTGCCAATCTTCCAACCTCCTTCCGTATTGTGTATTGTGTGTGCTTCACTGAAGAAACACTCAAAAGTGTAAACATCGAAATCAAATATCTCTACTGCTACATATTAAACACACAACATTTACTCGCTGTCATCCCCATCGAAACCTGCAGACATGTTGAACTCCATGCCACCCTGCTTCTTCTTTTCCCGCTTCTCCTGCTGGAGCTCCCGCCACTCTGCGTCCATTTCCGCCTTTTCCTTCTTTGCTGCAGCCTTGGACACCTTGACAGGTACCGCTGCTTCTTTTGCTCCACCACGCGCACGCTTCTTTGCGGGCGCCTCGTCCTCGGAGCTATCACTATCGCTCGAATCCCAATCAGACGAATCACTGCCACTGCCACTCGCCTCCCCAGCCGCGCGCCTCGCCAACCTCCTGGCCTTTGAGCTTGTGTACTCCTTGCCCTCGGCCTTGAGCTTTGCAATCGCGGCCTTGCGCTTTTCTCGCTTCTCCCTGCGCTCTGCCCTGCGCCGCTTCTTCTCCTTTTGGTCACTCCATGCCTCGCCAAGTGACTTGCCCTTGTTGGCCTTAACCTTCTTGTTGGATCCATCGGCCGCAAGCACGCCCTTTGTCAGCTCAGCAGCTGCCCGGGCCTTTTCGAGCCTTGCCAACCGCGCGGCCTCGCGTGCCTTGTCCTTGTACTGGACCTCGTCCAAGTTGACGCCAAGGCTGCGCTCGTACTCTGCCAGGGCATCGGCAAGCGCTGCGCCGCGCGCACGCAGCTCGGGCATGTTGGGGACCTTGACAAGGGCAAACATGCGGATGAGCGCGAGGAGGTCGGTCTTTTTCAGTTGGAAAATGTACGACAGTTCGTGCGCAGAGTAGGATCGGATCGATGAGGTGAATGCAAGCGTGGCTTTGTCAATCACGTCGCGGTCGGATTTGGCCAGCGTGATGATTTGCGAGTACAGGTCGGCAATGAGTGCGGGCGGGGCAGAGAATGGGCAGGTTGGTGTCAGGTAGTGCGATCCGACCTTGGCGGGTTTGGGCTTCTTGGCGTTGGTCGTGTCGTTGGGCGTACCGTCGTCGTCGTCGTCGTCGTCGTCGTCGTCGTCGTCGTCTGAATCGGATGCACTGTCCACATCCATGGCATCGTTGACGGCCACACCTTGCACTTGTGTCCCCTCGGCATCGTCCGTGTCCATTACGCCCCATCCCCACGTGTCCACCCTGGCCATTTGCACCTTGCGCACCTCCATAAACTCGACAAACGCATCTTCGGCCTCGGTGAGCAACACCACAGCCCTACCCTGTCTGCCCGCCCTGCCCGCGCGACCACACCGATGCGCAAACGCCTTTGGGTCCGTGGGCGCATCAAACTGCACAATGACATCGACATTGGGCACATCCAACCCGCGCGCCGCCACATCGGTCGTCAACAAAATGGCCTGATCCGCGGCCGCAAATGCCGCAAACACGGCCGTCCGCCGCTGCGGCGTCTGCTGGCCGTGCAACGAAAACCACGGCCACGCGCGTGTGGCGGGGATCGACGACAGGATCTTGTACCAGTAATCGACTTGCTTGCACGTGGCAAAGTACGCGATGGCTTTGCGCCCGGGGCGCGACCATGCGCGCATGCATTGTACGAGCCAGGCAAGTTTGGATTCCTCTGTGACGGTGATTGCGCCAATAGCAAGTGTGGCGGGCGTGCGCCACGTTTCGCCCGTGGCCGCATTGGCCACTGACACGGAAATCTTGACGGGGTTGCGCAGGCCCGTCGAGATGAGCGATCCAACGGCATCCGTCATGGTGGCGGAAAACAGGCCCGTACGCCGTTGCTTGGGCAGGTAGGCCAAGATGTTGTGCAGCGAGCGCGAGAACCCGAGGTCGAGCAGCCGGTCAGCTTCGTCCAGCACGACGACTTCGGTGTCCTTGACATTGACCATGGCACCAGATGCGCCGCCGGCGCGGCCCACGCCGCGTTTCAGGAACTCTTCGAGGCGGCCGGGCGTCGCAACAATGATGTGTGAGCCGTGGGTGCGGAAGTGCGCGAGGTCGTCCTCGAGCGACGATGTGGATCCGCCCACGTAAAGGGCGTGGGTGAGTGGCGATTTGGGTTTGGGCGGCGACGAGTCGTCAGAGTCGGATTCAGAGTCGGTTGAGTTGAAGTTTGTTGGCGAGTGCGGCAGGAACTGCTGGAGAACAGTGTAGATTTGAATGGCGAGCTCACTACACACATGAGTGCTTTTGTGAGAATGTGGCACATGTACAGTGTGCAATGGGTAAGCTCGTACCGAGTGGGGGACATGATGATGGCGCCAACCTGGTTCTTCTTGAGCGGCGACTCGTGTGTCTTGCGCAGCAGCATTTCAATGACAGGAATCACAAATGCGAGCGTCTTTCCCGATCCCGTGATGGCCTCAACAACGACATCCTTGGACTTGAGAAAGAGCGGGATCGTTTGCGATTGCACGGGCGTCATAGAGTGGAATCCGAGCTCATTGAGCGTGTCCAGGCTAGGTCGCAATGACGCAGAGGCGAATCAGTGACGTGGTCCGGCTGTGCCAAAGAAGCGCTGGACGAGGGAAGGCATACATGATGGGAGACAGGCCCGGGTTCAAGGATTGCCATGATCCAGCGGGAACGACGGGCAGCGCATTGGCGGCGGCAGTGGCTGCGGCCGTAGTGGTCGTCGCAGCAGCCGGTGGTTGGGCCTTTGTCGCCTTGGATTTGGACTTGGCCTTTGGTTTCGGCTTGGATGATGGCGACATGGTGGTGATTTGACTCTCTCAACCCAATTTACATGGATTAATGATGGTTTCACTGATTTCTTGCCTTCTTGCACACGTACAAGTTCGGACTGCACCCAATAAGGGTGCGGACGCGTCTTGCATCCAATAGGCACACGAGCTCACGTGATGCGTTTCGTGGTGCTTCGGTCACCAGTCAAGCTGAGACTGACGACGACCGACTGATTGCCAAGCATAGTTCGGCGAGACTAATCCGGCGTACATGCATATCTGCGTCATCCTGATTTGCATCCAACTCTGTCGATTTCGCCGTCATTGATCTATCGATTACCTTCTTCCGCATCACACGACCGAGTCGACCACCCTCCAGCACGTCGAACCACGCATTGACTTGGGAAACCAGCGTGAGTTGGATATCGCCGTCAAGACACCTTGGTGCCGCTTCTGGCCAGTTCACGGCCCGCAACCTGCGCCGCAACCGGCCACGTCAATCGCCCACTTTGCCGTATCCTGCGACATCGAAGGATTCCCAAAATGCGTCGGATAGGGCGAATCACCCCAATGTGCCCGCACGACGTAAATGTTTCTCCCATGAACGCCCTGTTATTGTCGTAGGCGACAGATCCAAGCCTCACGTCTTGGGTCTCGTTTCGTTGCCAGCAAAGGGGTGCCCGAAAAGTCGGACACTGTGCGCGTCGTCGAGTTGATGCCTGTTGGCAAGGAGAGCAAGCTCAAAATGTTTGAGACAACCATTTAGAGACAAGGAGCGCTTCGTGGCTACGAAGATGGCCGCGGCCAAGGCATTGGTTCTGTGGGTTTGAGTTTTCCCACAAAATTGCGGGTCGGCACGCATGATACGGTGTCTATTGGGATTCGGATGCCAATGATTGACAAATGAAGAGTCTCGTTCCAGTGACAGGGTGATCCGACCCACATGTCGTTCTTCATGAAGACAGTCGGCTTATTGGTGTGTCGGCATGCGAGACATCAAATGCCCTCCTTCCCGACTGGACTCACTTTCCGCCTGGCGCTGTGGCATGTATCCGCCCTTTCCCTCCTGACATGCACGCCCTTCCTTCACTACGCTGGACATTGTACAAGTAAATCTGACTGCGTGTCCTCGCCCCACGCTCCCTGTGTGTGTTTGAAGTGCGATTCTCATCCAATTCCTGTAAACTCCTCCCTTCTACCTTGCACAATGCTCTCGATTCAACTCTTCTTCTTCATACCTACCAACGACCCATACCTCTCTCTCTCTTGACTTGCTTCCCATTATGGCTTTTTGCTTCCATCGTTGTTTGTCACCTGTCCTCCTATCAATTCCGGGTCATCTCAAATGGTATTTATCATCCGCCCGCAATGTTGAGATCAACCGAATGACTCACTCACATCTCACATCTTGGTCAGCGATTTCCCCATCCATCGTTAAGCAAAGTATCCACCGATATCGACAACACTTCTAGCAAAGCTCACAAGCTCACAGTTTACTGTTTACACGCATCCGCACAACATGCCACGGACTCGCACCACTCGCTCAACCGCACCGACGGCCGGTAGCGCCACCTCGGCGTCGACAACGCGGACATCGCCCTACTTCCGCTCCTCCAAGTCACCTCAACAGCGTCAACCAGGGGATTCCGCTTCACCAGAAACGGTTCCTGCTCCGGCAGCCACTCCCAATCCCGCACTTGCATTTGGTACGACCGATCCCCGCGAGATTCATTACCCGACGGATCCACTCGAGCGCGCCAATGCGACACGGCCTGCCGAGGCGGTGGATGCCAAGGGGAGAAGGCAGCCAAGCAAGGTCAGTGAGTTTGATTTCAAGGTGTACGATGCGCTTCTCAAGGTATGCCGACCATGTTGCATGTTGCGGAATCGCTCGTTATGACGTGATGACTCACACATCTTTGTGCGACATGCAACGACAGGTTCCCAAAGGTATCCTTTATCGCTGGCCAAGATTCACGATGGCTCAAGCTAACCTCTCATTGTCCTCCGAGTCAGGCAAACTCACTACGTATGCCGCCCTGGCCAAATCCATCCAAGCTCACCCGCGGGCTGTCGGCCAAGCGCTTCGCGTACGTTTACCTTCCCCGCCATTGTGCCATTGTATCCTTCCGTTGGGCTCACCTCAAAATATCAAACCGTATGGCATTCTCCTACAGCGCAACCCGTACGCCCCGCTCGTGCCTTGCCACCGCGTCATTTCCAGCGACTTCAAGCTCGGCGGCTTCAACGGTGCCACGGGCCAGTGTCCCATGACCATGCGCAAGTATGCTCTGTTGGTCGAGGAGGGCGCAATTGTGGCCCCGCAGACGGCGGCCAAGGTGAGCAATGATGTCAAGGTACAAGTTGTACCGAATGGCATGTTTGATTGGTCCGCTTGAGACCTGGCGTGTCTATGACGTTGCTTCTGTCTACATATTGTTCCTCAATCCAAATGAAGTACCCATTTGTAGTCGTGGTCAGATACATTTCGTATGTATGCAGTCAACAAGATCACAAGACAACGGCGCTCGCCAGCATTGCCCGTACCGCCCCGCCAACCACATTTGTCTCCAACATGCCCCCATGACAATCCGCATACACCACCAACACTGCTCCTCCACCTCCACCCGCCCGATTGTGCCTGACCCACTCATCGCTTAATGCGACGCTGGGCACATGCAACGCGCAATACGTGCGCCTGGGCGTCTTGCCCGTCCACGCATCCTTCTTATCATCGAGCTGTGCATTCAAGCTGACGCGTGCCACGGGCGGGTGAGGGTATCCGGAAAGCGCCGGGTTGCGGTACGTGAGCGCGACAGAGTCGTGGTGTGGTGCGCTGAGTGTAGCGTTAAAGTAGTACTGCTTGAGATGTAGCGCAGTCGCAAGCTGCACAAGTGTGGAAAGCAGGCCGTCACTCGACGAGTCGTGTGTGGGGATGAGCGGCAGAATGGTGATGGTGATGGAACCTGCGGCGGTGCTTGTGGGGTTGCGCGGAAGCGTGAGCATGTGCAGCGACAGCGGTGAGCTTGTGTGCCAGAGGTGCGAGCCCGAGAGCGGGGAGAGAACGAGGCGCGAGCCGGACATGTAGAGGAGGTTGGGGAGTGGGTGGATTGCGCGCAGGTACGAGGTTGGGGAGCGGAGCAGTGGGACGAGTGTGGAGACGAGCGAGGGGATGAATGCAGGGTTGGGATCATTATCGGCAACAGAGGCTGTTTGTGGTACTGATGAGCGGAATGAGGGCTGAGTTGGAGGGGTTGAGGGTGGTTGTACCGGTGCCAAGAGCGGCGAGTGGTCGGGCGGCAGTGTGCTTTCGCCTGGTTGTGGCACTGGTGAATATGCCGGTGGCGGCGGGAGTAGAGATCCCTCATCGGTTTCGTTTGGGAATGGAGAGCTGGCCATGGACACGAAGCCTGTGGCACCCGTCTGAGATGGGTATCGGTGACTAGAGGGCGACGCGGGCACAAATGACGGCGAAGGCGGCGGTACAAGCCCAAAGGGAGCTATTGCAGCAATGGCGGCGTCGGCAGAGGCCCGGGTCGGTGTGGCGGGCGTTTCTTGGATGGCCGGCGGTGGTGCCGATGCTGGTGCTAGTGCCGGCCGTGACATGGTCGACGGCCGAGGTGGCAGTGGCGGCGGCGGGGCACGGCTACCAAGTTGGCTGGACGACGACATGGTAGAAGTACATAAACATGGACGGGCACTTGCGTTGATACAGCCGGAGAGCGGGAGCCTCGGAGGCCGCGGTGGGGTGCTCTTCGTCCGTCGCGATCATGGAAGCAAAGTCTTGGCACGGGTGTGGGTGTGGCGTTGTGACGTCTTTCTCGGTCGTGGCCAAACGCGGCGAACTGAACTGGACAAAACTGGCTGTGCTCAGGAAAAGCCTTGGGTGATCGTGAGACATGAAAAGCAGTGGACGTGAGACAACGACAATTTGGACGTGGTGGTCGGTGCAGCAGGCCCATCTTGAGAGTATACACAATTAGGCCGATCATGACTCGAGGAGGATGTTTTGCTAACGGTAGGTCGACGTCGACGGCAGGCCCAGTATGGTGTATACTTACTATACCCGGGGAGCGCACCAATCGGCTAAGAATGTAGAGCATAAACTGGTCACGGTGGTGGAAACTGACGGGAAATTATGGAAAATGTTGATCGTTAATGGAAGGAGGTGGAAGAGGGAGCGGAACAATAGTTGAAAACATGACAACAACATTGCTTGCACTCTTCGCATCTGCCGTTCATGGTTCGCCAACGACGGCAAATCGATCAATGTATGCAGCAGAAACAACCAGTATCACCACGCCGCCAACGCCCCAGCCGCAGCCATCCGAATCGCAATGCGCTCGCTCGGCCCCACTCCACTCGCCACGCAATCACCAACTCGGACGTGTGACTTGCATACAGTTGGCGCGGGTCGAACGTTTGAGGCATGCGTTGTTGCGGGCCACTGGGTACGACGCTGGAAATCAAGTGGGTGCATGCAAGCGACATATGTGGCATGATTGTTGTCCTGCTTCTCCATCGTTATTATACATGTATTGCTTGTGGCGGCCATTGCATGCAGCATCCGGCATGCACTTTTTTCACGCGCCGCTGCCGAATGCAAATCCTTTTCCCACTCTTGTGACATGTAGTACAGAATTGGAGGCTGATTCGCCATGTGGGATATCGGATGAAATCAAAATGCAATGGGATTGGTGTCATACCAGGTATCGATCTCATCATTCACCGCCAACCCGCAACGTCTCGCCACCGTCATGACCCATCGCCGTCATTCCCAGCGGCAACACTTCATGTACGGAAAACACGACCGGCGCGCTCACTTGCTGCCACTTGTGCCTTGGCTGGTTGCGTGCCGTTGATGGTGAAAGCGTTTGTGCAAAGAGCGATTTCGCCCGTGCCATGGCGCTCGTAATCGGGTCGGTCGAGGTAGAAGCAGGCATGGATGGGGAGGTCATGTTGGAAACGAGTGTGTCGACGAGTGGGGCAAGGGAGGGTATATGTGCGATGGCCGGGGGAGAAAAGTAGACGAGGAGCGAGGTAAAGCTGAACACATAGATGGCAGTTGTCAGTGCATGATGGTGCCAGTTTGGATGCGGAAGAGAGGCGTACAAGGGGTGTGCAATTGTGGGTATATGTTGAACAAAAACAGCAGCTCGCTGTGCAATGTCGCGAGCGGCCGATGCGGATCGGGTTTGCGACTGCTCAATATTGCGGTGCAGGTACTTGAGCCATGAGCACAGGGCCGCAGACCGGGATGGTTTGGCCAGTATTGCATCATTGGTTGGGTCTGTCGTGGAATGGTTGGCGACGCGCGTTAAAAGACAAGTTGGTCGACGGGGATTCGAGAAACGTCGTACCTGCGAGCACACTTGCCACCAGTGCCTTTTGTATTGCCAGCGCCAATTGATGCAGGAACCAGGGGAAATCTGCATTGATGGCGGCGAGCAGCGGCTGCCAAATGGCAAACTGAGATGAAGGAAGATCGCCGGGGAATGTGGGCAAGACGCGAGCCATGGACGGGACTAGGTAGCCATCTTGAAGCAAAAGCGGAATGGCGACACGCGAGATGGAGGTGGCATCAAGCAACGCGAGGATGGAAGTGAGGATTGGGTCGATCGACGTTGTGGATTTCTGTGCAGCGTCTCGCATGGCCGATGCCGAAGCTGATTGACATGTTCAATCAGCACACATTCACACACGGCCTCGTGAATCGGAGCTTAGCAGTTGACGTACAAGGTGCTGACCGCAACATCTCCTTCCTTGCCTTCTTGTACGCAGTCAACTGCTCGGCCAACAGGTCACGGATATCCGCCTCGAGTACATTTCCCTGCACGTCCCAGTAATGGTCCTGCAACCACTTGACTGCTATGCTCGCCGCCTTGCGCAAGGTCGGCAGACTCGGCAACTGCGGATCGTGGGTTGCTTGATGTCGCAATTCAACCAACCAGGGATCCAGGTCGAGCTCCTTGGCAATGACGAGCACGGACCGTGCATTTGCGCGCTTTTGTTCTGGGTCCACCACGCCGTTGATAAAGCGAATAATTGCAAGCGAGTAGAGCGACTTGAGTTCCGAGTCGAGCGCGGATTGGTGCTGGTCGCGCAGCATGGTTTCGAGAAGAGCGACTGTGGACGAGACTGCAACGGGGAGGCGGCCGCGCGACGACCAGGCGCGGATGCGGTTGAGTGCAGCCCAGATGTCGCTGCTGGGATCACTTGGAGAAGAAGAGGCATCCGGTTGGCTGAAGAGCAGTGATCGGACGTGCTGCCACTCGTGGTCATCAATCCATGGGACAAGGCGCGCATCTGCATGCGATTGTCGCCGTGTGCCGAGATGTTCGCAGTAGTGTTCATGGTTCATTAGGCGTTAGTTGGTTACGTTGCAGTCGATGCCTTGGCCGCTTGCCTGAATGTACGCAGCCACACGGGCGAGAGTTGCTAACGGAATAACGGAAGGATGTCGCCAATGTGCAGGCTGGCTCCATCATCTGCAGTCACGTGACTGGTTACCTTGATCCAGTTGGGACGAGCTTCACGGATTGCAGGGCGGACTCGGGCGCAGTGCAGTGCCGCTTCCTTCGGCAGGAATCCTTCCCTCATGTTCGTTGCGCTGGCGGCGCTGGCCAACTCGCTCCCACCCAACCTTGATTAAGCTCCTCCTCAAACGCGATCAAGTGAGACCAGGTGAGACAGAACGATTATTGTTGGTGCTGTTGGACTTGGCGTGTAAACAAACGCTCGACCACGAGTTGGATTTGGCCGCGTTTCCTCCCCAGCATTGCATGGCCAAGCAAGGCGGTTGTCGCATGGATGCCGCCCGACTGCTGCCAGACCACCTAGGCGGACCCGAACAAGTCCACACGTGGTTGATGCAACCAGCGCATGGATGTCAAGCCACCCGCCACCGTTTTGGGCGAGGCAACAGCGGTCTCTCATTGCCTCATGATTGGCTCGGCATCCGGCTGGGTCCGGTTTAGCCTTGTTCTAGAACTTTGGCTGTTTTGTTTTTCATCAACACGTTTCAGAGTCGTGGCCGATCGAGACAGCAACATATTGAAAAAATTTCGGTCGGACTCAGAAGGCGAAAAACACTGAAAAGTTTGGCCTCTCCCCGCCCAAAGCCTCCCCTATCCATGTACCCATATGCGCACCAAACCAGCAGCCACTCTGTGAAACAAGCTGACCATGACCCCCTCGCTCGCCTCGGTCGCCCTCCTCGGCCTCGCCCTCGTTGCCCTGGCCGCCAACGCCACGCAAGTCACCCTCAATACTCCTAACGGTCCCTGGCGCGCCGGCTCGACCGTCACCCTCACCTGGTCCGTTGACCAGAACGCTCAGGGCGTCCCCGATGGAACGCTCGGCAAGATTGTGCTCATGAAGGTATGTATACCATGTGTTTCACCCATGATTGAGTCGTTGTGGCATCGTCTCACACATTCCTGTGCTTCACCTCATGTATACGTACCAGGTCAACGGCAACGTCAACAACATGACCCCTGTCGCCGAAATCTTCTCATCTGTTCGCCCTGAAGCCGGTACCCAGCAATGGCAAGTCCCGCAAACCATTGTCAACGGCGACGACTATGCCCTCAAATGGGAATGGATCGGCCAGCCCACCTCCACATTCCGGTACTCTGCCGTGTTCCCAGTCACTGGTGGATCGGGGCAGCAGTCCAACTTTATCAACACGGCCACGACAACGACCGGCTCGGCAACGGCCGCCAGTGCCACAACAACAACCACGGCCACGCGGTCCACAACCACGATTACGGTCACGGCGACCAGGCAGACGGCTACGCCATCGGCCACGGCCAGTCCCAAAGACTCTGGCGCTTTGGTGGGAGTGCAGGTTGGTATTTCGGCGGCAGCGGCGGCGGCGGCCGTGCCTGTTGCCGTGTTGGCCATGATGTAAAACAGATGATTCGTAAAGTGGTGGTAGCAACCTTGAGGCGCGAGGAGATGACCATAGTTTAGACGTTGTTGGAGCTTCGGTTTGCAGCTTGTATTTGTATTTGTATTTGTATTTCGCACACCCTCTCCCGTTGCTTTCCCAGCGTGTCTTGGTGCTTTCTGCTTTGCACTTGTATCGATGTCTTGGGCCTATGTATTGCATCCGTTTCTGTGCTTTCTGCAAGTCTTGATTTTGAACTTTTGCAAGCATCACATAGGTTTCGCAGCACATTGTGATGATGGTATTATATTCATGCGGCATCGTCTTGTAGCTGGCAGCTCGATCATCAGGTCTTGAATGCAGGCGGCGATATCGCGGTACCAGGGAGGGTGAGATGCCATGAGTCGTGCGCAATGTGAAACCGCACCCACACTCGCACGCATGAAAAGAAGCATATCAAATGATACATGGATAAATACATAACCGTAGCCGCTTTGGATGGTAGAGAAACAATCTAGTACAATGTCACCGAAGAGCGATGTCGGCGAGGTGTGGCGGGGTGAGTGGAAGAAGGATTCGCGGAAAATGTAGCCACAATCGACTCGGGTTGCTCCGTTTCGGCATTCTCCTTGGCTTTGGTCCCTGGGATCGCCACTTCTCGATCTGTTGAAGGGACAAGTTGCCGTCCCTGGTCATCCTGGACTTGGCCGACAACAGGGCCAGCCACAGTCAATGAATCGGGGGCGGTGATGGGCGCACTTGATGAGAACCACGTCCAAGGCAAGTACCAAGCCGCCGTCGCCGCTACTTGCGCCGTGCCCACCGTTGGCGTCTGCATTCCCTTGCCATGACGGTCCACTTCCACGGCACCCAACTTGACCGCCAACTCGTCCTCGACCGCCTTGAGTTGGCGCTCCAGTTTGCGAATCTTGACCATGGCCGTATCCTCCAACTCTTCGCGCTCCTGCCTGGTCCACAACACATTCAAGGCCAACGACCCGACAACTGACCACACCAGGTACGCATACACGTAGTTGCCGTACCGGGACCAGAACGCCTGCAGCGTTGTGCGGGTCGCATCCCACGGATCCGGGTCCGGTGTCGGAGGTTAGCCGGCGGCTGCGGTGCCGGACTGGAAGCTGATTGGACACTTGCATGAAGGCATTGATGGAAGGAGGGGCTGGCGGGATGTTGAGCGCGAGTTCAATGGACGATTGACTTGGCCGAGCGAGCGGCGGACTGGCTGGGGCGGGTTGGCTCGGTTGCAAAGCGACGGAAGCGCATTGAGACGATGGATGACTCTGTTGCCGGCGGGCGGGCAATGGGGGTTGAGGCCGAGCACTGACCGTGACCGCAGTGGCCGGCGAAATCCTTGGTAATGGAATGCGATTCATGGCTGTTGACAAATGCTCACACCGAGAAGAAAGACGAATCGGTGCGACAACCAAACATCAACACCAACACCAATCACGACAAAAACTCGACCAGTGACGGTGTCCAATGATGATGCAAGATCGGATCGACGGCCAGGCCGACACCGTGGACTGCAAGAGCTCGCCCATTTCAAAGTCGTCGGCGCGCCCTTGTCCCACTGGTCCCGGTCGAGTCAATTGCAATCCACATCGTCAAGGCCGCGCGCCGCCCATGTTGCCCGAACCGCATTTTTGTGCATCGTCCCATGCAACCACCGTCCAATGTTGATTCGACTCAAGGCAATGACACGATGAACTCATCCGAAATCTGTCCGACGCTTCCGCTCGAGCTCGCCGAATCTGTCCTCGTGGCCGCCATCCGCTCCATCCGCTACATTCGCCGCTCCGACGCTGCCAAACAAGCGCCGTACCTCAACGTTGCGCTGCGCTCGGTGTTGCCCGAGGTCACGAAAGCCGCAATTGCCCGGCAAGTCTGGGTCGACATGGACCACGCAAGTGCGTGCGGCGACGTTGAGTTGCTCAATCTCATGGTGCGCATGAGCCAGCTGCCCGAGTACTCCGAGTCGCTCGTGTTGCATTACACGGACAAGGCCATGCATTTGGCGAGCGAGCGAGGGCATATTGCTGTACTGAACTGGTGGGTTGCGCATCAAGACAAGCTGCCGCTCAAGTACTGGACAGAGGCCATGGACCGCGCCTCTGCATTGGGCCGTTGGATGTGCTGGAATGGTGGACGAATGAATTGGGTTTGCCGCTGCGATTCGGCAGCGAAGCACTTCGCGGGGCGGCCAAGGCCGGCCATGTACATGTCTTGGACTGGTGGCTCCAGTCTGGCTGCTTTGATACTCGGTCGCCCACCGAGGCCAAGGGATTTCTCGACTGTATTGGCAAATCGGGTCGACTCGACGTCCTTGATTGGTTGCTTGCAAACAAGGATGCAGTTGGACGCAACTGGACAACCGATCCATACACCAAGCACATGGCGATAGATGCGCTTCGATGTGGTAATGTGCATGTGCTGGATTGGATGCTGGAGCATGAGCCAAAGAGTCTCGTGAACAGATTTGAACGCTATCTTGTTGGTGATTTGATTGACAAGGATATGCGCAACTCGCTCGAGTGGTTGGCGCAACACAAGGTGCGCATCCCAGGTAATGACGGGGTCATGTGGGCCATGCACCACAAAAAGGACAAGGTACTTGCCCAGTGGCTGTTGGACACTTGCATTTCTCAAGTTACACTCGAGTTGTTCTTGCGGGCATTTGAGCGTGCTGATGTTGAGTATGTGGAATGGTGCTACGAGCGACTCGATGTTGCAGAGCAGAGTGCCGTCAGGGAGGCCGATAAGTTGGTGTGCATGTTTCTCAAGGCGAGTTTGGTCGGGTCTGTGGATTGTCTCAACTGGATTGTCAACCGACTGGAAAGCCCGCCGGCGTTGCTTTGGGGCAAGAAATTTGCGACCATGGCAATTGGCGATCTCAGTTGCATGCAGATTCAAGACTGTCTTCTGTGTGCCTCGCAGAATGGATATGTGGCCGTGTTGGACTGGTTGGTTAAAAACGGCATCACATTGGACCGACACACGTTTCATTCATGCGTTGATGGTGCCATCCGGAAAGGAAGGTGGCAAGTACTGGAGTGGCTCTCGAATGATCCGGTGCGGAGCTCTTTGGATGAAGGTGCACGAGCAAATGCTGTCGCCGACAAGCTGGTTCCATGTGTTTTGCGCTACTTTGATACGCGAAGAGCCTCTGATTACATTCACGTCTTGGAATGGATTCGGCGTAGATACCCATCTGCTTTTGATTTCCCGCAACCAAAGTCGAATCGGTCGTTCTCCCAGTCGGTTGCCCTGTTGGAATGGTGGGACAAGGTCATTGAACAACCGCCCCAGCATCCAAATGGCGAGCCCGAAACAACTTGTCTTGACTCAATCACCGACCCCGGCGTCTTGAATTGGTGGCTCTCCAGCGACCGCTCCGATTTCGAGTACACGTCGATTGCCATTGATCAAGCCAGTGCCGATGGAAAATTGGACTTGCTGGATTGCTGGAAACAATTTGCCTTGGCGCACGCACGAGCCCTAGACTGCGACAACGATGAAGACGATCACCCGCTGCTCAAGTATACCAGCGCCGCCATGGACAATGCGAGTCGCAATGGCCATCTGGAGGTGTTGGAATGGTGGGAATCGTCGGGCATTGTCCCACTCAAGTATTCCAAGCGGGCACTCAAGTTTACGCCTTTCGTCTCTCAAGAGAAGCGGGCCGAGATTGTTCGTTGGTGGCTGTCAAGTGGACTGCCTTGAATTTGGCCACTGCTCCATGCTGTTTCAATCTTGTCGGATTGTTTGCCATCTCTGTCGTTTGTCAATGTCCTCATAAATACGATGAATAGTGACAGGTGTGCGAAAAGTGATCGATAGTTTTCAGAAGCCTGCATGAGAGACATTCGACTCGTTTGCAATAGATACTACACATCCGATTCTCTACGCATCTGAGCACAGGCGAGAGCTCACTGTTCCCATTACGAGCAGAATCCCACAGCCAGAATCATTGAGCCTTGCTCGCTTCACCCTGGCTTTGGAATCAACGCGACAAACAACATCGACAACGGCATTGTGAGCCAATCACAGGTTCGTCACAAACGACAGTGGTTCACTGCAAGCTCGTGGGTATTGGTGAGCTGAGCAAGTCGTAGATGAGATCGCGCGCCGCCTAGGTATTCCATGCCTGAGCAAGAAAGATTCCTCACACAACAGGTTGGTGTTGAGTGATGAGGTCTGCAAACTCGGTGTCACGCGTTGTCCGCATCGCTTTTGCGCTCCTCCCTCGTTGACCACACGCATTGATTCCATCCACTGGCCCCTTTTCGCCTCGACATGCACTTTTCACGACAAAATCGATGAACGACATCATGAACTTGGCTGTGCGACCAGGCAACCTGAGCGTGGCCACATGCATTTCGTCGGCCATAGTCAGCACCATAACGTTGCTGATATCCACTCATTTGGCCCTCGCACTCTTTGCACGCGCATTTCCCAATCGCTTCCGGCAATATGTCTCACATGAATCAGCTATTCGTTCTCTTGAGCGACGTTTCCGGCTCCTGTTCTATGCCAGCATTCTTTTGATTGTCGATTCGTTAAATCACATCTTCTACTTTGGGTCGCTCTGGCTGCTTCATGAAGCAGACCCATTGGTCTACCGAGTGATTTACGTGGCAACGTCGTCAACTACAAACCCTTTGATTGTATTTGCCATCGTTCATCGTTGCATCTTTATTGTGGGCCAACATTGCGCACGGCGAAGGTGGCGACTGCTCGCGATCGCGTTTATGCTGTGCTTTGGCGTGTCGTTGGCGATTGGAATCAGCGGCGGTGAAATTATCGCGGCGTTGCTCGCGGCCGGGCCACGAAGCGAGCACGCCGAGCTGTGGTCGACCTCGCCATATGTGTCGAGTGAAGTCTCGATGATTGTCATCATTCTGCCTCTCTTGGTGTTTGGGGCGTCGGTTTGGGCCCTCGCGTACTTGGTGCGAACATCCAAGACAACAACCACTCAGACGCAGGGTGAACTTCCGCCAGCGCCACGCATTAGTGTGTCGGGCATGGCCGCCAGTAGCACGGCGTCGTTCTTTCCAGGCCCAAGCCAGAATACGCTATCGGATTCGGGCAATCATCTCAACTCAACCACGTTCAATGTCCAGACGCAAACGAGCGTGTGCACGACGGTACTTCCATCATTGGATGCTGTTGACGTACATGGCAGAGAATCACAATCACGGAGCGCGGACATTCTCTCCAGCAATACGCTCGCATCTCAGTTGTCCAAGATGGCCAAGCGTGCAACAGGCTCGTCAATCAACCTCAAGTCACATTCGCCAACAACATTTGATTCGGTCGGGCCGATGTGCCCACCATCTGCCGCTCCGTCTTCCCAACACACACCTGTATCGCATACCGCGCCGTCACAGCAACTCGCCTATCCACTCTCGCGCTCTTTTCTCATCCTCACGTTGCTTCTTACACTCTCATGGATTGGTGTCCTGGGCATCTCCGCACAGGGCCCATTCATTGGTCCAATTCGATCCGCAACACTCATGAGCCTGCTTGGCATTCTCGGGTGCTGGGCCGATGCGTCATTCGAGTCACTGGCACGCGTGGCCGCCAAGCGACAGAATGAACAGAGTTGGGAGACGGTGAGTGCGCATTTCAGTTTCTTTTCGACCATTCGGCAGACGCTCGGACGGGCGATGGGAGGTGGATCAAGGCGTGCGTCAGAGCAAGCAGGCGCAAGAAGAATGTCGAATCAGGTTGCGGTGGGAACCATGCGACAAGCGGCGAGTCCGACAGTCCTCCGGTCCGCGCCTACATGTTTAAGGGCCGACGGGACCATTGTGTCGAATGCGCGGCAAGGGCAGGGTGAGGGACATCAGGTCAAGTTACCGTCGCTTGTCCAGGGATCATCCCCGCGGTCTGGGCTCCATTTGCAGCAACAGCAACAGCAACATCAGTCGCGAAAGGGGTCGGGTCAGCCGCAAGTCATCGCAGAGGAGTCGTCGCGAAGGAGTTCCGTTGAGGTGGTGACCGTGCCGCGGAAAGGCAAGTGAGGCGATGCGAGAGATACGACAGGGCGTCGAGAGCTCGGTGGGTTATTTATTGTCAGTGTAGAGTGTCACATGATTATCAAATTTTGAGAATGGAACCAATTGCATACACGACTCCAGATTCTGCTGAATAATTGTGTGACGATAGTAGCTTGTCCATGCTTCCCAACTCGACTTGGCCAACTGACAACGGCCGCCCGTATCACTTGCACTGGCTGCATCCAAACGGGGATCTGAGCGATGATGGACATTGGAGGGGGCGAAGTGGCCGGACTTGAATCGGACATGCTCCCTGCCGTCTACATAGCATAGCACGCTTGAGTGCGATAATTTGGCGATTGACTTTGGAGTGTTTCTGCTCCAACTAAAATTTTCATTCATGCAACACACACCTACTTGCGGTCCATGAAGACTCTTTGCATTTCCATGGCGCATCGACTACTACCATGATCTGTCTCCACCTGCTCGTTCCAGTCATTCGCCACCAAAGCGTGCGGCCGTTGCGGGCGGCAGCCGCTTCCGCCCGCCATTTGCGTTTCGCGGCCGTACCAAGACCGAACGAGCAAGACGCAGCACTTTTCGGCAACTCCCACATTGTACCGGCAACGCCCGTTGACGATCCCGTGTCGCCATACACTCGCACAACCTTCTGCGGCCACGTCTCGCTCTCTCAACACTCGGGCAAGGCCATTGCGCTCACAGGCTGGGTCGAATCCATCCGCAAACTGTCTCCAGAGCTCACATTTATTGTGCTGCGTGACGGCACGGGCAAAGTGCAGCTTGTTCTCCGCAATCGGCCCGACCTGGTCAAGCAGTTTGATTCGCAGGCGTCGCTTGAATCCGTAGTCGCCGTCAAGGGCAAAGTAGTTCCTCGCCCCGCTGGGGATAAGCAGACGCAGGAGTTGGAAGTGGATAGTGTGGAGGTTGTGAATCGGGCGGCCAAGCTGCCTGTGCACTTGTTTGGCCCACCCGACTCTCTACCCAGCGAAGACGCTCGTCTCAAACACCGGTACCTCGATCTGCGCCGGCCCGCTCTGCAATCTGCACTCCGCACGCGGTCGCTCGCCATGCACTCGATCCGCACTGCTCTGCTCGCACACAACTTTACCGAAATCGAAACGCCAACGCTCTTCAAGTCCACACCCGAAGGCGCCCGTGAGTTTCTCGTACCGACCCGCCGCCCAGGCCTCTTCTATGCCCTGACCCAGTCGCCGCAGCAGTACAAGCAGCTGCTGATGGCGTCCGGATTTGACCGGTACTTCCAGTTTGCCCGTTGTTATCGAGACGAGGATCAGCGCGCAGACCGGCAGCCAGAGTTTACGCAGGTGGATCTGGAGGTGGCGTGGGCAGACCCGCCAACGATTCGTGGCATTGTGCAGGATGTCATGGTCAAGGCGTTTGACGAGTGTTTGGGCATCAAGTTGGACACTCAAAGGGACTTTCCCGTGTTTACGTACGACGAGGTCATGGCAAGATTTGGCTCGGACAAGCCCGATTTTCGGTTTGCGGGCGTGTGCGAGATTCGCCAAGTTGACGACTTGTTAACTCCCGAGATGAGTGAGACGCATTCGCTCGATGTGATTCATGTGCCTGCCGACAAGTATCCGCTGTCGGGTGCTGAGGTCAAGAAGCTCGCTGCGGCCGCCAAAGCACTCGGCGTGACGGTTGTGAAATCCAAGGGATCCGCGCCAACTTTACCGTACTTGTCCCCAACAGCCCGCTGGCCCTACCCAGCAGGCGACCTGGCTTTCCTGCACCTTCGCAAAGGTAAACACCTTCGCGGGGGTTCCACCGCGCTTGGCACCTGGCGCACGCAATTCCTCTTCACACACCTGCCCTCCACGCTTCGCCCAACGCCCTCGCGCCCATTCGCCTTCCAATGGGTCCAAGGGTTTCCGCTGCTGACGCCCGTGGCCCTCGACGACAAGCCCGCGTATGCCTTGGGCGCCAATGACGCGCAATGGTCTGCGACCCACCACCCGTTTACTGCCCCGCACCCCTCGGACCTGCCACTGCTTTCGACCCGCCCCGGCGCGGTCCGCGGCCAACACTACGATTTGGTTCTCAACGGGTTTGAAATTGCCGGCGGATCCATTCGTATCCACCAGCACGAGCTGCAGCAAAGGGTGTTTGAGTTGCTCGGTATGGGCGAGGCGCAGACGAGGCAGTTTGCGCATTTGCTGGATGCGTTGCGGTACGGCTGTCCGCCGCATGGCGGAATTGCGATCGGGTTTGACCGGTTGATGAGTGTCATGTTAGACAGGCCGTCGATTCGCGATGTGATTGCGTTCCCAAAGAGCTCGGGCGCCGAGGCGATGGTGGGCAGCCCGAGTGTGGTGGGCGAGGGACAGCTGAGGGAGTACCATATTGATGTCAAGAAGAACTAGCACGATCCGATAGTCCACTATTGTGTATATCATATGTTAACCTGTGTTTATTACATGAACCAATTTTTTACGACCTCGACTTTGGCATCCCCTTGCGCTTGCCGCCTTCATCCTCCAACTCCTTTGCCTGATAAAAGTGCGGTGCCACTTCCAGCAACCACGCCGGATCTAAATCACTCACTTGGCGCATAAACTCCTTTGTCGTAAACACGAGCTCATGATACATGACCCATTTTGGCGGGCCCTTTGCATTGCGCTCGGCCGCCTTGTACAGCGCGCTGGTTGGGTGAATCATGACCGAATTGTTGTGCTTGATGTTGCGATACGAATCGCCCGCCTTGTTGATGCGGCACGCATGATAAAAGAAGCCCGCAGCAAACGCCTTGAGAATGGGTTTCGGGTCACCAAACGGATCGTCGGCCGCGCTCATGGGCACCTCGACACGTTCCATAAGCCCAACGAGCTGGTCGCGCACGTCGTGCGCGCGCGTCATGGACCGGTGCTGGATAAAGTTGTCGTAGCACCACTGCACGGAAAAGTTGGTTTCGACCCATTGGTTCCACACATTGAGCAGCGTGAGGTGGTCGCCCGACGCATGGAAGAAGGATTGCCGGGCCTTGTCGGCGTGCACGGCCTTGTCCTTTGGCTTGTAAAAGATGGAGTTTTGCACCGAGAGCATGGCGACGATCGACACGACTTCTTCGGCGCAATTGTACTTTTCGGCCGCGAGCAGCGTGCGCGACAGCATGGGATCGGACGGGAACTCGGCCATGCGCCGGCCGAGCTTGGTCAATTGGCCTTGGTCGTTGAGTGCGCCAAGGGCATACAGCTGCTCGAGCGCACGACGCAGCGTCTCAACGGGCGGAGCGTCCATAAAGTCAAAGTCGATCAGATCGTCAATACCCAGCGACTTGAGCATGAGCACCGTGCTGCCCAAGTTGGTCCGCTGGATTTCGGGGATCGTGTTCGCTTCGAGCTCATTTTCGTATGCCCACAGCGTGTACAGCCGGAAGCACTTGCCAGGCCCAACACGGCCGGCACGGCCCGCACGCTGGTTGACCGCCGCGCGACTCGCGGGCGTGACAATCAACGACTCCATGCCCGTTCGTGGATTGTACGATGTTTGCTTGACGAACCCGGGGTCAATGACATATACGATGCCGTCAATCGTGATGGAGGTTTCGGCAATGTTGGTCGCAAGCACAACCTTGCGCGCCCCGTCAGGTGTCTTGTCAAAGATCTTTGCCTGCATGTCGGAGGGCAGCGTCGAGTAAATGGGCGCAATGATGAGTTCCTTGATGCGTTTGCCGAGCGACTTGGCAATGGTTGTCAACCGCTCCTGTGCCGCCTCGATCTCCTCTTGTCCCGTTAGAAAAACAAGGATATCGCCCGGCCCTTGCGTAATGTGAATCTGCATCACGGTCGCCACGCACGCTTGCAAGTAGTCCGCCTCGGGCGCCTTGGTGTAGTAAATGTCGACAGGGAACTTGCGGCCCTCGACGTACAGAATGGGCGCAAAGTCAAAGTAGTCGGAAAACTTTTGGGCGTCCATGGTGGCCGACGAAATGAGCAGCTTGAGGTCGGGTCGGAAGCGGGCAATGTCCTTGATGAGGCCCAAGAGTACGTCCGTATGCAAAGTGCGCTCGTGTGCTTCGTCAATCATAAGGCAGGCGTACGAGGCGAGGTCAGGCTCGGTCATGAATTCGCGCAACAGCATGCCATCCGTCATGTCTAAAAGAACGTTGATCAATACATGTGTGAGCGAGCCCCGGCCAAACATTTGCTACTTGCGAACAAGGGTTATGAAGAGGAACGCACACTTGATGACCGTCTTGTCACTGGTGCAATCCTCAAACCGAATCGAATACCCGACCTCGTAGCCCAACTTGACATTCATTTCCTCTGCCACACGCGCAGCTACCGACATGGCGGCCACCCGTCGAGGTTGCGTGCATCCAATCTTTTTCCCGTCTTTTGTGAACCCGGCCTCGTGCAAGTACTGCGGCAGCTGAGTGGTTTTTCCAGAGCCAGTTTCACCAACAATGATAATAATTTGGTGCTCTTGAAGGGCGTCGAGCAACAGTTGGCGGTACTGGAATACGGGAAGCGATTGGCGGACCTGCTGAATCGACATGGCTACACAATGGAGGCGGGCAATCGTCAACCATGTTCTGCCTCGCCACGGGGAAATGCAGAACGTACCTTTGGCAACGGCGGGATCAATCACTGGAACCTCCTGCCCCTTGGCATCCTCGTTCATGGTATTGCTCAACACGAAATCAATGTGCTCTTCCTCGTCAAACACAAAATCAAACTCACCGCCACCTGCCTGCTCGTCGGCCAAATCTTTGCCCGCCGCCATGGCCGCCTTCAATTGATGCCGCTCCCACTCATCCTGCTCGCCCACATATTGCTGTTCCTTGGGATCTTCCTTGTACCTCGCATACAATGCCTCTTCCCGCTTCTTTTTCCCTCCACTGCCATCGCCCGCATAGTAATCTTCGGGCATGGCATACGCCTGCACCCTCGACTCTTGCTCGATCCGCCGGCGCTCCTCTGCAATCCGCACCAGCTTTTCCCGATACTCGAAATCCTTTTGCTCCTTCTTTGTCAACTTTTGATTCCGGAACAGCGCCCGCTCCTCTTCGAGCTGTCGCTTCATGATGGCCAGCTGCTGCTCTTCGCGCTTTTCCAAATACTCTTGCCTGGACCTCTCCCTCAACGTCGGCAACGCCTGCGACCGCGCCGCAGAGTCATCCGCCAGTGCCCTGCGGCGTGCCGCGGCCGAGTCGGCCAGCCTTGACCGGTCCTCGATCAATTTGCGCTCGCGCTCCGCATCCTTTTGTTTGAGGCGCTCGGCAAAGGCGTCGCGGTCCGCGAGATCCTGGGCGCGCCGGCGAGCTTCCGGATCAAGGTGGTTGTCGTTGGTGTGGTCGCCAGCTGGTGGCGGCGTCGGCGACCGATCTCGGCGCCGCTTGATGACTTGAGTTGGACGGTCGTCCGTGTCCGAGTCGGAGTGGCGGGAGGAATTGGTGCGAATGGACGGCTTTTTGCGTTTTGGAGGTTTGGATGAGGACGATGAGGGCGGCGGCGGTGGTGGGTCGTCGTCGAGAACGAGACCGTATTGCGAGTTTTCGGCGAGGAGGTTCTGGGTTTCCGCTTCTCGTGCCCGCTGCTTTTCCATTGCACGCTTGGCGGCATGAAGCGCGGCAGAGGAGGAGGATGACGAAGACATATGGTAGAATGTTGTTGTGGTTGATTGCTTGTAGTGAAATTCATGGATAGCAATTGTACTTCACATGCATGTTTCTTCAGTGTGACAGCTTTTTTTTCAATGTTCTACATAAACATTTCGTGAGCATTGGATTGGACTGATTTTTACAGAAATCAGAGCTGTCGATCTGCCCACTTGAGCACTCTTTCTTAAATACACCTGCTGACGGGCGGGCAAAGGATGTGGCCAGCGCGCCGAAGACAGTGGCATGATGACCATGGCCATCGCTGGCGAATGGTTGAAAAAAGCAAGCATACCGGAAGACTTGACGGTCAGCCCGTTGCGTTGACCTGGTCTGGACGAGTTGATCTCGAGCGGGCGAGGTGGAGTCCGACGACGACGAGTATCTGCTCGCAAAGAGGTGGTCTGCGGATGGTTTCCGTCGATGGATCATATTGATACTTGTCGCGAGACGAAAGACAATCGAGGAGCAAACGACGCCTCAATGCAGCCTTCTCCTCCCTCTCATTTATCATACTTTCACCAAGTAACGTGCTCATTCGGTCATCTCAAGCAGCCTGGCCCAACCACCCAACCCTGAAACAGCACGGTCGCATCAAGATCGTGCACAGCAGTGTGAACTTTACATGCAAATATTTAGGATATGTACACACGACTACACATCCACGCCGTCCACCGACCCACTCCAACCCCCCATTTCCAACTCACTTGCCTCCCTGCGCCACCAAATCCCACCAAGCATCGCCCTCATCCTCCTGTGCAGTCATATCCACCACATGCTGCCTCTGCTGTTGCTGCACCCGTAAACCCGCCGCGTCTGCCGCTGTCCCGCCAACACCCTGACTCGACGCTGGCGACGGCGACGTCGGCGGCAATGGTCGAGCAAAGTGAAACACGCCCGCGGGCATGTACGGATTCGCAGCCGCAGGCGAGCGCGCACTCGCAGGCGGCAGCGGACGCGCCGTGTACATTTCCGTTGTCGTTGGGGGTGTATACGAGTCGTGGCGCGTCGGCTGTGGCGAATCCGTGTGCAGTTGGTGTGCGTGCAAGTGCCCGTGAGGTGAGTGCGGGCGCGGGGGAATAGGCGGTGGAAACGTGTCGGATCGCGCGAGCGGACCAGATACGAGAGGCGAGTGTGTGGTTGGTTCATGAAGGTGCTGGGCAGGAGGTGGGTAATGTGGTGGGGCCAGTCGCGCAGGCGAATGCGTCGACAACGGTGGCGGCTGCCTCGTTGTGTACACTGGTGGATGTGGCGGATATGAAGGTCGAGCGGGTGACTCGGGTCGGGTCGCAAACACGGGCGGACCGGCCACCATTGGGGCAGGCGGTCGTGTTTGGAACATGACCTGTGGTGACGCATGTCCATTCGACAGCTGCTGCTGGTGCTGCTGATGCACAGCCGTGACTGGTGGTCCAGATGGCGGCGGCACCTCCTCACCCAAATCTGCCCGCCTTCTCGCTTCGACAAATCTCGTGAGCTGACCGACAGCCACCTGTGTATCTCTCCATTCCACGAGCCGCGGCCGCACCCATTTTGAGATGGACTTGTGCAACTGCGGGTTTGCCATGCGCTGGTCGAGTAAGATGAGTGCGCCCCAGTCGCCACGATGGCGAATGCATCGGCCGAGCGCCTGATTGAGCGCGCGAAACGCTTGAATGTTGTACCATTCGTGGCCAGAGAGCAGGCCGCGCGAGTGTTGAAGACGATCATTGAAGTCCTTTTTCAGGGCGACTTGTTTGTCCTTGCTGCAAAGAGTAACGTAGAGCGAGTGAGCCAATGACATGACTAAAAACCAAGCGAATTGAGAAATGCTTGCGTACGCATGAGGGTAGGGAATACCGATACAAACGACGGCGCGCGCTCGATGATTTGAAAAGTCAATGCCCTCAGACACTTTTCCGCGAAACACACCAAACAATACGGCCCTGGGAAGAGATAACACATGCACCCATCAACATCAAACGCGAAAAATAGGAAGACCACCGAATAAAACCAACGCACCCACATCCTTTGACCACTCCGTCACCCGCTCCACCGCCATGCTCCTCCTCCCGCTTTCGACTCGCATCCACCGCATCGTAAAACTCCTTGAGCGCCTCATCAAACACCCCTTCCTTTCCACCCCTCGGCTCCATCATGACCGTCCCCTTTTCCCTCTCCAAGGCCGCCCACACGCCCGTGACCTTCCACCTCGCCACCAGCTTTTCCAAAAACGCATAACTCGGCCCAAACACCAGCACGCCATGCGGCACCACGCTCGCAATGCCCACGAGCGCATCGCCCACGGCGTCCTGGTACTCGAGCCGCTCGCTGCCCTTGTAATCGCCCACGAGCGGCACGTGCATTGGCGGAGCACCCGACATGTGTGCGGGTACGAGCCCATGGGTGAGGATACCGACAAGCGATTGGTCGTTGCGGATCACGTGGTCGGCCTCGAGCCGGATCGGGAACTCGGTGCCGAGCTCGGACGCAAATGTGGCCATGGGCGACAGCGTGCCCGAGGTGAGAATGATGGAGTGGGCAGAGTCGGCGAGTGGGCGGAAGGTTACTGCTGGGTTCATGCACCACAGGGCAAATTTGTGGTGCCATTCAGACGTTGGCGATGCCGAGAGCACTATCATGATAAAGTAAAATGTGGGTTAGCATTTATGGTTTACCCCGAGCAAGCGCAAGAAGCACGTACTATCAACGATCGACCCGCCGCCTCCCCGCCCACCTCCCCTGCGTCCACCCCGACCGCCGCCGCGTCCACGAAAGCCACTACCACCACCTCCGGATCCGCCGCCGCGGTCCACACGTTCCATGACAACAACGTGGAAATCTTGCGTGTACTTTTGGTTCATGACATTGCTGAGCCCGAGGTACAGCTGCGACAGGCCGCGGTACGTCGGCTCGGAAACGGTCTGAATCATCTTGTTGTCGCGGTGCTCGACTTGCGCTTGACCAACGGCTTGCAGAATAGCGTGCAGGCGCGGAAGCGATTGGTCCGGGGTGATGTTACGTGTGGCGAAATGGCGGATGAGGACATCTGGGTTGATTCTGAATGGAACCCCCCAAAGAAAAGGTCAGTTCACAAGTGAAAAGCTGTCAGTCAAAGAAAAGGAAAAGGACAACGCACACATTGACCTTGCGCTCAAAATCCACACTCTGCCACCCAGCGCCCGCCACCTCGCTCACAAATGCGCGAACGGCTTCGACCACCTCGAGCAACTTGCGATACTCTGGTGCGCCATTCGGATACATAGCCACCATATCCTCGTCCGTGATCTCATCGAAAAACTTGACCAAATCCTTCAACTCCTTCTCCCACTGCGTCAGCGCCACATTATCCACCTCCATGCTTGCCGCCTCCCTCGCCACATCCTCTACATTATGCGCCTCGTCCACCACCACGACTGCCCCGTCAAGGTCAACGTTCATGGCCCCACGAATGCTCGCATCCATGAGATAATTGTACGGACACAGCACGAGTTCGGCTTCATCGGCCAAAGCGCGTGCGGCAAAGTACGGACACCCGCGTTGCTTGAGCCCAGCACTTTTCAAGTCCTCCACGTCCCACACGTTGCCCAACTTGCCGCGCGCTACCGCCAACTTGAGCGCGCGTGCGCCCTCGTAGTACCTGCACTCGTTCTTGTCGACAGCCTCGGCGCATGCGGCGTTGCGGTCGCCCGCAGAGCACACTTGTGTGTGGATGCAGTATTGATGGCGCGAGCCAAGTACCGACATGCGTGGGCGGTAGGTGGAGGTAGCCGCGAGTTCAGACACGAGTTGCGCTAGTTGTTTGTGAGTGCGTGAGGCGAGGTAGATCTTTGGAAGCGGAGTGAGAGTTGGGCGGACGGGAGGGGCAGATGCCGTTTCTGAGTCGGCAGTTGGCACCGCGGGTTTCTTGTCCTCGGTGGCAGAGTTGGCGACGGGGGCCGGAAGTGTGGTTGCATCCCACCCACTTGCAAGTGCCGGATTATGTGAACGCACAGACGACGCCGCGGTGGCCGTCGAATACGAAACAAAATCATCGTCGCTGTCGCTGTCACTCACCTCAACACCTTCCATCTTGACCGACATCTTTGACCGCTCACGCTTGATCCCACCGGCCAACCGCTGCTGCTGCTGCTGCTGCTTACGCTCTTCCCTCTCCCTCTCCTTCTCGGCCAGTTTTGCCTTGATCCGCTCGGCCTTGTCCCTCTTGCACTTTTCGCTCCACTCCTTCATCTTGGCCTCCCACTCTGCCATGTCCCGTTCGTACCTGGTTTGGCGGGCCACCGCCTCGTGCTGGCGCCAAGCGAGCGTCGCGCACAGGATGGCGAGCGATTTGCCCGAGCCCGTGGGCGACTCGAGCAGGGCGTTTTGCTTGTTGTTGAGCGCGGCAATAATCTTGGACATCATTTGCAGTTGAGACGGATAGGCCGGGAACGGGAAGTGAATGGGGATCGATGACATGGAGTAGGATTTACCTGATGTTGGTGCTGCAGGAGCTGCAGGTGCTGATGCGGCAGGAGTGGATGAAGCAGTGCAAGAAGATGTAGAGGCCGCGTTGGATTGGAACATGTGCAGATTGGTCTGGACTTGACCTTTCGCAGGAGGTTTGGTTGCGCGCTTGCCGACGGCCGGGTGCGGGGGCTCCTTCTTGGCTTGAGGAGCGGCCGAGTCGTCGCCACCCTGCTGTTGCGGTGCCGGTTGCGATGGCCTCACCAACGTCGTGGACGAAGACGACGAAGATGGACCAAACAGTGACAGCGACCCGCTGCTGCCCGACCTCGATTTGGCACGCATGCGCAGTCCCGCGAGACCACCGCCGCCCGCTTGGGGAGCAAGAGCGCCGTGTGTTGCAAAAGACGCGGGCAGCGCTCGCGATGGTAGCAAGGATTGGAAGAGCGGGCGGGAGGGTGACTCACTCGCAGTGACTTTGCCATTTGACTCGGAGACGGCATGCATTGGCGAGGAGTGGTTGGTCATGTTGAGAATTGCATTGCATTGAGATGCCAGTGTACTTTTGATAACTTTTGTCCATTAATCGTTATACATTTTTCACATGACATGATTGATTGCTTGAGTTTGCGATGTCCGACAGATCGACGGCCTAACGTCCAAACCGTGTCCAACCTTGTCCAACCTTCTTCTTCCGACCTTGATACGGTATTCCAACACTTGGGGCACAGCATCAGAAGGTATATTAACATATGTACATAAATGCTCATCACTCACTCAATTCTCTCCCCCCTCTGCCTCGCTTGCTCTCCCTCGCCTTGCCCCTCCTCGTCCCTCTCCTGCTCGTCCGCCTCCTCATCGACCCTCACGATCTCATCCCGTTCCTCATCCCACCGGAACCGGACCACCTCGGTCCCATAGGGCCTCGGCTGCATCGCATACACCTCGCCCAACGGCACCTCCAACCTGGGCATGTCCTCCCAGGGTACCCCCAACCAATACGCCATCATGATCCTTGCCACCACATTGTGCGTCACAATGCACACATCCCGCGTGATGCGTTCCGTTTCCACAATCATGGGCTTGAGGCGCGCAATCACGTCCAAGTACGACTCGCCGCCCAGGCCTGGGTACCGATAGGCCAGCTTGTCGGCTTGGCGCCGGGCCACTTCACCGGGAAACCCGGCTTCGATTTCCAGTGGCGTCAAGTTTTCAAATGCACCAGAATGGATTTCGTTGAGGATACGTAGGGTGCGTAGGGGCATACGATGCGGCAGGGTCGAGGCGATGGGCAAGCCAGTGGCGACAGCTCGCCGCAGAGTGGATGTCCAGATGGGAATGCGCGGCAGGGCGCGGCGTTTACCACTTACACGTGTTTGTTGGGGTGTTGAAGCCACAGGAGGTGTTGGGTCGAGCGGTAACGTTGGCGACGGCGATGCCGGTGGGGTCACGTCGTCGACCTGATAGTCCCCGTCCGAAGACTCGTACTCTTCTTCATCCTCTTCCTCTTCCTCTTCTGTAGACTCGACTTGCCTCTCTACGGCCTTCGCCGCTTCCTCGCTTGCGTTTCCCTTGCCTTGGTCATGGCCGCCACCAGGCACAGGTGTCGCACACCCCACTGCGGTCCCAAACCGTGTCCGCTTGGTAATCGCCTCGGCACCCACACTGTGCTTGCGTCCGGGCTGCGCCGAATCAAACCTTGGCGCACACGCTGCCCCACCGCCATACACTTTTGCAAAGAAGCGCGCAAGGGCATTGGCGTACCGCTGGCCCCGGTCCGTCAGTGTGGCGTCGCCGCCAATGCGACCGGCCACATTGGACGAGGATTCGCCGTGGCGCGTGAGCCAAATGGTGCGATGCCTAGCAAACACACAAACACAAACATGAGTGTGAGGTCCACACACACTGAAACACGAGAAGAACAAGAAAAGGACAGCGATTCCGACGACATACCGAATGTTGATATTCATCAAGTAAAACACCACCTGACTCATCAAATACCCACGCAATCCACTCACCTCCACCTTTCTGCCCACATCCACCAGCTTGACATACGGCCACTTGTGCTGGTCCTCGTATGTGCCCAGCGGCTGGTACGCTCGCTCGTAGTTGCGCATGCGCTGCGTGAAATCCGCCAATGCCACGTCGGCGGGAGTGTTGCGATAATCGGGCGACTGCAACTTCATGCGCACATTGGCTTGAATCACTTGCGGGTCGGTGCACACAGACTCGAGAAACATAAACTTGATGCGCGGCTGGTGTGGAGAGCAAGCCGTTTCGGAAGCAAGGAGGCGCGCCTTCAAGCGCGAAATGAGCAAGTGGCGGCGCGCACGCGTCGAGTTGGTTGCGTCGTGAATGGCAATGCGTGGGCCGCCATTGGTCGCGGTGGGCAGCACATTGCCATTGCCATTGCCATTGCCATTGCCATTGCCATTGCCATTGTTACCACTGCCATTGCCGTTGGCGTGAAGCCAGTCAATCAGTTCGTCGAGCGTGTCGAGCGCCAGCTGGTCACGCAACGTTGCGGCGCTCGTGTTTGTGGGATCAAAAAACGTGCTTGTTGCGCCCTGGCCGGCCACTTTGGGCGTGTCGGGAGAGGAAGGCGTGTCGGTCGTTGTAGCAACGGTGCGTCGGCGGTTGCCCACATTGAACACTTTGGTGTGATACCCGAGCCATGTCAGGTACCGGACGAGCTTTTGTGAAATGTAGGATTTGCCGCGTGCGGGAAGGCCCACCATAAAGATGATGAGGTGGGCGGACGACGTGGGCGCGGGAATGGCGGTTGTTGGGGAGGCTATGATAGGGGTCCAGATTGAATGAGATTGCATGAGGACGGATCGGAAGATATGATACACAGAGAGACATATGCATGCGAACATACCAGAAGCCGTTGGGGCAAAGCCAGTCACCAGATGCGGGGTAGATTGTTGCGAGTGAGGGTGGGAGGAAGAAGAAGAAGAAGAAGAAGAAGAAGACGTGTTGGTTGAGATTGCGATGGGACGTGATGGCACCGACGCGTAGCGAGCGCGATTTGGATTTGCGCTTGGAGAGGATGCAGTTGGCGTTGCATGCTGCTGCTGATTGGCTGAACTCGGCAAAGCTGATAACGATTTCCACGGATGCTGATGATGATGCAGCTCAACACCAAGGCCGCCGTCTTCTCCCTCATCAATGCCCGGACTGTCGACGGCTGCATCGTGGTGATTTTGCCACAAGTTGGCACTGGTGCTGGCACTGAGGGGCGACGGGAAATGGTGGCTGTGCGCCGAATTGGAGGGTGACGACGACAAGTACAGATGATGGTGGTGCTGCAGCAAGGGCGAGGGCGTGCGATGAATGCCGAGGGCGGCTGCGTGAGAGGCGTAGGACGAGCCTGCAGCCGCGTGCGACGAGAGGTGGTGCGTTGGCAGGACGAGCGAGATGCCCGAGGGCACGCGCGGTAGGGAGGGAGGCGGGTGCTGCAGCATATCGCTGGAATTGGACACAGAAGGGGGATCACTGGCACTGGCAGGCCTTTGCGAGGGCGAATGGCTGTTGCTGCTGATGGGCGAGTGTGCCTGCGAATGCGAATGCGAGTGCAACTGCGATTCGCCAGGGTTGTAAATGGGGATGGGCGTCGTGCACGTGAGGCGGATGGTGGGCTCAGAGTCCATGATTGGCAGTGTATTGAGCGGTTTCAGAGGGTAGTGGTCCGTACTTATGTCCTTAATTCGGTTTAAATCTGTAATTTTCACTCTCCTACCTGTTCAAACATTCAAAGTGAGCAGAAAAACATTTGTTTGCACAGATGACTCCAACGCATCGCATCGCAGGGCGTGCATCGTTCGTGATCGGCGATCTGCCACTCCGATCCCACCGATCGGACCCGTCGCCAACCCTCACAAGCAAACCCACACGTGCGGCCGTGACTCATTCCCTTCACAGAAATCTCGACGCACTGCAATGATACGAAAGTTGTTGAATTGAAAATCACACACAAGTCGAGACCAAGTCGTCCCTACAGGATGACGGGTGCTTCATGGGCTTCATGGTATGGTGCGCGGCCCGTTTCCCTCACACTCATCACACACTCACAAATCGCCCCTCTGGCCAGGCAAGAGTCCAGACTTGATCCACCACTCAATGACACCTGCATCGTCGCAATAATCTCTCTCCAGTACCTCTGCCGAAAGCTTGATTGGCAGCCCCGACTTTTTCCACCATTCCAGCACGAGCACACGCCCGTCGAGTGTCACGTCTTCAAGTGCCGTTTCCGTGTACTTGATCTCCATGTGGGAATATTTAACGGCCCACTCCAATACTGGAATGTTGAGCTTTGGCAGCACACGATCCAAATCAATTGGACCCGTCACAATTCCAACCTTGTTGCATGCATCCAAAAACAAGGTGTTTCTCGTTGCCGCGAGATCCCATTCCATCCACTCCATGACTTGATCTTGCAGCAGCCAAGGTCCAGTCCCGATTGCATCCACCACATGAGCGTGTCAAACATGGCACCGGCACTGGCGTCCATGTACAATGCACCTCGCCCGTATGACAAGTGCTCAAGCAACGACTTGTGCCCCAGAATCCAATCAAGTACATCCACTTGGCACAGGCTGAACATTCGCCAAGCAACTGGCTCGAGATTCGGTTGGTAACGCGTGATGGCAGATGATTGTCAAGTGCCGAATCCATGCCCAACAAATGAGTGACCTCGGCCGCCACTGGTAGTTCATGCTGCTGCTGCGCAATTGAGTCCCTAATCAACCTCACGCAATCGCACAGATGCCAGGTACCTCCAGGTCGGCCATTGTCCACCCGGCTGCTGGGACCAATTTCGGAACCACCAAACAAGCGCTTGATGATGGCCGCGCTTCACCGCGTTGGCCAGAGAAATGCCCGACAGACTTGGACTGTCGTTGTTGTGAAATACATGTTCGTGCCTGTGAGCTCGCACTTTGCTTTCCACCAGTCCAAACAGGCCACATGGCCATGGTCCGTCGCGTGCTGCAAGCCAGAGTAACAAGCGCTGGGAGAAACCACAAGCAGCTCAGGATGTACATGGAGCCAATCGAGAATGCACACTTGCCCGTGCTTGCTCGCCACGTCGCTTGCATGAGCCCACCTTGACGCATGACACTTGCATACTGGTCGGTCGTGTTTCTTTCACAAACAAGGCGAACCACCAGTCAACAACAGCAACGTGCCCGGCAGCACACGCGCACAGGTGAGGATGCAACGACAAGAGATCATGGGAAGCGACCGACTGGAGTAATGCAGACAATGCCTCGAACGCTCGCATTCCATGACGCACCAATCCACCCAACTTGCAAGTATTCGGCACATGGAAAGGCCTTCACTTGAACCTTGTTTGAGCGCAACCAGTCAAGAATGTGCACATGGCCACATGCCGACGCAATGTAATAGTTGCAGGGGAATGAAGATAGCCACGGTTGCATTTGCCTCGACTTTGGATGCACACCATTCCACAAATGTGACGGATCCGCCGGCACAGGCAAACGCGGCAACGGCCGGCGTGAAGAGCGCCGCCCCAAATCGATCCAGCAAGACTTGCAATGCTTGCTGATGGCCCACGGCGGCCGCAGCCATGAATGCGCCTGTCACTTCAGACTCACTGATTCCAATGCCGCTACCCTCGACCTGATCCAAAACCCATTCCAGAACATGTATCCGATCAGCCAAAATGACTCGCGCCAGGGTCGCATGCCCATCGAGAAGCCGCAAGCATCCTTGCTCGCTTGCCAAGTGCCACAACGCCGCCACAACATCCAAATGACCCGCCACGGCCGCCACGTTCAGCAAATCAGCCGCACTCCCCTCGCACAAGTCATCCAGCGCCTTGCCTCGCCGTGCCCACCACTCAACCACGATGACGTGCCCGTTGGCGCACGCGCCGTCCACCACACCCTCCAAGTCGTCCCGTACGGTAACCCAACATACATCTCCACCAATCCAGAACATGACCATGCCCATGAGCGCCCGCTCACTCAATGCTTTTGGTAGCGTGTACTGCACGGGCCGATTCCACGGCGGGCACGTGAGCTTTGTGTGCAGAGTATCCAACAGCCAAATGTCGCCCAGGCGAGCAGCCACGTCGGAATCGATCCATGGCATGAGCATGAGTGTCAGATGCGTTAGCTCGGGGCAGATTGAACGAGGCACAACGTTGAGGACCGGAACGAGTGCTGCTGTAGCATCGGCAACTCGCATGCGGCAGCCAAACGAGCGCGAGTGCACAAATGGGAAGCGGAGGCGCAAGGCTGTGGTGAGGATGGCGAGGACGAGGTCTTCGGTGAGCATGGTGGTGTTGCCGGGGACTTGTGCATGGGTTGCATCGACTTGGAATGCACGTGCATTGGATACTGTACATTGTTATGTTTTGCTATTCCAGTGAATGATTTGTTCAGGGTGGTCATGGTTGCCTGAGCTGCCGCTGCCTATGATTGCCCTGTGAGATTGACTAGTCGCCGCAAGCAATTGAGATGAGAGGGAAAATCGTATTTACATTTTGTGCCAGAGAGGTTTCAGCAACGACAGCCAAAAGTGGTAATTGCCCAGGTTCAAGTACCACAACGACAACAACGAGTATGTACACGGGACTGTTCGCACCTCACCACCTCTGCGCGCAACCACCTGAAAGACTTACACGGCACCGTGAACGACATGACCTCGGGCACCTCAGACGACGCATAAGTCACATTCACTACGCCTTCGCCATTACTCGTCTGCATGGTCGCCGACTGCATGGTCCACTGGGCTGCATCGCCAGCATCCGCAAACGTGTTCATAGCGTTGAGCACATCCACATCGGCACTTTGCACCTGCGCAATGCCGTCACCTGCGGCCTGGTTGGCTTGCATGACGGTGGTCACCACGTCCTCGGCAAACGTCGACATTTGCGCAAACGCGTCACTTGTTTCGGTCCCTGTTTGGCCTTGAGCCAATGTTCCGGCGTCAGCAACGGTGGTCGATTGCGCGCCGCCATCCTCCAAGCGGCCCCACCCGAACGACCGGCCAATGGCGACAACGTCGACATCGGCGTTCTGGAATTGAGTAATGTTGTTCCCGCTCGCCTGGTTGACTTGCGTGACATTGGTCTGCACGTTGCCGCCGCCGTGGTGCAAGTTGCCCCACCCGCCCGTGAATGCAGTCACGTCCACGTCTGCGTTCTGCGCCTGCTGGATATTGTTGCCACTGGCTTGGTTGAACTGACCAACGTTGGTCTGTACGTTGCCGCCGTGGTGGGCCGGGTGGTAGCCCCAGTAGCCAGTGTTGACGGCAACGACATCGACGTCGGCGTTTTGGAATTGGTTGATGTTGTTGCCGCTCGCTGCGTTTTGCTGAATGACGTTGGTCTGCACGTTGCCTCCGTGGTGCAAATGGCCCCAGCCCGATGTAATGGCCGTAACGTCGACATCGGCATTCTGCGCCTGCTGGATGTTGTTGCCACTGGCTTGGTTGAATTGGCCGACGTTGGTTTGGACATTGCCGGCATGCCCCAATGCGAATGACCAGTGTTGACGGCAACCACGTCGACGTCGGCGTTCTGGAATTGGCCAATGTTGTTACCGCTCGCCTGGTTGAACTGGCCAACGTTGGTCTGTACGTTCCACCGTGGTGCAAATGGCCCCAGCCAGACGTGATGGCCGTGACGTCCACGTCGGCGTTTTGTGCTTGCTGAATGTTGTTGCCACTGGCTTGGTTGAATTGACCAATGTTGGTCTGTACGTTACCGCCGTGGTGGGCCGGATGGTAGCCCCAATGGCCAGAGTTGACTGCAACGACGTCGACATCGGCGTTCTGGAACTGGCCAATGTTGTTACCGCTCGCCGCGTTCTGCTGAATGACATTGGTTTGAACGTTGCCTCCGTGGTGCAAATGGCCCCACCCGGAAGTGATGGCCGTGACGTCGACGTCGGCATTTTGGACTTGGTTATGTTGTTGCCGCTGGCAGCATTCTGCTGGACCACGTTGGTTTGCACGTTGCCGCCATGGTGTGCGGGATGATAGCCCCAGTGCGAGTGGCCAGAGGTGGCAGCGATCACGTCCACATCGGCGTTCTGGGATTGGCGAATGTTGTTGCCAACGGCTTGGTTGACTTGTTGAAGGTTGAGGATGGCAGCAGAGGACATGATAGTGATTGTAAAGGTTGGAGATGGACGTGTATGAGGGGAGGTAGGGAGATTCAATGAGACTTGACTTGATGGTGTTGATGGCGGGAAAGTGACTGGGGATCTGGTGGGTATTTATGGTATTGGACGCCCTGCTCGTGTGAGACTCGGCCAGGGACGTCCCACTTGTCCCAAAGGCGATTCTCGAGCTTGACTTGGGCGGATCGCCCGTAGACTCGTCGTAAGGGCCAAGCAAACGGACTGCGGTCAAGCAGCGGTTACGACTCTACACTCAAGACTGTTGCGGGGAACGAGAGAACCGCAATGCCAAACGCATTGTGTCCGCACCAAGTGACGATGGCACGCGTCATTCTGTCCATGCTTTCGCGTCACGCCGCACGCAGACATTTTGAACTTGCGGCACGAGGAAAAGACATGTCATGGGTCCATCGTTTCAAGTGTAAGTTGCCCAAAGTAGTGGAAGAGTAATACTGCTCCATGAAAGACGAAACGCAGCTTACCGCAGTAAGCCGCCAGCCGCTTCGTCACTATTGATCAGACAACTTGTTCAGCGGGCTGACTGCGCTTTCGGTCGCTCACGACAGATCTACATGTCCTGATTCGTTCTTGGGCGGCCGGTGAGTCAGCGGTATTGTTGGAAAGTGTCGATTCGCGGCAAATGCCTTGATACGTTGGCGTCCCAGATCAGACCATTCGCGGGGATTCCGTTGCCAATCAAAGCCGGAACAGCAACGAGTGAATACCAACGTCTTCGTGCGTATACAGTAGAATTTCGTAGGTACTTATGTCCCGATCTAGGCATGCCTGCTCTCACCCTGGCACGAGCTTATGCCATCATTGTTCAACTGGTGAGCATGCATGGCAACGATAATGCACGTCGTCAGCGTCGGCCAAAGCTCCGGATCGAAAGCAGGCAGAAGCAACGCGTGATCTGCAAGCTTATGCAGAGGCCAAGTGGTGATCGAGATCGACGCGTCGGATTGCGTGCCTTTGGTCGCCAATGACATGCCGGCCAGCGGAACAAAAGAGTGTCGTGGATGGACGGATGGACCGATTCCGTCATGTGGCTTTCTTTAGCCCTGGCCCCCGACAACCCCGTTCCCGTCCACAGGCCACCGTCCCTATAAAGGCAGACCACAACCCGCCACTGCCACCCGTCCTTCTTGCACCCCTGCTGGACCGCGTCTCCGTTCCGTGTCAACTCCACCATAAACATTGCATCTCACATTCACCATCATTTGCCCGACTGCTCGCCATCATGCATCTTCTCACGCTTCTGGCCGTTGGCCTGCTCGCCGCCTCGGCCAACCTGTCGGCGCACGCCGCCCCGACTTTCCCGTACCCAGACATCTTTTCTGCCTCGCCCAAGCACCACTGGTCCGTGCACAAAGACGGCGGCGCGTCGCGGCCTTCGTCCACAACGTCGCGCCAACACCAGCGCGATCAAGTGCTTCGCCTCACACCCCACTCGCGCGTCCTGGCTTCGCCACTCTCCCAACTCGTCTCGGACCTTGCCGGCGTCGACGTATGGTCTGCTGACCCAGACTCTGGCGCCATCGTGGTGCGCACGGCTCGCGACGACTTGCCCGAGGTTGTTTCGCGGTACTTGGGGTCTGGCGGCGTCCAAGCCACCGTGCTCGTCAAGGACGTGGAGCAGGAGATTTTGGCGCCCGAGCGGGCATCGCGCGCGTCGCGCGTGCAGCTCTTGGCCAACAAGAGCATCAAGCAGCTCGTCAAGGAGCCGCAAGTGTGGTTTTCAGAGTATCATCCATTTGATGACGTGATTGCGTGGTACAAGGGTAGGTCATCTTGCACTGTTCTCCTGATCACCCGGTTCTCACGCCAATGATTGCTGTTGCCCTGCTTCGCTTTATATCTAGAACTCGCGGCCCAGCACCCTGAGCGTGTCCTCAAGTACTTGCCAAAAATTGGCACCACGCACGAGGGCCGCAATCAAGTTGCCTTGCACATCACCAATGTCAACTCGACCACTCCGCTCGATCAAAAGAAGCAAGTCTACATTCAGGGTGGTATTCACGCTCGCGAATGGATCTCGCGTATGCTCTTGTTTTCGCTCTCTGTTTTCATGGTTCTCGATGCCTTCATGGCTGACTCGCAAGGTGTTTCGCAGACGCAACGACCCAATACATTACGTACAACCTCCTCACGTCGACCGACGAGCGCATCACTTCCATTTTGGACGAGACCGAGATCATTGTAGTTCCTGTTGTGAACCCCGACGGATACGTGTACACTTGGGAGCACGACCGCCTGTGGCGCAAGAACCGCAGGGACAACGGCAACGGTGCCTTTGGCGTGGTATGTCTCGTTGCCCTCGCCTGCCAATGCCTCCTCGACTGGTCACTAAATAATGGTTGCCGGCCATGCATGATAGGACCTCAACCGCAACTATGACGCCAACTGGGGCCACGGTGGCTCCTCCTCGTTCCCGTACTCGGACACGTACAAGGGCCCCTCGGTTGCGTCCGAGCCCGAAGTCCAAGCACTGCAAGCCTTCTTCAACTCGCACCCGCGCACGGTTGCTGGCCTCGACTTGCACTCGTACTCGCAACTAATTCTGCGCCCCATTGGCTGGGACCGTAAAGATAGCCCGCACGAGAAGCAGCACAAGCAAGTTGGCGACGAGATTGCAAAGATCATCAAGAAGGTTCATGGCAAGCGCTACGTGAGCGAAAAGAGCATTGACTTGTATGCGACCACGGGTGCAGCTTCGGACTACTTTTACATTCAGAAATTCCCCGTCCAAGGATCCGCGGTCGCGAGCAAGGCACCCGAGGGCACAAAGTATGTCCGTCCTTATGGATTTGTACGTTGTGGTTTCCCGTTCGACTTCTTGAATGCAAGCTTCGTGGACTGCATTATTGACTTTTTGTTTTGTCTTCGGATTGATTTAGACCATTGAGCTGCGTCCGAGCCCTGAATGGTGGGGTCCTGGGTTTGTGCTTGACAAGAAGGGTCCGTCGTTTCGCGACATTTATCGAATCTTTACCACAATCTGACTGACCTTGCTGTTTTTCTGTTGTAGAAATCATCCCCACGGGCGAGGAAATCTTGCCGGCCGTGCTGCATTACATTGAGAATGCCGTCAAGCACCCGCTGTTTGAGTAACTGTGCATTGATCGCTGCGCTGGCTTTTCGTTTGCCCTCCAGTGCCTTGACTGGCATTTCATGTAGGTGCTGTGGCATGATCCTGTTACTGAATGAAAGGTTGCCGCCCGCCGTCGACAACTTTTGACTATTTGTTTGATATCGCATGTAAATACACAACCATTTTCCTCACCGTTTGAATCTATGAATATATCGCCAGCTCGCTGAAGCGGCAAGCGGTATATTAATACCTGATGAGACACAACTACAATTACACTTGCCTGACACGTCCACTAGTTTACTCATCGTCATCACTGTCAGGTCCCGAGTCCACAATCTCGATACCCTCCATCAAATCCTCATCATCGTCGCCTTCCGTCATATCGACAGAGTTATCCACCTGCATGGTGTCCGCCTTGACCAATGGTGCCGATGCAGCCATAGAAGGCGCGGCCGGAGCCGGCACCGACTTGATGAGCACGGGAGCGGCCTGAACCACGACGGCCGCCGGCACAAGCGCGGGCTCGGTGTCCATGGCGTCGTCAAGAATAGCTGCATCCTGATCACCTTGCCGCTCTTCACTTTGCTGCCGGTCATCCTCATCCTCAACCTCATCCTCGTCTGCCGCACCTGCACCTTCCACCAACTGTGCCGCAATCTGCGATGGATCCACAAACATACTCCCACGTGCCTTTCCAGCTTCTACCTGCGCCTGCCCGCCACCAACAATGACCTTATCCTGAACCACGAACACGGGCTGAACATCGGCCACGCGCCGCGGATGCACCAGCGCATCCACCACAGCCGCCGCCAGTGGCTCGCGCGCCACCCGCCCACTTGCCGCATACCCAACAAGCGCCAACGTCGAGTACGCAGGCACGCCATGTGCGGCCACGACGCTCGGAATCATGGCCGAGACTTGAGCTGCTTGCGACACGGCCTCCGGGGTAGGCATGGAAAGCGTCCCGGGCACCAGCGCCGCATCCCATTGCGACCGCACGTGGGTCGGGACGCGCGATCCGTGCGCGTGGATGCATGCAGAGACGGCCGCGAGTGTTGCGGGACATGCGCGGTGCAGGTCGTGGGTGGTTTGTGGGGTGCCGAGCGATTTCGCGAGCGAGTCAATGGACAGGATGTGTGCGGCGCCCGCCGAGAGAATGGCGAGTGCTTGCGCACGCACGGCTGGTGTCGAGTGCAGGGCACGCAGCAGCAGCGAGCCAAGCGTGGTCGAGTGCGAGGCCAGGGATGCTAGAGCCGTGCACGAGGCGGCGGACCGAATGAGCGGCAGGACCAGATCACGCAAGGCGTGCACAGCGAGCAATGGGACTTGGGCGTGAGCCGTGGCGGCGGATGCGGCCGGGGCCGTGGGGAGCGGAGCGAGGGATGACGCACAGAGAATGCGGCCCGTGGTTTGGAGCAGCAACGCCGTCGGGATGGCGACCAAAGCACTCGAGGGCAGGCGAGTCGAGATGAGATGGGACACGAGGCTCGCTGCAGAGGCAAACACCGAGGTAGCCAACCGCGCACCGGATGGACTCAATGTGGGCTCTGGCACGGGCAACTTTGGAGTGCCCGGAAGCAAGGATGCGTCGTGGATCGATGGAGGGAGCGTGTCTTCATCCTCATCGAGCGGGGCTAGAACGACATCGAGCGCGCCGTGGCATGTCGCGAGGGCTTGAGTCAGCAGCGATGACCAGGCAGCAGGTGCGTCGCCCTTGGCGGCAAGCGGAACGAGCCGAGCAATGGTGCGAGCGGCGAGCGTTTGAAGCGAAGGGGTATGGAGAAGCGAGTGGGCGTTGGATTGTGCAGACAGTGCAAAAGGGCGGATCGACGTCGGCGTGGCAATGGCCAGACGCGAAATGGCCGTCAGGCCTGCACGTTGGAGAGCCAGTGACGATTCACCGGAAGACAAGGTCCAGCGGTTCAAATTGGGAGCAAACTTGGCAACGGTCGGTGCAGCAACATCACGCGAAGAGTCTGGGAAACGTGCGGCAGTGGCAACGAGAAGCGACAGCAAAGTCGAGGCATGAATGCGGAGTGGGATCGGATCCACGGTACGCTAAATTTTGGATGGGGCATCATTCATCAGTCAGATTTGGTGTCTCCGTCCGAAGTGCAGGTAGGGCAGATCGTCGTGTGCAAGAAGACATATTACCGACACAATGGTCAACAAAGCATTGGCCCACGACAGCGACATGCTCACCTCGCGAACCACTTGAGGTACCTGCTCCAGCCAAATCTGCACCAGCAACATCCCCGTCAGACGTGCGGCGTCCGACTTGCTTGCCGCCAGGAGAGAATTGACGAGAGACGCGAATCGTGCCGACATGGCTGTCAGCTGCTTGGCCTGGCTGGCGCCATTGGCGCTACCATTGCGCTTTGAGGTGGTAGCGGTCGCAGTCAGATCACCAGCGAGTGGGTTCGTTCCAGCAACCGGTGGTGACCAGAGCTGGGCAACGTGATCGGGCGTGTCGTCGCCCAACTGCACGGCTCCGGCTGCGGGAGACAGATCGTGGTGGTCCAGGATCACGGCCCAGAGCGAGAGCAGCGATTGAAGTTCGTTTGCGTTCATCATGGTCATCCTTTTCGTATCATGCCTCTTCATTGTCTCCGGCCGAGTCTGACAGCAGACGGTGCTTACATCACATCGCCCCATCGCGTCCGGGTGCGACTGGGTGCGTTGGTACTCAGCCCGATCCACGTGACGCGTTGACGCGTTGACGCACTAGGCCCTTTTCCCCGGGCTTGGCCGATGTGAGAGCTGATGAGGGTTCAAATGCAAGCAACCCAAGTTCTCGACACTGCAAGTGCGGCACGAATGAAGCCGGACGACTGTCAATGATGCAATCCACTATCTGCCTCGATTCGATTTCAGGCACGCATATCTTTGCACACCCAGTGAAACGAGACATTGGAATTGCACATTTCCAACAATTTCGCGGAGTATTGGATGACAGCACCCAATTTCCACAGTTTCAATTTGCCGAGTCAAGTTGGCAGCATGTTTGCCACGAGGGCCAGCTCTTGTTCATATGCCAAGTGCTGTAGTGGTCCAATGGCCCAATACCATCTGAAGCCCCAAGCGGTGTGGCCGCAGTGCACTTGCAATCCGCGTATTCAAAGAAACATGGGCAATTATCGTTACGCCACATAATACGACTTTTCATACCATCGTTCAAAGTACCAATTTCGGATGGTGGCCTGAGCCGTTCGCAGAGGTGAGACAGTTGACGCGTCGATTGTCACGAGTGACCTTCGCCACCTCTCAGCCTCCGCCGCTCATTCTTGCCAGCCGCATCTTGGGATTTCAATCATCTGCCAACATTGGTGACCATGCTCATTCACAGCATCGAGTGCTTTCGTGTAGCGGTCCGTCAATGAAGCTCAGGTATTGGGTATGTCGCTTGCGGTTCTCCAAGTCGGGGTGGTGTGATGACAATGTATGCGCGAGCCAAGACTCAAAAGCAACTCAGTTCCCTGCCCACGATTCCATTTAGACGTCCATCCTGCGCCTTGAGATTGCCAACTCAATCTGATCCTCCTCCTACACACGCAACAACCATGAACTGGTCTCCATCCGCCGTCGTTGGCATCGTCTGTGCCTCGCTGCCCGTGTCTCTCTGGCTCCTGGTCGTCAGCTGCAAGCATCTCAACAAGCAAATCAGCAAGCACGCGATTGCTGCACACGACAACCGGAATTGGACGCCCGTCGCCATTGCGGCGGCTCAGGTCATGGCAAGTGTCGGCAACTTCGTCAATCAGTCCCTGTTTCTTGTGCAGCTCATGGTGCCAGCGTCACAGTTGATGGGTGGGTGTCGACTGTGGATCGAAGTTGTACGTTACCCACTGCTTGTTTGTTTCTTGGCGTATGCACAAAGCTCACCTCCATATCACTTGCTTCATTCAGGCCGACATGTCCTACTTTGTCTTCCAAGCATGCGCCAGTATAGTACTCATCCGCCGCGCAACCTCAGTTGTTCCCATCCGATCACTCAGCTTCTTTTTCAGACGCTCTGTCATTCAAATGTTGTTTGGATTCGTCTTTGTCTGCGGTTTCACGCCAGTGGTCATGTCGGTTGCCCTGCGTACGGTGTCGGTCGACAAGCAGCTCGATGTTTGCGTTGCCAAGTATCACCAAGAGTTCAACTCGGCCGGCAAAATCATCTTCTTTGTCATGTACCTTGGTCTGGCAATCACGTTTGCGTTACCCTTGCTCAAGCATATCCGAGCCATGAAACGTGGGGCGGATAAGATGTCTCAGCCAAGTCGTACGTCCACTGTTCCCTATCACACCAACGTCATGTCTCATCAAGTCACTTCGCGCTCACACGGTTCGATACAGGTCAAACGTCATCCCAACCAGGCGAACCACCCTCCACCGATACGCTTCTGCGTAAACTGTTGCGCAATGTCACCTTCCGCATCCTGCTTGCCGTGGTCGCCTACATTCTGACTGCTCTCGCAGGCCTCGCAGGCTTCTTTGGCAACGCCTTCCAAGTCGAATTCACGCTCCAAAACGTGGCCGCGCTATACGCCGCAACCCAAGCCGGTGGGTCATCCAGTCGTTCTAGCGGCTCGTCCGGCAGCGGGCAATCCTCGTCTGGTGGAGTCGTGTCAAGAAGCGGGCCGGCCGAGTCGAATACGTCATCAGGAAGAACACTGCGGCCGCCGTCATCGCAGGCATTTGGGTTGAGCCAGATTGGAAGGGAGAGTATGGCGGGCCATCACCATTCGCATGGGGCTGCCGTGCAGCCGACAAAGGCACCGACATCGTATGGCGTGTGAGTTTGTCGGTTTTGAAGAACATTGTAAGATGCTTGCGGTTGTACATACCTGAGTGCCTGCTGTAAATTGTGTCGTGCTTTTGGTTGACTTGCTCCGTTTTTGTCCACACATACACATTGATCACTTTTGGCTCAGCAACTGCAAATGATTATGTTCGTCAGCATGATTTGGGTGACGTGCTGTTCCCACGACGCCTTCACTGGCATCTCACGGCTCTCATTTGGCACGAAAACATCGATTCAAGCAAAAGGAAGGAAATGATCCAATGCACTTGGGGCATCTTTGCGCCGGATACTCGATTTCTCTTACATGACCTGTGGCGGTTATCATGGACAACTCTATGCCAGCCGTCATCCCCAAATTCAGGCACACATGTCGGACCTCATCTCTCCGCTGGCGTCGAGCCTCGCATCCACCCTCGGCCTCGGCGGGCGCAAGCGCCCAACCCTCTTGCTCTCACTCGCCCTCATCTCTGGCACTTTGGCTCGGCCGTTCGCGTCTACTGGCGGCATTTGCGTGTCCCTTCTCACCTTGCGCACCTGCCACGCATTTCGCCCTGGGCCGCGATTCGCCTGATTCTCACGTCAAAGGATATCATCGACCAGCTGGAAAAGCAGTTGGAGCTTGCGAGAAAGGATGCCCTGCACCGGGGAATGATTGGTGGGATGGATGAGACACCCAGGGCGTGGGCCATGTGGCAGTACGGTCAAACGTTTAGTCATTGGGAAAAAACGTAGAGAAATTGACACGCGTTGGGTGGGGGTTGGGGGTGCGATTTGTGTGACAGGATGGGCTCGTGGAAAGTAGTGTTTGCCAACCCAGACGATTGCAAAGACATCTTGACCAAGCACGAGCAGTTTGAAAAGATGTCGCTGGACGAGCTACCCGTAGACTACTTTGACTTGTTTCTTGGCCGCAATATTGTGCAGGCTCGTGTACGTCTTGCCGTCCTTCGTGTACCTTCAGTTGCGTCGTTACCGTGCTCACATCGCTGTACCGTACATTGTCGTAGACACCAATTTGGAAGATTCACCGCCGTATTGTCAATCCGGCCTTTCGCCGTACTTGGCCCACCTGGCTGTTTGGCCACCCAACCCGCTTCCTGCTCTCTCACTTTGACCGCTTTGCTGCCCACGGCCAACCAATTGACGTCGCCGACTGGATGCAGCGCATTACGCTCGATGTACTTTCGGGCGCTGCGTTTGGCTCGTCACTCATTCGGTCAATCATCCAGACGCGCCCATGGTCGTGGCATACAACCGGCTCATGACCAACTTGATGGATCCGAGCTTGGTCTTGGCGGCCATGGTGTTTGGGCGCTTGGTACCGAGGGTCAGGCAAATGTATCGGGATATTGACGGGTTTAACGGGCATGTGAATGGGCTGATCGACCAGACAATGGCCAGGATCCTAGCGGGAGAGGTTGGTCAGCCGGATGGCGAGGACGAGTCGAGCAACTTACTCGAGCTCATGGTCAAGGCTCAAATGAAGGATTCTGAACAGTTTAGCCGCGAGGAGCTGAGGGCCAATATTGCTGCATTCTTTGCCGCTGTACGTTTAGCACTCCTGTCCTACCACTCTGATGAGATTCCACACATTCTTGACCACACTCAATATGCTAAATATGCTGCGAATTCTCCTCAGGGACATGACACAACAGCGAATGCACTCACATTCACCATTTACCTCCTCGGAATGCATCCCGACATTCAGCAGCGTGCTCGCAACGAAGTCATTGCCGTCATGGGCGACCTTGGAGATCGGTCCACTGACACGGACTCGATGCCGTTCCCATCAAACACTGAGCAAAACCAACTGGAATACTTGACCTGCATCATCAAGGTATATTGTATCGCTTTCCTTCTCTGCGCCTCAACTCGAGAGCTCACCTGTTCAGCATACATACCGTGCTAGGAATCCACCCGGCTATACCCACCGCTCATCTCGGTTCCTCCACGCACCCTCATGAGTCCATACACTTTTACCAAATCCAACATCCACGTGCCAGCCAACGGATCCGTCACGGCCAGCATCTGGGCGTTACACCGGGCAAAAGAGTACTGGGGTGCGGATGCCCTCAAGTTCAACCCGGACCGGTGGAAACGCGCCAACGATCCAGCGTCAATGAGTGATGACGATGGCGTGACAGAGGCAGCAACACCAAGCTCAGTGCCGCTACATCCAGGCGCGCACGGGTTCCAGTGGGTTCCATTTGGTGGCGGTCAGCGGTTGTGTATTGGACAAAGTGTACGGCTCTTCTATTCTCTTCTTTTCAAAGCATGCTCAACTGTGTCTCAATCGGGATGTATCGTGTAGTTTAGCGTCATTGAGCAGCGAGTGGTCATGGCCATGTTACTGCTCCGTTACACATGGACGGTTGTTGGCAATGAGGCTGCACTTGCTGGAAGACCTCAGTCGTCGCCGGGTGTCTTGCTGCACCCAGTGGGAATCATGGTGCAGATGAATCGGCGGTGACAAATTGAATCGGCAATCAATCTGTTGGATGATTCTCACTCATCGTTGATGCTGATGCTCACCATTTGCGGGACACTTAACATGTTTTGAATGAGCAAAATCCACAATCTGTATGAGAACATGTGCAATCAAGCGCGATCGGATACTGTACAACAGCCAAAAGAATTGCTCGTCATCGCGTGCTCTATCAATCTCTGGCATCGTCAACGCTTCAAGCACACACACCGCGCTGGCTGCGCAACGCCGCTTGCAATGCGGGCATGCTGATAGACGAGCCCCAGTTGGCCGATGTGGCCGAGGTGGTGTCACATCCACCGTTGGTGTGAATGCCGAGTGCAAGGTCGCCAATGGCGATGGCCGAGCCCGAGTTTCCGCCCTAGAAAAAAAAAAATGAACACAAGAGCGTGTGAACATGCCGAGCTAGATAACGCAAATGAGCGAAGAACTTCAAGTACCTCCGTGTCGGCACGATGGTCAATGTGGTTGGGCGAAGGGAAGTCGGTGATGGGCCCGCTGTGCGTCTGCTGGGTGAGACGCAAGTTGCGCCGCGCGGTATCGCGCACAATGCCGTAGCCGGTGATGGTGACACTGGATCCTTTAGTTGCCTGGCCCGCAGCCAACTGACCCGTCCGGGGATCCACCCTTGCGAGCGTGTACCGGCGGTTGCCCGCAGCCTGCAAGAAGGTGAGCCCCGTGTTGGGGTTGCGGTAGGTTCCAAACGTAGCCCAATCCTGCGCGTCCTTGAAGTCGGCCACATCGAGCGGCGACACGAGCGCAAACTGCACCGACCGGGTATCAATGGCCCATTGCTGAGACGCGGGCGGGTGGCGAGGCACGCCAACGCGTTGGCCGTTGACGGTAATCACAATGGATTGCGGCACGTTGGCTTGCAGCACTTGTTCGGCAGCATTGACCCCATCAAAGCAGTGACCCGCCGTCAGTTGGCATCCATTGGGCAAACCGGTCCAGCCTGTGCAGCCGACCGGGAAGATGCGGCCCGACCGGGGGTCACGCGACGGACGACGCAGATCGGCAGCATTGCAGAGCGAGTTGGGCGGGGGCAATGTGATGGGATCGGTCGAGAAACCTTGCTCGTCGTTGACAATGACGGATTGCACAATGACCGAGGGGCGGCCACGGGTAATGCTGCGGTCGGCAAGAAGCTCGACGCGGACACGTCCGCCGTTGAAGAAGGCAGACCGGTGGTTCCATTCCTTGATGGTGCGGTCGTTGAGGTATTGCACAGAGTTGTCTTGCAGAGAGGTGATGCGAAGCTGATCCCCCGGCAGGTTCTCGCCCCAGGTGTTGGCGGTCGACGTGGAGGGCCGGAGGACGGTACGAGTAGGGTCGAACACGAGGCGCGACCACAGCACGTTCTTGCGGGCCGGGTCCACTTTGCCGAAATCGACTTCTTGCGTAAAGACAATGCGGCGGTTGGACGGAACCGGGGCGGCAGAGATGTCAATGTTTTCTTGGCCAAAGGAGAAGCCAAGCTGGGCTTGGAAGTTCCGAGGGAGTTCAAAAGGCGTGGCACGCGAACGCACAGCGCGCTTGGTGTGGTGGGCAGACGGGGCCGCGTTGACGGCGACCAGGCCGGCGACCAGAGCGAGGAGTGTGAGAAGAAGGGTGCGGTGAGAGGTGCGCATTGTGTGTCGTGTATGTAGGTATGGATGAGGTCGGACAAAGACGAAGTGTGTGATGTGATCTAAATGTACATGGGTCGTCGTGCTTCCGAATCAGTTGGGGTCACACGATTCGAGTGGGTTTGGCGGCGGGTGGTGATTGCCATTTATGTTGTCCAAGCCATCCCACCATAGAGCCTCAACTCTTTTTGCAGGAAGAGGACGGTGCCTCTGGGTCCCGTTTCTATGCTGATGAGGGTGCTTGGCACAAAGCACGCGATTTGACGAGCACGCGACCGCTACGGCTTGGTGCGTGCGTGAGTGATTTTGTTCCCGCAGTGTTTCAGCATGACCGCGGGTGAAGCCTGACCCGCTGCGCATGCGTACGTAGGGTCATCATTGTCGCGACATTCCTCTCGGTGTGTGTGACAAGTTTTCATGTCTCACGAGTTGCGATGCACGGGCGCTGATTGGTTGCGTGCAGAGCTGAGGCTGCGAACAAGAAAGTCACGCGTCACGGATATGAGGTAAGCGGAATCTCATGTGATTTTCGTGAGCGATCCAGTGATTTTTTCCAGCAACAAGTTCGAATTCCATCTTCTGCCCAACTGATATACGTACGTATTCCATATTCCGATAACGCAGCCTTTTAACAAATGACGACTCTTGATGGAGACGCATGCGAAAGGCCTGGGTCGACCAAAGTATTTACCTCAAATAGCCCAGACCGTTGGGGGTAATCCACGGATGATCTCCTGGAACCATCCTGCGGATGCCGCCGCTCTTCAGTTCTGTTTGGCCTCGTGCCTCGTCGTACATATCATACCTTTTCCCTCCAAGTCCTCCAGAATTCTTCGGCCAAGTGCTTGCGATTTGCGCCAAACATGCTTAACTACCTACTGCTTCCTCGGTTTTGTACGATCGTGTGCCATGCTCTCAGCCTCTATCCGTTCTTTGTACCCCTGATCCGACGGTCACGGTGGGACCTGTATCCATCTCATGATTTATTGATCACTTTGGATAGACCTCATGGAGCGTCACCTGAGTATGACGAAGGTATTTACCGGTCTGAAGAAATCGCTCCAAGACATATACACGGGCGACCAGATCGACGAAAAAAAGAATGCGAACCGCCAGATCCGCGAGCAAGGAATGACGAGCGACCAAGAAACATTTGCGCAAGAAAATGACACCTCCTCTCACAGCGGTATATGCATCACGACAACAAGTCTCGTATATTACTGCCCAGCGGCCCTCCAGGTCCTCATGGACTCGACCAATCTCCCCGCCAACCCTTTCGCCCCCTCGACCAGACCCTTCACAGCATACCCAGCCTCTACCACGCTCGTGGCTACATTCGGCATGTATGGCCCCCACTTACTGAGCCAAAACCGGTCGCCAAACCTTTCCTGGCCCGGTTCCAAATCGCCATACCGGATCACATCAGGCGGCGGCAGCGCGACGGGCCACTCAGCGTGAACGTTGCTAGCGGCTTGCATCTCGTACCGCTTGAATTGCGTCATCTGCTTTTGCTTTTCGATTTCCTCTGACACGGATGGGCGCCGGAACTTGTAAATGAGTTGCGGGTCGCATTGGCGTGAGGCAAGCAGCGACGAGGTTTCCGCGTCAGATTCCTGTTGCGTGTGTGTGACGAGATTGGGTGGGAATTGGACGGCAGGGGTCGATGAAGCGGATGAAGAAGAGGCCAAGGCGCGTGTATAGGTCTTGGTGTGCTTGAGAATGCTGGGTTTGCGCTTGGTCGTAGGTGTGAGTTTGTCGAGAGCTGGATCGTCGTGGGCGGAGTCTTGGCGGGACGGTCCGGGTCGGCGTTTGGATTCTCGAAATACCAAACATGTGAGTTTGGAAGGCATCCGACACGGCAGGCAACGACAGTGACAAGTATCCATACCACTCGTTCGCAGTTGACTCAGGCGCGATCGTTTCGGTGACGTTGCCATTTCCTCTTGTACTTGACCTTGCTGCTCAGAATCCAAATTATCATCATGTTCCTCTTGATTGCCGTCATCCACCTGCGACCGCAACCTCTTGACTCGACGCAACGGTTCGGGAAGCGCAGCACTTGTACCAATTTGTAGATGGAGCCGACGCAACTGGGCACGGGTTTGGGGTCCAGCAGATGGCGACAACGCCGGTGTCGACGATGCAAGACTTGCAATCGTGTATTCATGTGAATGTGTTCCGTGTTGGTTCTTGATCGGGCTCGTGCTGTTGCTCTTATGACGTGCTTTATAACGGGTCGATGGCTGAGGTGACGAAGTGATCACAGCCTTGGGCGGCGACTTGGGCTTTGGAACTGCGGACAGGACCGCAGGCGGTTGGGTGGCAGCTCGGTTGGGTGGCGACGAAATCCGCAAGGAGCGGCGGAGAGTCGGTGGAAGAGCCGTTGTCGATGACGGGTCGGCCATTGGTTATTTTGCGGCAGTGTCAGTCGGTCGCGATTGATTGAAAGATGAGCGGATGGTTTGAAAATAATCAGAGCGCCGGGGTGAGCACTTGAATGGAAGTGGCAGGACTTGCGGGGAATTGGGATTGCATTGGGTTGTCTATTCAATAATGCATCAACGGTTTCCTTTCCATGCTGCTGTCTTTGGAGGCGTATGTAAACATCTCTCGTTTGCTTTTGCCAACGCGTCAGAGATCGGACGGTAAATGCAAACGTGAAGGACTTGTGTGAATTGAGTGAATATTCATATGGTCATAAAAACAAAGTCTATACTCCGGCCCTGCCCGTTCCATCGTTGTGCCCACTTGCGCTCTTGTTCTCGGAATCCTCCAATGCCCTCCTCAACTCTGCCAGTCCCTCCAACGGCACACCCTTGACCACCTCCTCTGCCCTGGCCCAAACCTTTGCCTTGCGAGTCCATTCCCTGACCTCTGCCCTGACCTTGTCTACCTCATTCCACCCATTCTCCCTCTCCTTTTCCGCCACCGCCAGCCGATTCTCGACCACGCCAATTTTTGCTCGCAACTCGGCCACTTCCTTTGCAGCCTCGGTCATGTCAGCGCGCAAACTGGCCGCAAGCGCCGACTCTGCGCCCGCCCGTTCGGCTTCAGCAGCGCTCTCCTCGCGCAGCTGCACAATCAATCTATCCCTCGTCGTCAACTCATCCCTCAACTTTGTCAGCTCCTTTTGCCGCACGAGGGCTGCCGCCTGCAACGCATCCACCTGAGCCTCCAACTCGCGCACTCGCTTGCCAAGCGCCTCATGCTTGCTCACGCCCTCGTCCTTGCCCGCATCAATCATTCGCTGGACCCTTGCCAACTCGCTCTCTGCCGTGCCCAGCTTGAGTGTCAACCCTGCACACTCTTGTAGCGCCCGCTGCAGCTCGGCATCCACACGCGTGCGCGCCTCTTGCTCGCCGGCAAGCGTCACTTGGAGATGCCGCGCAGTGGCTTGTGCCTGCGCGGTGGCCGAATCGGCCGCGCGCAACTGGGCTTGCAACTGCGAAACCTGGTCCAACAGTGTGTTGGATTGTGTGGCAAGGTCCAGTTTAGACTGCAAGTCTGCGAGCTGTGCGGCCTGTGACTCGCACTTTGCTCGGAACGTGTCGAGTTCGGCGCGCGTTGCTTGCAAGTCTGCTTGCGCACTGGCAATCTCGGACTGCGCGTGCACCAGATGCGTCTGTGCGTGGTCGCCCACTTGCCGAGCGCGTGCGAGCGCAGTGGTGAGCCTCGTCACTTCCGCTCCCTTGGACGCCAAATTGGCCTCGGCGTCTGCCAATGCCCGTGCATGTGCCCGGACGGATGCCTCGTGCTCTTGCCCCAACTCGTTGAGTTTGCCCTCGACACGCGCATGGTGCGCATGTGCATCCTTGAGCTTGGCTTCGAGCTCGGCAATGCGTGCGTCCTTGAGCGCAATCTGGTCCGTGAATGTGCGGCGAATGGCACTCACGTCTTGGGAGGTTTCCTTTTCTGCGAGTGACTTGTTTGAGCGGAGGAAGCGGGTTTCGAGCTCGAGCAGGTAGATTTGCTGGTGCAGTGATTTGATGAGCGGGTCCGATCCGTCGGCGGATGTAGGTTTGCGTGTTGTCACGGTGGACGATGAGCGTGCGCTCGCGGAAGGCGGGAATTTGGGCGACAGTTGGTGAGGAGAGCGCGGACTCGCTGCGGGCAGGGAAGTGGCCGACTTGATGGGGGGTTTTGTGGAGGGGAAGACGCCAAAGGAAGTCATGCTTGGGTCGTGTCACATGTGAGTGCGTCGAGTCGTACGAAGGATGGTGCACAGGTAAATCAACGAATGGCTCTTCTTCAGATGTGGGACATGATTGCTGCTCATGTTTGTGACAAACAACGCGAACATTGCATACAAGCATATACAAGAGGATCGGTTCTCGGATACCGGGGAGCTGTCGGGAGGACACACCGGCGTACAATGGATCTTGGACTTGCGAGAGAAATCAAGTAACGAAACGAAACAACCTATTAGCCAAATGCAAGCACTACGACAAAACAGGAAGGCTGTCATGCGTCCTGTATGCAGGCCATCACTGGACATCACTTCTTGACTTACTGACCGTAAATACATGATTTGAAATGATGAACGATGGAGCTGGGCTCAGTGTTCAGTTTGCTTCAATTGCCGCAGCCCCGATCAGTCCGCACCCCCCCCCCCCCCCCACACACACACACAGTCCGCCATGGCCAACGAATGCCTGCGATGATGCCTGACCGGATGCAGACGACTTGATGCAATTGCCGTACATAGCCAGCTCACCCTGACCCCGAACCTCGCCGAGACAGTCGAGCTATTGCCTTCGTGCCTGGTTCGAAATTCAACGTCACCATTCGAGAAACCCAAGTTGAAGTGAGTTTCTCACGACAAGCACCGTTGTACACATTGCAGCCGTTACACTTATCATAGCTAGTTGGCAATCCAGTGAAAATCAACATGAGCGGGTCCAGCAGTGGCGCTGGTGCAGGCGGCAAGCGGGACGGCGCCGACTTTTCGCCCGCTCCCATTCCGCTCACCCACTCGTCATCCCTTCCACTCGCCTCCTCCTCGTCCACGCTACTCCCTGCCGCCGCTAGCACCACCAGTCACGGTAGCGGCTCTGGGCTTGCCCCTCAGTCGCAATCCACAAAGCTCGCACCTATCCCGCTGTTTCGTGCCCCATCCCACGACGCTTCAGACCCCGGTGGCCAACCTTTACCTTTACCATCCGACACCCGCCGGTCCTCGGCCTCTTCCACTCACGCCACTGCCGGCGGTGGCACAGGCAAGCGCCGCAACCTGCTGCAGCCTCCCTCGTGGTCCGCTTCTCGATCACGGTCCCGACGCTCGTCGCCAAGGTCCACCCCTGCGGCCCCACCATCCACAGGCGGGTCATCGGTCGCAAACGCAACCGACCTGAGTGCCACCGACCTCATATCTCCCGATGCAGAATACTTTGACGTGATCTCACGCCGCGACTTGCCCGATACTTTTGCGCCCTCGCGCCTGAAATCGCTCGCGACACTTGCGCGTGTCAACAAGACGTGGACAGATGCAGAGTTGCAAGCCGAAGTGGAGCGTGACTTGCGCAAGCCTTTGTCGTTGTCGTCGTCGTCGCCTGCGCCGTCCATGCGCCAGGCAGCGGCGACCCTACTCCCTCAATGGTCGGCAGAACGCCACAGGGGTCGCCCGGCTTGTCAGCTGCGCGGTTGCCTGCGGGAAGTGCGACTGCGGTGCATTTGGGCGTGCCGGCATCCAAGCCCGGATCGTCGGGCGACGAGTCCGAGTCGGAACGCTCGTATCGGACACATTCGTCTGCCCGCTTGACGGATCACCTACATGCCCACAAGGACGAGGATGTGGAGATTGGTGCATCGCCACCCTCGGGATACGTTCCACCAGGCCCAAGCGGCGACGGCCCAGGTGGTGGCGCTGGGGATGACAAGGACGACGACGATATGGATCCAGACATTGCCGCGGAAATGGAATCCATCTCGGACCGCAACAGGCTGCTCCGCAAACACCTGACGCTCAAGCGCGAGCTTGCCCAAGTGACCGAGATTCGCAGGGATTTGTTTTTGTTTCTCGAGGCGCCAAGTACACGGGCCAGCAAGGTGTATGCGGCCGTGCACTTTTGATTGTGCTCGTCAGTGTTGTGCTCGTGTGCCTTGAGACCAATCCGCAGTTTTACTATGAGCAGCCCGCTTGGTACGTCCTTAAACTTGACAAGGGATAGACACAGAGTCGAATCGCTGACATCCCGTGTGTACTATAGGAAATCATATGACTTGGTCGTGTGTATCTACTTTACCCTCGATCTGTTTGCCCGCATCTACGCCGTGCCCAACCGCCTCAAATACCTCACCCGTGTGCTGACCTTGCTCGACATTGCCACCTTGGTCCCGTACTGGCTCGATGCCGTGCGCGTCATAAGTACCGATAACTCGCTCTTTGTCATGCGCATCCTGCGTATTGGCCGAATCTTTCAACTGTTCCGACACATGCGCCAATCGCCACTCATCAACATCACAGTGCAGTCGGTGGAGCGCAGTAAAGAAGCGTTTGGCCTGGTGCTCTTGTATTCGATGCTGGGCATTCTCGTGACGAGCTCCTTGATGCACATGATTGAGCGTGGCAGGTGGGATCCCGAGAAACGCATGTGGATGCGAGTGGGCGCGGATGGGATCGAAGAGGAGCCCAGTCCGTTTCAGAGCATTCCCGACGGGTTTTACTGGGCCGTTGTGACCATTACAACCACGGGATACGGCGATGTGTTGCCGAGAACAAGTGCTGGCAGGTTTATCGCTGGATTTACCATGATTATCGGTGTTTCGTACGTGCACACGCTCGCTGACTTTGTGAACCAGGACCGCACATGCTCACCCCCTTCGATACTTTGTATTGTCTATATAGAATCATTGCCCTGCCCGTATCCATCATCGGCTCGCACTTTATGGCCGAATGGATTGAATACCAACGGCTACGGCTCAAATCCAAAGCCCAACCGCTCGGTACTGCCCTTGACGCGCACGGCAACCCACTTGCGGCCGCTGCCCAGTCGCACATGCGCACCACGCCAGGCATGTCGAAACGCCAACGAATCCAGCAATTGCAAGATCAACACGATGCGATGGTGACCTTGGTGCAGCAAGCCCAAGATGCGTTGAACGATATTGCACCCACAGAGACGTATGCGCGGTACATGCGCATGAAGGACAAGTATCATATGGCGGTGGCCAGGGCAAAGGAGTTGCAGGGCAAAGTGGACGAGTTGGAGGAAAAGGTCAAGGATTTGAAGATGGTGGTGGGTGGCGGTGGGCCCGTGCCGTTTACGCGGACGCTGTCGCGGACAACAACGTGGATTCGCGATTGGGCCAATGGAACCGAGCAGCCGCCGCCCGCAGTGGAGCGGCCGCCGAGTGCTGGCAAAAAGTTGTTTGGTGGGCTGTTTCGACAATCATCATCTCAGGACGTGCACGAGCCCGCATCGTCATCCTCGGGACTACCCCTGCGGTATCGCACCATGTCCATGCCCGTCGGCAACCCGGGGGCTGCCGGCACACGCCGCAAACGGTTGCTGTCCAACCTGTTCACCAACAAACGCTCAAAGACCAAATCGTCATCGCACTCTGCATCTTCCGCAGACGACGGGCCCGCACCGCCAAACTCGGCCAACGACGACAACGAGCGCATGGTCATTACTGGATTGCACGGTACGTCCAAGCGCATCTCCACGTCGCAAATCCGGCGCGTGGATACCGCACCTGTGCTCCTCAACACGTCGACTGCCCCAGCAGCGACCACACCGGCAGCCGCAGCCACAACGTCGCCACTTGTTGCGGTCCCCGCGTGGCTCAGGGACATGCCGGCGTCAAGCAACCAGTTGACTGTTGGATCCACGGCCACGGCGCCCGCAGGTGGATGGGGCAGGGTCCAATTTCCCGATTACGAGCGGCCCAGTGCGGTTGGGTCGCCAGTGGAAATGTCGCCCGTGACTTCGGTGGTGGGCAATGAGGCGGGCGGGGGCGGCCCACCAAGTCGGTTGAGGGACGAGGTGGATGTGGCAAGGGGAGTGCATGTCATGACGCCCATGAGAGAGGAGGAGCTCGTCCGTTTGGGTGATGACCACGCACCTGCACCAGCGCCAGCTGGGGTGCCAATGTCGCCAACATTGGTGGATCCGTGGATGGGCGGTGGGCAGAGCGAGGGCGAGGGCGAGAGTCGTGAGGCAGATTCGACACAGCACCAAGGCGGCAGGTAGATTTCTTGGTCATGCTTTGTCGTACATAGCGCTGGGTTTGTTCAGATTGCGCAGAACCAAAAAGAATCAAGGTCCTCCATTCCCATCAGCTAACCATAGCAGTATTTATGTACACACGCGCGCCAACAATACAACCTTTTCCCTTGCTCCACTGGGCTGATATCCGCCTCGTGCGCCTTGGCGTTGTCATTACACCATTCCGGGAGGCGCCAGTTCGGCCATGGTGTTTGTCACGGACACGAGCTGCTCCAAATTGGCATTGACGGTCGTCCTGAGCATGCGAATCGAGTTTGCGTGCACCACCCTAATGAATGTATGCATGGCGAGAGTCAAGATTGAGCCCATCGATCTGACACACACGCACACCGACGTACATTTCAAACACATTGCCGTCCACAACCTTGTATGTGGCATATGCCTCGTGCGGCTTGAGCGGCTTGTCGACGGTGAGGACGCGCGCGGCAATGGATGCGAGGTCGGCAGAGGGGAAGGGCACGCGGACTGTGGTTTGGTACAGGAGGGAGGGTTGCGGCTTGGGTGGGGGCGAGGCGGGTCGGGTCGGTGACGGGGAAGGGGACGGCTGTGAGCGTTTGCGTGCGGCAGATGCCGGTGCCGACGAAGAAGAGGCGGGCTGTGGGGTGTTCATGATGAGTCACTGCGAGGAGTTGAGAGTATTGTTGGCGGTGGTGATATTCGATAATACAGACCACATTGAAATGCTTCATGAGCGTGAGACAAACGATGAGAAGATCAGGCAGCCAACACGTCACACGGTGGTCACGTGACTCTCAAATGCATTTGCTGTATGCTTCGATGGCTGTGGCGTTTTTGGATTTCCTTGTAATTGGACTCCGAGTTGAATGTATGCGATGATATGAATTTACATAAGAATCAACTGAAAAACACCATGAAGGCCAAGCATTCGCGCACATCGGACTCGAAATCCGCCGCCGCCAAGCCGGTCAAGGGCTCCAAGGGCTCCAAATCCTCGTCGTCCGCACTCGCCTCGGCCGCCGATGCCGCACGAGCACGCCTCTCCAAAACACTGGCAAGTTCGTCCGTGTCCAAGGCTGGCAAGAAATCGGTATCAACATCACCCAATGCGATCGCTGCGCTCGCTAAATCAGCGTCCACGTCCTCCACTGGCGCATCAAGCGAGCCAAGCAAATCCGGATCGCGCCATTCGCGCGCAAAAACCACTGAGGTTGCACAGGCTCTAGATGCTGCGTTCGATGCCATCGTCATGACACAACTTGTTGCACCTTCCGACTCAGCCTCTGTACGTCGTACACCCTATTTTCTCCCCGCGCATTTGCATCGCATCGCGACGCTCACCGATCCGCGTTCCCACCCACAGTCTGCTGCCCGCCACCACCAAAGGGGCTTTCCCGCGACGAGATTCGTGCACGTAACTTGGCCGCGCAACAACAATTTGAGGAGCGTCAGCGGGCACAAGCCAGTATGGCAAAAGGTGTGGATTCAGCCGTGGACCAGTTGGCAGATCTCATGTCGCTGTGAGAAGATTGGGATTGGTCGTCGTTTGCTTTACTTGTAGATACCTGAGCACGCAATACAGTTGCCCCACTCGCTCGCTATACCCCCTTACCTACTTTGCTCATGTCGCTTGACGCTTGCCATCCCGCCCGTGCGGTATTCTAGCAAGCATACCCGGCCAGTGTCATCTAACGTTCACGTTTTTTTCGAGCCGCCTGGCTGGGAATAGCGCTCTTGAATGATGACCGGCAACTAAGGTGACGGTTGGTGATTGCCAATAGTCGAGACGGAATAAGTGCAGCATGAATGGCGGGTCGTCCGGTCTTGGAATGCAAAAGAATTGGACATGAAATCGCTTCTATGATAGCATCAATTTACACGACCGTGAAACTTGAATCGAGCGTCTTCGAGTTGAGCCGCCTGGCGATTTGCTTCAAAGGCAACTGAAAGTTGCTTGGACCACAACAAGATACCGTATTGTAAGTCCCTCCAGCAATTGAGCTGCTCATGCCATCATTACACAACCATCAAGAATACTTATCAGGGATTTCGAGAAACGTGTTCGAGTGCCAATATGTTTCAGACCCGCCAGGTCGTAGGGCTCGCTGATCAGAAGCCAGAACACGTTTGTCTCGCAGCGGCCATCCACGTCAACACTTTCATGACCGCCTAAACGCCCATGAATCAAACCCATTCTCTTTCCAACAAGTCAACACACCAAATTCCACTCACACTTTATCACAATGGACCGCATTCTCGCTGAACACATCATGCCCACCGTGTATGTCTCCTCCCGCCGGTGTGGCCGCCACTCACCACCTGTCGCCTTCCCCCCGACGTACGACACACACGATTTACCGCCGCCACCATGTCAACCCTCCCCTCCTCCACAGCGAGGCCATCGCCAAAGCCGACAACTCGGGCACCCAGCTCGTCGACCCTGCCGCCCGCCAAGCCGAGCAAGCCAAAGCCAAGCCCAAACTGACGCCCGACCAAGTGGCGCGCTTAGCTGTCAAGCACAACGTGGACCCGACCGTGATTGCCAACCCCTTCTTCTTCTCTGACGGGTTTGAGCGTGGCATCGACATGGTCATTGTTGCATACGTGGCGCTGCTCGTAGGCGGCGGCGTCATGGCCTACGGCCAGGCGGGCAGTTTGACGTCGCTCAGGATGGCCGGATTCGCGGCCGTGGTTGCTAGTGTGGCTGGCGGCATGATGTATCGGAACCCGAGGAATTTGATTGCACATTGCATCTTGTTTGGTATGTTACGCCTGAAGCCAAGGGGACGTTGCGAGGCGAACACTGATGGTACTGAATGAGAGCATCATCTTTAGGATTGGCCGTGGTCTTGTCGGGCGTGTTTCTCAAGCGGTTTTGGATCACTTGGACTTTTTTCCCGACCGGTTGGTTGCTGTTCAACAGGTTTGGTTCTTTCCCCCTCTTGCCTTGTCATCGGCAATGCTGGATTGATTCTCACCTCCATTCGTTCGTGTACAGTGCCGTCGTTGCGCTTCGGTATGGCGAACGCATGCTGTATCTGACCAAGAAGGAGGACGCCAAGGACGAAGCAAAGCCAAAGACAGAGTGAGTTGTGTGTTGACATGAGGATGGGCCGTGTGCGGGTCTGGTGGGGTGCAGGTTGGGAATCTCTACATCATGTTTTTTTGTTCGGCACCAACAGAACCGTTGCGCGTCACCCACAATTGGTGCTCAGCCAGTCGGGAAAATGAGAGGCGATGATTGCACGCATGAACCACTATGTATGACTCTGCCGAGTATGATTAACTAGTCTTGAGGAGTACTGCATGCGAAGCAATCCCAAACTGAAACGGTTTAGGATACATCAAAAAAGCGCGGCGATGAAAGCGTTCTCAATTCAACAGGGCAAAACAACAGCATAAACACTCTGGATCGCACTCAATCTGGCCTGTCGTCTCGCAACAACACACGCATGCAGCGCCACACCCATCAAAGATGGCCTCGAAGCAACCGGCCACCAGCCAACACAAGTTTGTGCACGCATCCGTGACAAAGCACGACCACAGAATCGAGTCGCAGCACGACCATCCGCCGCCGTACCTTGGGCAGCATAGAGCCTCGCAGCACGATCCGCACCCAGACGACCGCTGCTTGGCCGACGGCGCAATGGAATCGACGCTTCGGCCACTTGCACGCTGGGCCTTGGGCAAGTCATGCATGACCCAATTGCGCAAGGCCGTGATTTCGTGGCTGTTGACGTACAGCGAGACGGCGGGGCGAGTGCCGTTATCGAGGAGGTCAACGCCGTCGTCAATCACGAGGGCAGAGTCAGATGGGCACACGCATTGGCCAGAACCAGCAGCGCCCGTAACAAAGGTTTGAGTGGGATTAGCCGCAATGGCAAGCACGCCGAGACGGATGGCGGAGAAGGGCACGGGTGTGCCGCGGGCAAGTGTCGGTGCGGACGCGGGCATGTTGACGATGCGTGCATTTTGCTGCTCCGGATGCGTCGTCATTGGTTGTGAGGTGCGAGGCAGAGTGCGAACCAAGTCGAGTGGAACGTCGCCGCGAGCAATCGTCGCATAAGGTGGCGGGGGCGGGCGCGAGTCATTGTCCGGGTTGGTAGTAGTGCGATTCGAAGCGGTCATGGACATGGGGTCCAACGGGATGGATCCTGCGTCGTTGGCAACGGGCTCGGAATCCACGACTCGCAACACGTTGCGGCGAAACACATGAATGCGCAGGGTGTTGCACGAGGTGTCACGCACCGCCCATACGCGAATGCGCTCCGTGGTGGGCAAAGATCCGAGCGATTGCGGCAGTGCGGAACGAAGTGTGCGATAGACGGAGCCGGGCAGGTGCTTGAGCAAGGCGAGCTGCGACACCAACGGATCGTCGGCAAGGAATGGGTATGTGGTCGAGTTGCTGTCCAAGCTGGAGGCAGCAACCGAAGTGTCGGGCACCGCGGTGGGCCGGATAGATGCTACGACGTAGGCCGGCGGTGGAGCTGGGGTTGATGCGCTTGGCATGTTGTATGTACTTGTGTTGCGAAATGAAGAAGGTCTAGTATGCAGAAAGATCGGAAACTGACGGCAACTACATAGGAACAGGAGGTGTGCACTTGCTTGTTGGCGGTCGTTTGTGGGCGAGCGCAAGTCTTTATGTATGTTTTTATCCAAGTCGTATTCATATTCATCGAGTGCATTCATCAACACAGCGAAGAGAGAGCAGAGCAGAAGAGTTCCCAATCAAGCACAGGGAGTGCTGCCTTAACACTGCTCCATCATGCCCAACCCCCGCGAACATCGAAACCGTTTCGCGTGTGCCGCAAGACACGACGCCTCAGGAACACAAACACTGATGACCCGCTGCGATGAATGCGATGCGTGTTGGACGCAGGTCCCTGGTAAACAAATAGACGAACACATGTACATCAGTGAGCAAGATCCGTTCGTTCCAGTTTTCCTCTCGGCATGGCCATCATGGCCACTTCGCTTTTGTGCCCTGACATGAATGAGAGTGGCGTCTGCAGCGGCCGTGCACGGCAAGTGAAGACGGAAGGGGCAACGGATCACGTGCACCTCAGTCGGCGTCAAACGCGCTTCGCTTCGCTGACCGACCGCGACTCGGAGACAAGTTGGAATTGTTACTGATATCCGGTCATGTGCATTAACGAACTCACGCATGCCATGTACTCACCGCCCAACGCAAAGTACTCCACGTAAGTTATCCCCCAACTACCATGTCCGCCGCCTCAGCCCTTCTCCAGCACCCACTGCGGCTACCGCCGACACCTCCGAGGCCCCGGCACACGTCCCAACCGTCGTCCTGCTCATTGGCATGGCCGGCTCGGGCAAAACCACCGTTATGCAGCGCCTGCACGCACACCTGCACCCGCAATCCAAGCGGCCCTACATTGTCAACCTGGATCCCGCCGTGACCCATTTGCCCTACACGCCCAACATTGACATTCGCGACACGGTGCAGTACCCTGAGGTCATGAAGCAGTACCAGCTCGGGCCCAACGGCGCAATCTTGACGTCGCTCAACTTATTCACCACCAAGTTTGACCAAGTGTTGGGCTTGTTGGACAAGCGCAAGGACAGCGTGGATTACATCTTGATTGACACGCCCGGCCAGATTGAGGCATTCACTTGGTCGGCCAGTGGATCCATCATCACCGAGGCATTGGCTGCGTCGTATCCGACCGTTGTCCTGTTTGTTGTCGATACGCCCAGGACGGGCAACCCGGCCACCTTCATGTCAAACATGCTGTACGCGTGCTCGATCCTGTACCGGACACGCTTGCCGTTCATTGTCCTCTTCAACAAGGCCGACGTGCTGGATTGCGATTTTGCCATTGATTGGATGAAGGATTACGATGCATTCCAGAGTCTGTTTTTTCTCATTTCTCCTCCCTTGCTCGCATCGCATCATGCAAACAAGCTGCTGACCCGATTCCCTCGTCCATTCAAATCCCAGCCGCCTTGCATGCCATGACACCCGACGGCCACGACCCACCATACATGCACTCGTTTGTCCAATCCATGTCGCTCGTGCTCGACGAGTTCTACTCGATCCTCAGCCCTGTCAAGTTCTCCGCCGTCACAGGCCTTGGATCTCAGGAATTGCTTGTTGCCTTGGAAAAGGCAAAGGTCGAGTACGAGCAAGAGTACAAGCCCGAACTGGAGCGCATGATTGCCGAGCGGAATCAGCGGGTTGCCGGCGAGAAGCAGCAGCAGTTGAGCAAGTTGATGCGGGATATCAAGCTGGAGGAGGAGAAGGAGGGCAAGCAGGACAAGGGCAAGGGCAAGCAAAAGTGAGGTGGCCTTGGCGTGTGTGTACTTGCATGTATATATTTACTGAACCTATGGATTCACATTGAGGATTGCACCATGGGCACCACCTTCACGACAAACGGCGGTTTTGCCTCTTCTCTTGCTTATGTACCTGCTACTCAACCATATTCCTTGGATTCCCATTCAAGTTCCTTGCCACTGCACTCACCATCCCAACACTCGACCCAACTGTGCTCGACCCAACCCCCTGCTCGCCACCTCCGCCACCACCCTTCTTGGCACTTGTCACAGACAAAGTTCTCGATACCTTGATGCCCGACGCAAACTCGGCCACAAGTGCTCGGAACGAATACTGCACGCGATTCAGTTCCATGACCCGCGACGGCTTCATCTTGTGTGCGCCATCGGTCAGTGCCTGAAACTCAAACTTGGTCGCCATCACCATTTCAACGCACACGTCCTTCAGTGGCCGAATCACTGTCTTGTGTAAGCCGATCACGGTGATGAACGCACACAGCAGGGCAAATCCAACAGCAATCAGCGATGCATCGCGAATGGAATGTGTGAATGAGGACTCAAATCCAAGTTGGACACGATCCAATGCACCGAGGTAGGATGAGGCGGGTGTGCCGGCAACAATGGTTGCATGGGCACCTGCTTGGTCATTGTATCGTGCATACTTGAACCAGTACTCGGAGGTTCGGATCAGTTTGGCGTCAGGCTCTGTGTTGCTCGTGAGTGCAGAGACAACCACGGGTGCACTAAATCGAGTGAAGGGATCGGTGCTGTTCACAGCCGCGACTTGCACCTGATTCACGAGCACAGACTCGTTGGCCGAAGTTCCCATGAGCTTGAACTTTGTATCCATGACATAAGCAGTAGTGTCGGGCGCATCGGCGACGCCCGCCCTCAAGAAATCCGAGATGGGCTGAGCACTGGCCTCGAGCGACAGGACACCCCAGGCAACGCCTGACCCGTTTGCAGCAAACAACGGCTCGCCCAGGTTCATTTGACCTGTGAGCCCGTTGGACCGGCGGTAAAAGTCGGACCAGATGGTTGTATTTGCGGCCATCGGAGTCGTATACCAGGGCCGTGAGGTGATGGTGTAGTTTGAACGAAGATACGGCGTCGAAAATGGGCGCTCGGTGGCCGTATCGATGAGGTAGTACCATTTCTCCGCGGTGGGAATCGACAGAGTCGGGCAGATGGTGCAGGTGAGGCCAGATGACGGCGTGGATTTCAGTTCGAACGTGTATGAGCCGTTATCTGGATTCGTTATGAGATGAGCAACTTGGGTAGGATTTTTCGGATTGGCGAGGCGTACATACCCATGTGAGATATAGCAAGAAAGCTGTTGCGCTCTGCATCAGCAAACACGAGACCTGTCATTGTTGGATTGGCTTTGACCTGTTTGCACAAAGGAGATGTGTCAGTTACATGAGGACACCCGCAACCTGAAACGTGAATCTCACAGCAACGTTGGAGTGCATACATACCATCGCAAGCATGAGCCAATACAGCTTGTCAAAGTCGGATCGATTCACGACCCCAGACTTGAACGTTTGCGACAGCGCCGTGAAGGCCTTGAAGTTGGCCTCGTACCATTGAGCTGTCCAAGGCACAAGCGCCATGAGTGGAGGCGTTGAGACGTATTGCACCGCTTACCTCCGTTTGCCCCGATCACAGCCACGTACAGAGTAAAGAGGTGATTTGGAGACTCGTTGTCTGTACAGATGAGGTCCAGCGGCCAGTCAGCTGCTGCGCTCTCTCACCCCTCATGCGGTACTACATACATGCTCCAGCCGCGTGGCCAGCGCAAATGCCGTCGAGTTGGCTTCTCGCACTGCCAAGTCCTTCATTTCGCTTAACCGAGACGCCCATATTGCCGACATGAGTCCTGCCAGTGAAAGAAATCTATGCGTTCAACATCATGAGTACAGATGAATCCGAAGGGAGCAATGTGATAATGCTATGACATACAAGAGGACAAGGGTCGGCGGGAGCGCCAACTGCAGCGAAACCGTTGCAATGCTGCCATACTTTTGCCCAGATCGGTTGATATTCAGCTTCTTTGCTGCATCCCTGGCACCAGTATCAGGAGGGACGGTGCTGCAGTTTGCCTTGCCATATTCGGTTCCGCTACGGATGCTGCTCATGGTTGCGTGCGATTCAGACGGCAGGATTTGCGGAGTCGGTCAAGTCTGCGAGTGGGTCTCGATTCATAATGCCACGGAAGATCTAGGATAGTCAAGACCATGAGGGGAGGGGAGCACTGTCTGGCTTGAGTCAAGTCTGCTCGCTATGAACAAAACCGTCCTGGCGTGCGTCCAAAGCTGACAGCTATAAACAACACAACGCGATTGAACTTGCGAACAAACCCCTGTCATTACACATCACTTGTACTTTCGTGGTTCTCTCCGCGAGACTTTGTCAGGCGGGTTGGGTGGATGCTCTAAAGCAACAGTCGCTACCACGAATCCCAGCAATTTGTTTTCATTTCTGGAATAACTGGTCAATTAGAAGGGCACAGAAAGCGAAGGTAAATCTCAAAGAAGTGTCAGGATGTAGGATGCAACGTGAATCTCATGGGTTCACCGCATTGTAATGACAGCCGCGTGGGAAAAGCCCTACGCAACTCTATGCGGTCCCTATTTCTTCTAAATGCTTGACTCGACCATGCTCTGGGATTCCCATTCAATGTTCTCGTCGCTGGCGCACCCACCACACCGACCGTCGATGCGGCCACTCTGGAGCCAATGCTACTCTCCATTGTGCCCGACCCGGTCCCTTGGTCCCCACCACCACTCCTTTTGGCGCCTGCCACAGACAAAGTTCTCGATACCTTGATGCCGACGCAAACTCGGCCACAAGTGCTCGGAACGAATACTGCACGCGATTCAGTTCCATGACCCGCGACGGCTTCATCTTGTGTGCACCATCGGTCAGTGCCTGAAACTCAAACTTGGTCGCCATCACCATTTCAACGCACACGTCCTTCAGTGGCCGAATCACTGTCTTGTGTAAGCCGATCACGGTGATGCACGCACACAGCAGGGCAAATCCAACAGCAATCAGCGATGCATCGCGAATGGATTGCGTGAATGATGCCTCAAACCCAAGTTGGACACGATCCAACGCACCGAGGTACGATGCGCTAGGCGTGCCCTCCACAATGGTTGCATGGGCACCCGCTTGGCCATTGTACCGAGCATACTTGAACCAGTACTCGGGGGTGCGAATCAGTTTGGCGTCAGGCTCCGTGTTGCTCGTGAGTGCAGAGACAACCACGGGTGCACTGAATCGAGTGAAGGGATCGGTGCTGTTCACAGCCGCGACTTGCACCTGATTCACGAGCACAGACTCGTTTGCCGATGTTCCCATGAGCTTGAACTTTGTATCCATGACATATGCAGTTGTGTCAAGCGCATCGGCGACGCCCGCCCTCAAGAAATCCGAGATGGGCTGAGCACTGGCCTCGAGCGACAGGACACCCCAGGCGACGCCTGACCTGTTTTCAGCAAACAACGGCTCGCCCAGGTTCATTTGACCCGTGAGTCCGTTGGACCGGCGGTAAAAGTCGGACCAGATGGTCTTGTTTGCAGTCATGGCCGTGGTGAACCAAGGGCGCGTGACCATCGAGTACGCAGCGCGCAAGTACGGCGTTGAGTACGGGCGATCATTCGACGTGTCAATCAGGTAGTACCATTTCTCGGTCGTGGGAATCGACAGCGTCGGGCAGATGGTGCAGGTGAGGCCAGATGACGGTGTGGATTGCAACTCGAAAGTGTATGAGCCATTGTCTGCATGTATTCAACCTGGTCAGCCCCTGTTCCTTTGGAGCCGTTTCGGAGTCATACCCATGCGAGAGATGGCCATAAATGTGTTGCGCTCTTGGTCTGCAAAAACGAGCCCAGTCATGGTCGGGTTTGCTTTGACCTGTTGGACGAAGGGTCGCGTCCAGTCATGTCAGAAGCAGGCTTTCTCCACAGGCTGGTGAACCTTTGCTATGTACCGTTACCAGCAAAAGCCAGTATAACTTGTCGAAATCGGATCTACTCACGATCCCTGCCTTGACCGTTTGCGACAACACCGTGAATGCCTTGAAGTTGGCTTCATACCACTGGGCTGTCCGAGGCACAAGCAGACAGTGAGTGCCCAAGCCGCATTCAGCATCGCTGGTGGCCCCTGTGGGAGTGCCCAGTCACGTACAAATCAACGAGACGATGCGGACACTGGTTGTCTTAAAGGCACACGATCGGATCGGGTTAGTCGCAGTTCCATAGCTGCTCGTATGGATCCGCCGCCAACGTACATTTTCCAATCGCGTTGCCAAGGAATACGCCGTTAAATTGGTCTCTCGCACGGCCATGTCCTTCATTTCGCCAAGGCGTGCTGCCCAAATGACCGACATGAGACCAGCCAAGAGAAGGAACCTGACGCGAACATTCCGTGAGTGAGCATATCTCAATTGGTTTGGTCACAGCAATATCCGTGATGAATGTGTACAGGAAAACGAGTGTTGGAGGAAGGGCGAGCTGTAGCGATACAGTCTTGACGTTGCCAAACTTTTGTTCGGATCGGTTGATGTTGAGTTTTTTTGAAGCATCAGCTGCCGCACCGCATCTTGGACGGGCGCACTTGGTTTGGCGTACTCGCCGTCTTTGCGGATGTTGCTCATGGTATACTAGCTTGTCGTCTTCGCGTGATTCTCGGCGGCGAGATATTGGTTCCGGTGCATCAAGCTTGGATCAATGTGAGGATGGCCATGAGCGACCACGAGGGCGTACAAGTCCATGAGGGGGTGGGGTGGATCTCAGTTTTAGTCTGTTGTAGGAGTGCTTTTGATCATTTTGTGTCTGCACTCCAGCAAACGCGTGACGCCATCCAACCTTCCTGTCCCCGGATGAAATCGGCCGTTGGCATTCGAGTGGTATTTCAATAGATGCGTGACAAGATGGCACTCTGAAAGCAGTGTGCGAAGGCTGTTCTGACAAGAGGCGGCGACAAGTAACGGGAAAGATAGGCTCAGTAAACCAAGAACGGATTGATATCTGCCATCTGCAAACCGAGATCTCATTTGCCACACGGGAAATGCCCTGGCGGAGCAACGGAATAACCAATAACGCCAGGTGCTTATAAGAATCAAGACAGTAAAGTATCCTACCTATGTACCTCTCCACCATCACATGTCTTATGCCCGGTAGCGGCCGAATGGCCGCCTTGGTAGTGAGCCAAACCGATCAATATTAATATATGTAGAAAATACAGGGAAAACTCCAATGGTTGCCAGGAAAAGCAGATGGACGCCGTCAGCACTTGTTCTTGGCAGATGCCAACCTAGCCTTGGCGCCCGTCACCTCCTTCGCATCCTGCTTTTCCTCGTCCTGAATCTTGTCGGCCAACTTGCCAAACAAGCTCATGGGCACGGCCTTTTGCTGCACGCTGTGCACCTTATTGGCGGCAACCTCGTCACCTGCACCGCTCTCGCCGGCCTCGTCGTCATCGTCCACGTCCATGAGATCCAAATCGTCCAACTCGCCCACTTCGCCCTGCTCCTTGGCACCCGCCAACGCAGCAACCTTGGCCGGATTGGAACTCGCTGCAACAAATTGCACCTGCCTCTCCTTCTCCCTCCTCTCCCTCTCTACCCTCTCTCTCTCCTCTGCCTCCCTCTCCCGCTCCCTCTTTGCCCGCTCGCCCGCCACCACCATGCGAATGTAATTGGCATCCGTATTAAACTTTGCCGCCACACTGCGCTTGACCCGCAACATGTCCTTGAAAGTCTCCTCATTGCCATACCCGACCTCGAACGCGCGCCACATGGCCCAATACTTTGCATTAGAGCTCGGGTCCACGAGCGTTGCGCCATGCGCAAACAGCGTGCGCGCGCGATCCACATCGCCACGCGCAACTCGAGCGCGGCCCATTCCATGCACGTTTGCGCCGCGTGCTTGTCGGGCAACCCGGGCAGCACGCGCTCGTAAATGGGCCGGGCAGACAGCAGCCCGAAATGCGTCGAGGCGATCAGCACGGCGAGCGAGACCATGGGTTTGCGGAGCGGCGGGTCGAGGGCAAGTGTGGGCGAAAACAAGGCGCGGTCGAGAACGCGTAGGGCGCGCCGGGCAAGCCCGTGGCGCAGTTCGACGGCCGCGTACGCGGTAAACAGGGCCGAGCGGAAGGGCATTGGGGAGAGCGCAAGAGACGCGTCAAATAGGTCGCGCAGGCGTTCCATGGCCATGCCAAAGTCGCCGTCGGCATCCTGCGTGCTGGCCGCGGCTCCGGCGCGTTGGTCGTCTTGGTCATTGTCTTCGGCGTGGGTTGAAAACAAGTCGCCGCCTAGCCCATCGTCGGGGAGATCCACCGTGAGCCCAAACCGCCGCATGAACTTGGGAATGTACACGGCCCACAAGTCTTGAGCTATCGGGTAAGGGAACAGGGCAATGCCGCGCTCGTATACCTTGAATGCGTCTTCCCAGTACCCTTGCGACTCGAGGTATAGGGCATAGTTGACAACAACTTGGGGTGTGGCAATCTTGAGCGACAGCATCGAGTCGTAGCACGCGGCAACAGTGGCGCGCGTGCCAAAGCACTCTTCGAGGTCAACGTAGAATGACCACAGCGGCAGTGACTTGAAGAGGCGGCGTTGAGACGAGAGTTTCTGATGTAGCACGACGACGAGAACGAGTTTAGACAACTCAGCAACAACCAACAACAAGACACGCGGAAGGTATCAATGAAAGAAACGCATACCGTATCCTTGAAATCCACCGCCTTTGCTGCCGCTCCCTTTGGCACCGAACACGCCCTGCCCATGACATCCCTCGCCCTCTGAATCTCGGCCGCTCGCAACTCCATCTCTGCATACTCGGTCCACACACTGACCAGCTCGCCCACCGTCTTGAAATCGACCTTGACGGCGCGCTCCCAAACTGCCCGCGCACCCTCCACATCTTTACACTCGACCTCGTAATACCGCGCGTACCCAGTCCACACCTTGTGCAAATCCACCGCGTGCTTTGGATGAATCGTTTTGATGGCCTGCTCCCACGTGTCGCGACCAGGCACCAGGTTGGTCGCGCGTTTGACCCACTCGCCCACCGAGTGCGGATTTTGCCTGAGTAACACGTCGTTGACGAGCACGGGCCGTGCGCGCGTCAACCGGTCCAGACGTGCAAGCCGCATGTCGACATCCACCTGGACGTTGTCCAACTCTTGTTTCAGATCTGCGTCCAAGTCTGCGTTTTTCTTTTTCGCGCGCTTGGTCAGCTTTGCCAACCGCTTGATCCCAACTTGCACAGCAACCTCCTCGACCTCCAAGTACGCATCAAACACCTGGGTGAAATCGCGCAACGACACAACACTGCGCATGGCTTGCTCAAACACGTCACGTGCACGGGCCATGTGTCCATTGGCCAAGTGCATGCGCGCAAGCGCCACATGAAATTTGGCGGCGTGTGTGGGCATGCGGCGAATGCCGGCACGCAACACTTGCTCGGCGAGATGCGCAGGCAGTGCAGTTGGATGTGACGTGAGCAACGAAAACAGTTTGTCAAAGAGTGCGGCCGTGCGCACGGGGTCGTCCGTGACGGCGGCCGAGTCGAGCGATTTGAGCACATGGGTAGCGGCGAGCGCGTGGTTGCCCGAGTCCATGAGCAGCGTCACGTAGGCCGAGGCGTGGGTCGGGTCCAGCTTGAGGTATCGCTTGTGCACGTGGATGGCAATGTCGGGATACCTTTTGGTCCATGGCAGGTACAGCTCCCAGATGCGGTCGTGCTGCGTCACGGGCAGCGCTTGCAGAGCCCTGTCGAACCACTGGCGGAGAGTGCCGGGCATGCACTCGCCCGGGTACTCGTTGACTGCGAGCGACAAAAAGTCAAGCCAAATGCGCGGCATCTTGTGCAAGGTGACGAGTGCGCGCTGGTAGGCGCCGAGCACTCGCTGCACGGCAAGCGTGCGGGGCCACGAGTGGGCGTTGGGCTCTGGCGGCGTGGGCGTGGCACGCAGGCGCACGACTGACCAGTCCAAGTAGGCCTTCCACAGCTTGTAGGACCCGGGCAAGTGGTGCGTTGCGCGCTCGTACAGCAAGGCCAGGTGCGAGTGCGGGACGGTGCCGAGAGTGACATGGGCCTCCTTGTGGGCAATGTAGCGCAGCCAGGTGCGGGGCGAGTAAGGGTCGCGCAGCAGGTCGGCCTCGAACGGGTGGTCGGTCGGGTGCAGAGTGGCGGCCACGACGGCAGCGGCGGTGGATTGGGGGTGTGCTGGCGGATCAAGCAGGGGCAGAGTGGGCAGCGAGTGCTGGTCATGGTCATGTGACCCTGGCGCGGCGCCTGGACCAGACTGTGCTGCCAATGTCGTTGGGGATTCTGTTGGCGATGGTGGTGAGGAATCCATTGCGACGAGTCAAAGTTCAGTTTCTCATGCTGTTTTGAACAAAGAAGTGTTTCTTCCGTACTGATCGTAAACATTGCATAAATCCTCTGAGTTTTCGGATCGTGAGCTTGGAGGGGAAAGGACCGCCGATCGCACTGCCGAATCCACGTGGTGGCCTGGTGGGGAACAGGTCATCCGTTCTGCCGCTGAACACGAGTAGGTAGGCATTCATTCATTTGTGCACTCTCCCCCCTACCTCACTCTGCAGCCTTGCATTGCATTGCAAACTTTGAACATTGAATGAATGCCATAACCTGGGTAATAACACACAATGACCAGCAACATCTCGGAACGCGACGCCCAAGTCCTTGACCTCATCTTCGGCGGCGGCCCGCCCGTCGTCGCCACCCCGGAGCCCGTGTTGCCCCCCACCGAGTCGCCATCCGCAAAGGCACTCGCGGCGCTCTCACCGTCACAAGCCGACCAGCTCCGCACCCTCGAAACCCAGGCCATCCAACTTGCCGAGCAAAACCAGCTCGACTCTGCCCTCGACCATCTCAATCAAGCACTCGCCATTTGCCCGCACGCCGCGTCGTTGTATAACAACCGGGCCCAAGTGTACCGGTTGCGCGGCAAAACCGATCTCGCCCTACTCGATCTCGACAAGGCCATCGAGCTGGGGCAGGGCGAGGCGTGGGTGCTCAAGAATGCACACACGCAGCGCGGTGTCGTCATGAAACAGTTGGGCGACCAGGATAAGGCCGTCAGCGAGTTTGAGCTGGCGGGCAAGTATGGTAGTAAAGTCGGTAAAGTCGCGGCAGTCAAGGAAAACCCGTTTGCACAAATGTGCAATGCCATCATGGACGAGGTCATGGCGCAGTATCGCAGGGTGCCACCAATCGCTGCCCCAGGTGCTTCGGCTGCTCCGCCAACAAGTCAAAGTGGTTGCGAAGGCGAGACCAACAAGTGAAAGAGTCCTCGTGTGCGTGCCTGCGATTCGCATTCCTCCAATACACATTCGCCATCTTGACCAGCGTCGTTACGATCGCGTGAACTATTGATTGACGTGACTCTCGACCCCCGCTCAAAGTGAATCGCCAGTACATGGACTTCGAAACAATTTTGCTGGCAAAATCGGGTATCTTACACAAGAGGTCGTATGGTGTAGTCGGTTAGCACACGAGACTCTGAATCTCGGGACCTGAGTTCGAATCTCAGTATGACCTTTTGCCATGCAGCCTTATCTTTCGTTCGTCGTCCATGGTCCCCATAACATGCCAACCAAATGGAACTGTTTGAGCCGTGATATCCCTTTGGTGCCGTTTTGTGGAAATCCAATCCTCTCGCCTCCCTTGTACTTTGCTCCCGGCAGTCGACCGTCACCTTTGCCCGCTATCTCGCACAATCAGGATGCACACTTTATCCAGTATTGGGGACATGAGCGAAGTTGCGTTCGGTTCTTTTCGGTATGTAAAAATTATTAGAGCCAACAGAGTAAATTCAGTCTCTGCATCAACAAGTTTGCCTTGTTCAATGGTATACATAAACAACATATGCCATTTGATCGTGTGAGACAAACCTGACCGCAATAGGACTTTCAACTTCGTTGTCTTAACATGAGGGCAAACTTGCATTCCCCTAGCTATGTATCCTCATGGACGTGCCCCTTCGACCTTTCGTCGTAACCTGGGCTGGCATGGACATGGATGATAGCGTGGGAGCAAGTTAGTCAATTGTATCTCGTGTCGGTAAGTATGTAGAAAGTCTCTCAAGCACACATAGCAATTGGCAAACTGTTTCCAGATTTGAGAGAGAGAGGCAAGTTACAGCATGCGTTGTGCAAACCGAAACGGCAGCAAGAACACGTTCTTGGCACGAAGTGAGACAGGGTTGTGTAAATCCGGTACCGCCGGTGGGGAGCCAAAACATCCATCCGCACTTCTACCCACGCATGCACGGAAATGCCGATAATGGATCCGCCATCATCAGATTACAATCCGCATTCGATGGGAATATAAATACTGCTGCCCGTCCCGCGAGTCTGCTTGCGTGCTGTTCGCTGCCTACCCAACATCTTTATCCAATCCGCTATGCTCAAGGTCATGTCTCCATCAGCAACGTGTCCAGTCGCCAAGTGCCCCCGCGCAGTAGCGCCGAGTCCACGGCGCCACTCATCGAGCATGATGCGCGGTCTCCCCGTCCATACCGCCATCGTGCTACTCGCTTGCCTCAGCCTGTCCGCAGCAGCATACCATTGTGCAAGCGTGATGCTCTTGCCCTCGATCTTGTCGCCCATCTCACCGGAACTGGACGCTGTCTTTCTGTCCACGCACGCCATGCTGTGTGTTGGGCTCATTGTGTTTGCGACGTGCTACAAGCGCAAAGGGTGGTTCCAAGTGTGTTCTGTGACCAAGCTCGTACACTATTTGGCCGTCGTGTTTGTGTTTTTGATTGCCGTTGTTGCCGAAGCCATGGTTCAAGGCAGAGCAAAGGAAGTTCTGGGCCAACCTCTGATTGTGGGCGAGATTGGGGTCCTGGTCGCAGATGGGGTCGTGAGCGGGATGCTGTGCTATTGTGGGACAAAGATTGTTGGCTCTCGTAAAGCTCGGAATGGAACCAGACATGGCGGAGAACAAGGGGTTAGCTGTGTGTGACCAACATGTAGGGCGAGAGCGTTGATTCCCAATATACCTTATGATGTTGCTGTTCGATAACGTACATGCCTGATTCCTGTCAAGTGGCATGCACACGCGAATCCTGAGCTATGTACAAAGACGGACAGGGGGAGGCGGGGGAGTGAGTCACAACTTAATATGTGTCTCCGTCGGAAAAACTGCAAGTGCAAGCATCACGTGGTCCAATTATCCGACCCTGCAGTTGTTTATTCATGGCTTGCTTTTGGATGACAAAGCATCTGCAGGTTCACAATTCACATGGCGAGAACAATGGCTCCAACCGCCGGTTTTGCTCTCTTTGAGTGATGGCAAAAGCTGCATGGGCACATGTGGACGACGTTTTGCGGATTGGACCCATGGCTGAAGACTTTTTGTTTGTTTTCATTATTACTTGCGCCCGCTTTCCCACGATGCAAAAACAAAGTCTTGAGTGATCTTTGCTCTTCTCAAGCATTGTTGACTGCCGTTATGTAAGCAGTCCACTATCGATATTCGTGGACACTGCTCGCATTCGAGTCATTTCAGTGCAAGTGTGTTGATTTCTTGCTCAGTACAAGAATTGCCCAGCGCCCATGACCGTGACTGTCTGACCTCAATTGCCCATCGGTCACGGCCAATCCCACGACACATTTCTGTCTTTCCTCCATTCGGCTCTGGTTTGGCTGTTTGACAGACATCTGATTCCAATTCCCACTCGACTCGACGCTACTCCCTTCAACGTTGACGATGGCTCCCGCCCCCGCCACTGACGACAAAAAGGGCCTCCTGCACCCTCCGAGTGCAGGTCCGTCATCTGAAGCCATCGACCTCGAAGCCCGCCACCATGCCCTGCGCAACGCCGACAAGGTCTCACCCGATACTCGCGCCAACCCACTCTCGCGGTTGCTCTTCTCTTGGCAAACCGGGCTCATCCGCCTCGGGTACACTCGTCCGCTCGAACAAGAGGACATGTACCAGCTGCCTGATCCGCTCACGTCAAAGTTCAACACGCAGCTCTTGACGGATCGTTGGCAGGACCAGGTCCAGGCATTTACGGTCCGCCATGGCAAGCCACCTGGGCCCATGCCTGCGCAAGTCGACTCGAAAGACAAGCCCGCCCAAGGAGCAGCTGGCAAGCAGCCAACAGAGCCCACGCCATCTCTGCTCAAGGCATTTTGGCATGCCTATGGCTGGGACTATGTTCTCTCTGGCATCTACGCCTACTTGGGCACCGCAACGCAAATCGCCTCCCCCGTCATGCTTGAACTGCTCCTCACGTACCTCAAAGCCGAATATGCCCGTCGGCTCGAACCCGAAGCCACCCGCCGCGACTCTGAGTACATTGCTGGCTACGGCTACCTACTCGTCGTGCTCATCTTTGCCTTTCAAGTGGCCACCACGCTCTTCAACTCGCGCTACTTTATCGTCGGCATGCAAATCGGCATGCGGCTGCGTGCGGGTCTCCAAGGCATGATTTACGCCAAATCGCTCAAGCTATCTGCTCGTGCGCGCGCAAGCGAGTTCACAGCGGGCCGCATTACCAACATGGTATCGACAGACGCAACCAAGCTGGATTTCATTTTGCCGTATACGCACAATGCGCACTTGGCGCCTATCACTGTGATTGTCATTGTCACGTTGCTTGTCCGTATGCTCGGCGTGGCCGCGCTGGCTGGGTTGGCGCTCATGGTGGCGTTTATTCCTGTGCAAGGCAAGTTGGCGCAGTACATGACCACGTTGCGCAAGGATACGCAGTTGGTCACGGACAAGCGAGTCAAGTTGATGAATGAGATTTTGCAAGGGTCGAGGATTGTCAAGCTCATGTCATGGGAAGCAGCAATGACGGATGCCGTCATGGAGTTGCGGCTCAAGGAACTCGACCTTGTTCGTCGGATGAACATTTGGCGTGCGAGTATCAATGGTATGTATTCCATGTGCGCTCATTTTTGCTCTCGCTCTCCGCGACTGACGCAAACGCATCTTTCCACATTGCAGGTGTTGCTCAGGCGATTCCGGCCATGTCTGCTACATTGGTGTTTGCCGTCTACTACGCCATGGGCAACCAATTGTCGGCACCCATTGTCTTTTCGTCGCTCGCCCTTTTCAACGTCTTACGTTTGCCGCTCATGTGTATGTCGCTTTTTCATTGAACCCACCAACCGCCATCAAGAGCCACCAGGCCCATTGCACCCTTACTAACCCACTCTCTCTTCCACATCATGCAGTCATTCCCATGACCATCGCCTTCCTCGTTGACGCCAACGTCTCTCTGCAACGCATCAAGTCTCTCTTCCTCGCCGAAGAACTCGACACCCAGCCCACACTCGTACCCCTCGACTCGACATCCACCGCCATCCGGATTTCCGGCCCCGCGGCGTTTGAATGGAACCCCAGCGACAACCTCTTGCAATCCATCTCGCTGACCATTCCGCGCGGATCCCTCACAGCCATTGTCGGCGCCGTGGGCGCAGGCAAGTCGAATTTGCTGGCCGGCATCGTCGGCGAAATGCGCCGCGTCCAGGGCGACGTGGAAATTGCCGGATCGATTGGCTACTGCCCGCAACAGCCTTGGGTCATGAACGCCAGTCTCAAGGACAATGTGCTTTTCGGGCTCGACTTTGACGCTGCGAGGTACCAACGGGCAATCAAGCTGTCTGCACTCGAGCGCGACATTGAGCAGTTGCAGGCAGGTGAGATGACTGAGATTGGGGAGCGTGGTATCACGTTGAGTGGCGGTCAAAAGGCGAGGGTTGCGTTTGCGCGCGCGCTCTACTTTGATCCCGATACTTTGCTTCTTGGTACGTCTGCACTCGTTAACCCACCTGTGCAACTCCCTCCTTGAGTGTCATGTCTTTGGCTAACCGCTCACCGCATTTCGCAGATGACCCGATCGCTGCCGTTGACGCTCATGTGGGCAAGCACCTGTTCCGGACAATCGCAGAAGGGCTTAAGGGAAAGACCAGGGTGCTCGTTACGCATGCCCTGCACCACGTACCCTCCTGCGACTACATTGTGTTTATGCGTGGCGGCAAGATTGTTGAGCAGGGCACGTATGCAGAGTTGATGGCCATGGAAGGCGGCGAGTTTGCTGCGCAAATGTTGAGTGTTGGTGGTGCAAAGAAGGATGGCGCAAGCAGCGCCAGTGCCAGTCCCGCGGATTCGCCCGTCATCAAACCCGCCGATGTGATTGAAGAAGCTGGCCATGGCATGCGCGAACGCAAGATTTCGACCCAATCCAAAAAGGAAACTGACCGTCCGCCATCGCCCGCCAAGCCCGCGGCCAACGCCAAGCTTATGCAAGCCGAAGACCGTGCCGTTGGATCGGTCGACGCTGCTGTCTATTCGGCTTACGCTCGTGCCATGGGTAGCCTCGGCACGCTTGTCGTCCTGGCCCTCGTGCTCATTCTTACTCAAGTCTTCCGCGTCGGCAATGACCTGTGGCTCACCTGGTGGACGCAAAACAGGTTCCCCATCGACCAAGGCGTTTATGTTGGCGTGTACTTTGCATGGGCCGTCGCGCAAGCGGGTTCTTTTGTATTCAACGGTATCCAATTTACGTACGCGGGCGTGCGCGCGTCGGCGAGTTTGCACCGTGCAGCCGTGTATGGTGTGATGCGTAGCCCCATGGCCTTCTTTGACACGACGCCAATGGGGCGCATCTTGTCGCGCTTGTCAAAGGACCAGGATGCCATGGACAATACGCTTGTGGATTCCGTCAAGATGTTCTTTTCGACGCTCACAACGTGCTTGTCGACATTTGTGCTCATGATTGTTGCCACGCCCATCTTTGCGCTGCCGCTGGTTCCGCTCTTGGTCGTGTACTGGTACATCCAGCTCTTTTACAGGAGCACGAGTCGCGAGTTGAAGCGACTCGATTCGATTTCGCGGTCGCCATTGTATGCCGGGTTTGCAGAGACGCTGACTGGATTGACCACCATTCGTGCAGTGCGTCCCCACTTCTTTTTTTTTTCATACCCGACTACCCGGCTTGTGAGCTTTTGGTTTTCTGACACGACATTGAGTCAAACAGTATCGTGAAGAGGCACGGTTCCGCGACGTGAATCAGCAAGCGATCGACTTCAACAACCGCCCATACTACATGCAAATTTGTGCTCAACGTTGGCTTTCGATTCGCCTCGAATCGATTGGATCCGCACTCATCTTTTTCGCAGGCTTGTTTGGTGTCATCAACATTGGCGGCACATCAGTTGAGCTCGTTGGTCTCTCTCTGGTACGACAATCATTCCTTTTACACCTTGAACTCATTCGCTACAATGCCAATCGCAAAGCTGATGTGTGCTTGTCGTGTCATAGTCGTACGCTCTTTCCGTGACAAGCAACCTCAACTGGTGCGTGCGCCAAGCCGTCGAAGTCGAGACGCAAATGAACTCTGTTGAGCGCATCTGGCACTATGCCGAAAAGCTCGAGTCGGAAGCACCGGCCATCACGGACGTGTCACCACCCACGCCCAGCTGGCCCGACAAGGGCGAAATCAAGTTTTCCGATGTCACCATGGCGTATCGCAAGGAGCTCGACCCTGTGCTCAAAAAGATCAACGTCACGATCCCCGCAGGCAGCAAAGTGGGCATTGTCGGTCGCACTGGTAGTGGTAAATCCAGCTCGATTGTGGCACTGTTTAGGCTGGTCGAGTTGAGGGAGGGCAAGATTGAGATTGACGGGCTGGATATTGCAAAGCTGGGGTTGCACGAGTTGCGCTCACGGTTGGCCATTATTCCGCAGGTACGCTTGACCTTAAATCTTAGCGGTTGCCAATTATTGGGTGTGTGCTCACCGATTTCTCTTTTTGTGTGTATGATGTCCAGGAACCAACACTGTTCACGGGCTCGATCCGGTCCAACTTGGACAGGTTCAACCAGGCGACCGACGACTTGCTGTGGGAATGCTTGGATCGCGCCGGGCTCAAGCCATACGTCCAATCGCTCGCAGAAAAGCTGGACGCTCCTGTTGAAGAGGGCGGCGGCAACTTGTCGGTGGGCCAGCGCCAGCTCTTGTGTCTTGCTCGGTCCATGGTGCGCAAGAGTAATGTGCTTGTCATGGTGCGTATTTACCTACATGTCGACTCTCACTATCCTTGCCAATCTGTGGCGAGCCATGATCACACTGAACTGACTCATTCAACTTTGCGTATATACCTATGATAGGATGAGGCAACGGCAAGCTGCGACTACGAAACCGACAAGCAAATCCAACGCGCCATTCGCCGCGACTTTGCACACGCCACTGTGCTCACCATTGCGCATCGGCTCAACACCATCATCGATTACGACCGCATTGCCGTGCTGTCGAATGGCGAGCTCGTCGAGTTTGCATCGCCGCACGAGTTGCTGCAGCGGCCCGACTCGCTGTTTACGGCGCTGGTCGAGGAAACTGGTGCAGAAAATGCAATGTTGTTGCGCAGGTTGGCGGCTGAAAAGCGGCTGGAGTAGTGGCGATTATTCCCATGTTACTCGTATTGTTTATCTTGATAGCTCTTTTCAATTTTACACTTCTATTCTTCCGAAACTGCCTGCTCCATGCTGCGGTAGAGTCGCCTCAGATAATATCCCAGCTACGACTGCTCAATGTGACTTTCTTCCACGCTCGGAGCGCCATTTGTGAATACAGAAACAAATTGATTGCCGTCTGCACCCCGTGCCTGTGGTTGCTCCATGGCAGCTTGCGATGATTCAGTCAAGTCTTTAGGCGCCGCTCGAATCCAGAATAACTCGAGCACAGCACGGCGCAGAATCTTGTCTTGGCTCATCGCAATCACGGGATCAAGGATGGCGTTCAAGAAAATACCGAGAGGAACGGCTGGTCAAATGCGTGCCCACAGTGCAGGTTAGCTGCCAATTACCGATAGAGAATATCAAGGCAGGTACATTGCGGACGTACTCGCACTAAGTGTGGCATCTGCCCGGCGAGCAGTGATGGTTGTCCAAATGCAGACAATGAGAATCGGGATGAACTAAACGGATGGAAGACGAGAGCGAACTGAATGAGCGACGGCGACAGGCAACGCTTCACGGCCGTAGTACAAGGAACTTTAAAACATTGAGGCTGCGTCGGACGCAAGAATCAGTTGTTAGACAAACTGGAGGAAAGGTACCGCAGGAATCGCTGTCAACGTGGAATGAGACAACGCACCATCGCTAATCAGAGCAAGCGCTCCACGCATTGCGATTCGGCGCTGAAGCTGACTCTCCTTGCTCATTTGCTGCGATCCATGACGGCGATTGGTATTGAACTTGATTGACGACGCCTTGGCTGCGGCGAATGCTGATCTCAATGACGATGCACTCCCGCTCCCGCGCAGCGATTTCTGGCGTGAGGAACCGCTGTCCTTGGCTGAGGATGAAGCTGACAGTACGTGCCGCGTCGAGGTAGCCAGGACCGAAGAATGCGCCTCCGATGCCACCAAAGTCTTCGACTTTGCGACCACTACTCGGCGAATGCGAAGAAAGATGACAATGTAGCACACAAACATGGTGATTGTGACTGAGAGGACAACGGATATGACCGTCCTTCCAGCCCAGCTTGCCCAGCCAGTTGTAATGCACCAAGTTCTACATATGTCGGCGATGCTTGGTGAGAAACCGGCTCCATCCGTCTCTTGGACTGGACAAGACAAACACATGGATCCGCACCCATCCGTTCCGTAGAAAACACGCGATGGTGGCAAAAAGTGAATCATGGTTTGAAGGCCAGCTGCAATGTGACATGCGGCCATGAACCACCACGCAGTCGATGCTGAAATGCGTCGGAGCCACACAATTGACAAGGTTTGGTCCAAAGTCACGGCGACAAGGTGGAAAATGATGTCGGAAACGACAAAACAGTTGAGAAACGCATGAATCAGGCACGACGGCTATTGGTAGTACAGAACAGACTTAGCGCCAAGTGCGTCGGAAGTAAACCTGTGCAGAAACGAAACACGCTCACCTCGCTCCATGCCTCACGCATTTGAAGGAGTAGCCGAACGATGAGTTGGCCCACGCCAAGGACGATGTAAACAAAGCTGGAAACGAGGTTGAATCGAGCTAATTTAGCGAATCGGGAATGGGCTGGGCAAATCGCTCGTGTGGAAGTGACCGAACCATAACGAGAACAAGATTCGGGTCGATGCACCAGCGAGCAACGAAGAGTAAAGCTTCGGATGTCGGACGGTAGTGTACGCAACAGACCCATTGATCACAATAATCAAAATATTGAGAGCAATGAAGATTGGATTCATCCGCAACATCAAATCAACGTCAAAGTCATGCGATATCCATGGGTTCGATATAGCAGATTCCCAGTGCTTGAGGTCATCCATGTTGTTCTCGAAAAATGCCAGCAGTGTTGCGGGAAGCTGAGTTTGACGTACTTGGCCTAATAGCGCAATGTATGCGCAGAATGATTCTGAGCGATTTCTTGTGGTGTGCCTGATCGAGTGTTATTTACTTATTTACATGGAAAGATGGTGGGTCACATTTCCAGGCACTGTGGCCACGCTTTGTGTCAACGTAGCATTTTCGTCAGTCCGCATTGTGATGCCTCCACACAGGACTTGTCACAGTACATACCGCGCTCGCGAGCAGCGACGAGGAGCTGTGTTCGGAATCGTGTTTGAATAATCATGAGGTGCATCGTGCAATAAGTGGGTGGAGATTAACCTGGCAAAATGGGGGTCGGCTTATGTGCACTTAGTGGCGATCTGAGATCATTTTCACAGAAACGGGGCAAAACATTGCGGCCTGTCACGACCCAATGGGTCGAAACATGCCCGTCATGTGTGAGAAACGGGCCGTCGATTTGTATAGTCTGTGTTGGCGAAACGGGATCTCAATGGATCGGTCTTGCGATGGTCCAGGCAGCAAGCACATGTATACTAACATCGCGTTTTGTGGGGAACAATCAAAACCTCGGCGCCCCCCATTTTTTGTGCGCTCTGCCGGACTATTCGTATCTTTACTGACATAGTAAACTACATGATTTACTTTGTTGTCAGGTTCGTATTACCCTTTCCATTCCCGTTTTGGCCGTGTGTATCGTTTCTCTTATACCCCGTTCCGACTCAGTCCCTCCTGTCACATTCTGTCCCGATTCACTGGCGCGTTTCATTCCCATTCCAGTGTTTATCGTTCCAACGTTTCTTAATGGTCTGTCAGTTTATCTCATCTTCAGTGGAGTCTCCTTTTTTCGGCTTGTCCCAACCTCTCTACACGTTTTCTCATCGTTTGTTACTTTCCAACCTTGTTATCTTTGGACAAGTTCTGTCGCTTCACGTTCTTTTATTGTTGGATCTGTAATAAACGGCCGGACTATTCGTATCTTTACTGACATAGTAAACTACATGATTTACTTTGTTGTCAGTACGAGATCTCAGTCCCTAACCAGCACAACTCCGATACCAAGATCGCGACAAATGGTGGAGAATCCGGGCATCAGCAACCGCCCATTGACTCCCCTCACCAAGCCTTTCATCAAAGCAAGCTTCGCCTTCACGGCTCATCTCTCACCCGCCTTCTCGGCAACCTCTCACAGCGCCGCCAGCGTCCGCCGTCGTCCCTGACCGCCGACTTGACTGGCACCACACCTTGTACATACTTACTCTGCCACAGCCACAGCTCCCCTGCCGATTATTCGGTTCCGGATCTTGGTATATTGTCCGCAGCAGATCTCTGCTGTCCTATTCCAGCAAAGTTTCGATTTCGTGCGCAACCTGTGACCTCGTTGTCGCCATCGACTCTTTTGTTCGCAACCCCGCACTGTCATTAGAGTCTGTCCGAAACGCGTCAGAGTCAGATCAGATCAACATGGCCGGCCAATCCAAGATTGACCTGAACTCAAAAACAGGCCAGTCTGTGCGAGACACCTTGGATCGATTTGGCCAGTCAACTACTGTCCCTTCTTGGCCCCAATGGTTTGTCACAATTCTGCCATGTTCAAGTGCCGCCATGTATTCTACGACAAATGTGAACGCAGCCGTTGCATCTGCGGTGGCCATGATGCAGTCCGTTTCCGCCTTGACTGTTGTGACCGCCGCCGCCACCGCCGCCATGCACGATCCTGCCTACGATTTCGAGTCAGGCTCGTTCGATATCCATGCTTACTACCACCAATCCCCCCAAAACTTCGTCCACGACTACCGCTTCCTTGCCAACGACTTCATGGACCTGCCTACCAAGTTGGGCATGGCCCCCATCATCATCTTACCCAACGGCCGACGATTCGACAACCAATTCGCCATGGCGGTCACTTTACACCGTCTCGGCAAAGCAACCGACGAGTACACCTCCTCCCGGCTATTCGGTATTGACCGTTCCACCATCAATCGGGTCACAAACCATGTGCTTACCTGGATCGATTCCAAGTACGGATCACGGATGTACCTCGGCCCACACGTTTGCGGCCCAGACCGCATCCAAGCGTTTTCCGATGCCATTCGGCGTAAGGGTGCCCAATCACTGCTCCTGAACCACCAGAGACGTCGGATCATTGGTTTTGTTGACGGCACTTTCCGTCCCACTGCTCGGCCAGTCATTGATCAACGATTAGTGTACAGTGGGTATTACCGTGCGCATGGGCTCAAATACCAAGGTGTTGTCATGCCTGATGGGATGTGCTATGACCTCACTGGTCCATTTTCTGGCCGATGGGGCGATGGCCGTTTGTTTCGCGCAAGTAAAATGCACGAGCGAATGCTTCTTGTCCAACAAATGTCACGGCGACAGCTGCGTGGGGCAAGCGCCGTTCTCTACGGGGATTCTGCTTACGCACTTGGTCCGACAATCGAAAAGCGGGCCATGAACGATTTGGATGCTGGGTTGGAGCATGATTTAAATGTTGCCAATTCCGGCTCTCGGGTTGCAGTGGAGTGGTATTTTGGGCGGGTGTTGGAACATTGGGGGTTGCTGTCGCTGAGGAGGCGCCATCGCATTTTGCAGAGTCCTGTTGCGAGTTGGTATCGCTCTGCTTGTTTCTTGACCAATGTTATTAATTGCCTTTATCCTAACCAAATCAGTACTGCTTTCATGTGTGATCCCCCCATCCTTGATGATTACCTTCGCTCGTTTGCGCTCATTCCTTGTGACCCATGCTTTTCCATCAACAGGCGGAATTTTGATGTTTAGATTGTCACGGTTCTCACCTGCCACAATTATGTATCTTGTGAATGATACTGTATACTTGCATGCCAACTCAACAACATGGGAACATGGACACATCACCACTATTTACTCATCGACTCCCATTGCACGCATGATCTTGGCAAATGAATCCCGAATTTCCTGCTTCAATTCTTGCTGCCCCTGCTCCAACCGGCCAACTCGCTCAATCAAATCACTGGGCACCGGATCAGCATGCGCTTGACCTTGAGCAATGAGTGCGCTTGTGAACTGGTCAAACGTGCTGTGCATATCCCCCATGATGCTGTTTGATTGGGAAATGGCGCCAACCAAATCGTTGAAAAGTCCACCCCGACGTCTTTTTGCAGCCCCACCATGGCCATCACCTGCTTGCTCAGCACCGTCCACTGCATCAAGCGCCGGATCCTCCAATGACCGCTTTGGCGGCCGCCTCCGCCCTTCTTCCCATTGCTTTGCTGACGACACACGGCTAGCCGAAACGGCTGCCCCAACAAGCGTCTCGGTGCGATGGGCCTCGTCCGTGGCCTTGTCGAGTTCCTCATTGTCAACAGCGGCAAGCTCTGTTTCAACCATAGCAAAAAGGTGAGGTTGATTGCAGCATGAATGTGATGAAAAGTGTCCAACAACGCACCTTGCATGGCCTCATCCGTCATCTCAATAAACTCGCGAACAGCAACGCCCAACTCAGTCTCAGCCCGATGGCCTGTGCCCGATGTCATCTTGCCGTCCGCCTTCTTGAACTTGTCAACCAAACGGGAAAGCGCAGCAGAGCAGGCGTTGATGGTGTACTTGCGTGGGCGGATCGCAGACATGACGTCAATCACTTCGTCCCAATCCTCTGTGGCTGACTTGGCAATTGGCGGGCCCACTTCGTTGACCTTGGTGACGAGTTCGAGGTACTCAACGACGTCCCAGTTGCTTTGCACATGTGGAACCTCCTTCTGGTACGTCTGGACGTAATCGTCCTCAACGGCTGGACCACCACGCTCTGCAGCAGCAATCAAGCGCTCATGGTCACGCTCCACCTTCTTGTTCCACGACACCACCTCTTCCAACATCTTGAGCTCCTTCTGGTGGCATTCCTTTGCCTCCCTCCAGAGCTGGTCAAACGTCTTGACTTTCTTCAACTCCTTGTAGGTTTGCTCAAGCCCGTTCCAAAACCAAACAGCGTTGAGCGCTTTCAGTTCGTCGCCGACAGTGTGCGGCGGATCGGCAGCGGCGCCGTGACCGTCAGCGACCTCAGGGTCGTCGTGATTGCGATTTTCGGAGCCAGGCCGGTTGTGCGGAGCACGCTTGTGGCCAGCCTGCTTGGCCGGAGGAGGCGAGGTGGGAGACGGGAGGGTAGTGGCTTTGGACGACTTAGGGCCGGATTTGGACTCTTTGCCGCCCTTGGTGGTTTTCGATTTGGCCTTCGGGTTGGCCTTCGATCCATTGGAAGCGGTTTTGGCTTTCGGCGCCGAGCTTTTCCGGCTACTCGTTGGCGATGTGAGTGAGACAGGTTTGGGTGACGAGGTCATGGCGGGGACAAAAGAACGAGGGCAAGTGCGAACGGGGCGTCCGTTGGTGCTGCTGCGAATCGAACACGTTGCCAGTGCATAGAATATATTGCTTTCGAATTTGGGATAGACTAGGCAAGGGAAATGTAAAAGGAATCCAGGGAGGTGAGAAATCGACTGCAACGGGGTCGACGAACATTGGATGGCCACAATTAGATTCCGTGAATTCAAATTGCTTCAATCACGACAAATTGAATTAGTTCTATAGACTCAATCTCTGCTCCATGTATACAAGCCATGCTTCACTCACGGCACTCCATTCGGAACGGTCGCTTCAGCCAGGAGCATCGGACTTGTGGTCTGCCAGTCGGCTTCGTTTACGCCCTCCCAACTTCGCTTGTGCCAGCCATCACGGTGCAACCTGGCCGCAACCGCTCAACTGTCGCCGCCTGTGCCAATTCAAATGCCCTATGTACCGTCGTCCACAAAATGCACACTCATGTCTCTGATGCTGAATTCGCCAAATTGGTTGAGGAGAACAACTACGACGACGACGCAGTGTCAGCTGTCCTTCGTGACCGACTCGGTCCTGGTGCGCCCGGTTCACCTCCTGCGCCAACGCTAGTTACTGTGCTAACGGGCTTATCTCGCGATAGGCTTGCCCGGCACCAGCTGCAGGTCAATCCGCCGCCGCCGAACAAAACTTGGGCTGACAAAACCTGTCGGCCGTCCGTTGGCCGACATCGTGACCCGCGACGAGTTGAAGGAGCTCATTGACAACTCCAACGATGACAACGCAGTCGCCCGAATTTTGCAACGCCGGCATTCGATTCCGTCGCTCTCCCCACTCACAGTCCGCGCTCTACGCCTCAAATATGGTATCCATCGTCGCCATGTCGCAACTGAGGCACAGGTCCGTGAGGCTGTGCAGAGCGCCATCGACGAAGTACGTCTCCAATCGCGCCTCTTCATCTGTTGGCCCGCATGATCTGATGTTGCACATGATTGTGTCCCACAGCTTGGACCCTTTACTGGCCGCTCCTACATTGCCGGTCATGCCCGAGCAGTTTTCAAACACTCGATTGGCACCAAGCGAATCAACAAAATGGCCGCCGAGCTTGCTCCGCAGGACCACAGGGATCGTACAATTCAACCGCGCGGCAAGATGCGCACAAAGCCGTTTCGCACATTTTACTTTGGCGACACACTGTCCATTGATCAGAATGAAAAGCTGGCCATGTTGGTGTCATTCATTTCCCCCACCGTTCAACTCAGGATCTTCTCACACGTTTACGGTTTTGGCAACTGTGTAGGTATTCTGTCTATCTCTTTGGTGCCATGGATTGCCACTCCCGAAAGATCTGTTACTTGCATGCCTCACCTCGGAAAACGCCAGTCATTGTCTACTCTTGCTTTCGGGCAGCTGTTGAAGAGCATGGGTTGTTTCACCGAGTGTTGTGCGACAATGGGACTGAGAATCACCTCGTTTGCTTTGTTCAAGAGCATATTCTTCGCCCCTTTGTCCCTCGTTCAAGTCCTCATTCCAAGGTCGTCAATCGGGTAAGCTCGGTGCACAATGTGCGAATTGAATACATTTGGGGCGACGTAAACCGACGGGTCTCAGAGACGGTTCGTTGGTCCCTCGATTACTTGCGCCAGATTGGTGTCATCGACCTCGACAATCCCGTCCACATCTATTGCGTTTCAACGATGACGGTTCAAGTCGTTCAGGCCATGCTTGACAACTTTGTTCGAGCTTACAATGAACACCATGTCTCTCGTGTTGGCATTCCAAACAAGATTCACGAAGAACAAGACGGAACCACTCGCTTGCCGCCTCGGGTGTTGCCTACCGTTACAGCGGCACTGGAGCAGTACGAGCAAGTATCTGGTCGTCCATTGACTATTGAAGGTGACGCCGGACATGACCCCCTTGCCGGTAATGCACACGCTTCCGCGTTGCGTGACGCTGGCTTGGCTCATTTTCGCACTGCTGACATTGTTAAAGACCTTCAAGCTTCCATGGCTGGTCACCTTGCCTCTGATCCAGTCCCATCACCACTGTTTTGTTCCCTCATTCGTGAGACGATTCGTCTTACTGAACATTTATCTCCACGCGAGCAGTAACAGATTTCCAATATAATGTGTATTCTTATTCAACAGTACAGGAATGCCTGATTGATATAGTTCTATGAGATGTGCTATCGTGAAACTTGACAATGTGCAGGTACAAGCTGTGTCGGTCGTGAAAAGAAAAAAAGAATCAAGTGCAGATGTGGAGTGAAAGTGTGAACGATGAATGTGCGATGTGAATGCAGGTGCGGGTACGAACTGTGTCGGCGTGGAAAAAAAAACAAGTGCAGATGTGACGTGACAGTGTGAATGATGAATGTGTGATGTGAATGCAGGAGGAACGGAAACGAAATGTGATGATGAGAGCGGGAGAAAGGGATGAAAGGGGTGGGCAACATGCCTAGTCAGAACCATCGTCGATTTCCGAGTCCTTGACGTCGCCAACACCAGCATCGGCAGCAACCACGCTCAGGACACGAGATGCCATGTGCGAAATGTGCGCTGCCTGCTGGGCCAATTCCTCGTTGCTTGCGCCCCAATCCTGCTCGTCACCACATTCGGACGCAGTCGCGCCAGCACCGCGCCGCAAGATCTTCAACTTCTCTGCATCAAATCGCTTCTCCAATTGCGCCAGGTACTCTGCTTCCTCCACTGCGGAACAACCCACTGTCATCGACGCCACCAAATGGTTGAATGCACCCCGAAGCGCAGGATCGAAAGCTGTGCAGCCGATGAGTAAAAGATGCGCCTGTGCAAACAGTGAGAAAGGTTAGTGCAGAAAGTCAAAAAAACACCAACTCCACGTCCCATAAACACATACCACGGAGGCACACTCACGGAAAACGAGCTTCTGCGCATTACCAACACACTTGTCCGAGCAATACCAAAGTCCATCATTGCTGACCTTGACCTGGCTTGCATGCTCAATGCACAACCGCCTCCCACACGCACCATGGACAAACCCGGGAACAGCAGGCATCCTTGCCATGGGCTCGCCACCGTGAAATTCTAAATCTGAGGTTTAACATCAGGGACATGAGCAGCCATACAAGTATCAGGAAATTGAGTTGGAAATACGTACTGCACACGTCGCATTTCAATGCAACCCACAGCGACTTGAGGGCATCTCCCAGAATGCTGGTTTGGAAATCCAACATTGTCGTTTTGAGATCCTTGAGCGCCTCCTCGGTCTCATGCAGCTTCCGCCGCAATTCGTCAATGCGCAAAACTGCCTGCGGGCCAATGCGAGTGGGGGGCAATGGCACATTTGGCGATTTGACCACATTTTCCGAATCCGAGTCTGAGTCTTCGATCGTAATGGTCGCGGAGTGGCCGGTCGCTTGCACTACTTGGCTCGCGGTATCCGCAAGCAATGACTGCGTGGGCTGCACCATTTGGGCCTGCGGGCTGGATTGCGCGGGAGCTTTGGGTTGCACATGGAGCGGGGCCGCGTCTACAAGGTGGGCTGCCGTGCTGTTGGTTTCCTGCACCTGGATTCGAGCAGGAGTGTACTTGGGCTCGGACGAGGCAGAGGTGGCGAGCGGCGCGGCTGGGGCCGATTGCACGGTGAGGGGCTTGCCAACAGCTGGGGCTGGGTGGAAAAGGGGTGCGTTTGCGTCGTTGGACACGGATTGGGGCATGCCCGCAAATGCACTGGAGGGGTCAACTGCATCACTGAAAGCAGCAGCAAAGGGAAGTTGAGAAGTCGTGAATGGATTGGGCGCAAATAGGCTGGGGTACATCATGTGAGGAAAAAACGCGATCCGCGGGTCGGCAAATGGTGGCGCATGGGCCACAAGCGCAGGATGAATAAGATGAGCTCCTTGTGCAGCAGATCCCGGAGGAAATGGCTGGTGGGCTTGATTGATTGGAATTGCAGGTGGGGTTTCTTTGGCTTGAGGTGGATGCGAGTTTTCGCTTGTTCCAACTGTGCCAGTTTTCGGCTGTGCCGACATGCACGGCTGGCTCTGAGAAGCAGACCGTTTTAGCGGGGGAATGATGGGGGGCAGCTTCAGCAGATCAATCGAATCGCGGCGAGAAGTTGCAGCATGCGGGCTGCCGGTGGCGAAAGAGCCACGAGCAGGGGCATGGTGACCGGATTTTGGACTTGGGGTCAAAAGCGAAATCGATGTGGGTGAACGACGCCGGGCAGGTGGCGTGGGCGGATGCGCAAGGGTGCGGCCTCGCAGGCCAGGAGACTGTACTCGGGGGGAAGTGGGAGCAAGTCGGAGGCCTAGAAATACAGGTGCGGAGTCCGATCAGTGCATGTTGTTGTTTGCGCCTTGAGCAGTGCAAACGATGAGGGGAGGGGTACGTTTTGCTGGTGCCGGCAAGTCAGAGTCGACCCCAACGCCCGACGCAATGCTTCGCGAGCGATTGCGAGGCCCGCGAGAATGCGATTGGTTGGGGGAGCCAAGCGGATTGAATTCAAAGTCGGAAAAATTGGACTCTGTTGCCGATTCCGGGGGATACAGCCTATACGGAAAAAAAAGCATTCGAACGACGTGAGTGCGCACACGATTGCCTCAAATGGTTTCATTGGGGTGGAGCAGTGTGGCAACTGAATGCGTACGATGGAATATGTTCCTGTTGTAGCTCGTAGAAATGGCCGGACGGGCCAAAGAGAGCAGAACCGTCTGGCTGTTCTTCGCTACTGAGAAACACAAAAACCTGCAGTTCCAGCGAGGGAACTACAAAATAGTCGATTAGACATGCGATGGCCATCAAGGGACAGAATGAGGCATAAAAAAACATACGTGGCCGAAAAGGATCCAAATCCTTGTATCCTTTTGACCCAGAGCAGGGTGTGGCAAACGAGACATAATCCCACTCGTTGAATTCTGAGGGATCAAGTGACCCAAAGTATTGTGCGATTGCCCTGATGAGACCAGCGTCACTTGCTGCGATGAGCCCGAGCGGCATTTCTGAGGCAAGATCTTCTTGGCTTGGAACATCACGAGCTTTCCTGGTTCGGTTGGCCCAGGGCTTGGAACACTCGAGCATTGACAAGAGTGGACGAGCGGCGATGGACTGTTCAATATGATGATGGAGTGAGCCTCCTCGATGCGGAAGCAGCCAACAAGCACAGGGGACATACGTGGTGATTCTTTTTTCGGTCCTCGGTCTTGGTGACGTTCTTCAAAAGAATCCATTTGAGTCTCTTGAAAATATCGTTGCTTGCCCGAACGGCGGCACCAGCTGACTGGGCAGTCAGCTCGCCTGTCTTGCTTGGTTGACGGCGCATCTGACTGCGATGCATGATCGAGTGCGAGCGATGGAAGCGAGCGAGTGGGCGAATGGAGGAGAAGAAAGCACGGGCGAGAAGAGGCAGGGCCGGCCAGCGAGGTGGTGAGGGAAGGGCGGCGGGCACGGTGGAGGAGATTGTGAGAGGATGGGTGGCACCTCGGTGGCGGCTGCTGGTGAGTGAGAAAGTTCTCCGGTGTTCCCCAGTATCACGTGAATCGTTGCTAAGTCGTCCAGCCCTCAATTGCGAAGAGTAGTGCATGGTCACGGCAACTGTGCGCCTGGGTGGTGAAGATTCACGTATTTTCGTTGATTGAATTGGGTTGATCTGTCAATTGCATTGATTTGAATAATGGCCAATTCGAGACTGTGGCCAACGCATGTTCGTCGACCCCCTTGCAGGAGGTGAGAAATCGACCGAGGTCGGTTCAACTTTATTCCAAAATTGAACGTGTTGCCGTGTGAACAAATTGATCTGGTTCGATTGTCTCGCGCCACGAGCAAATCGAACTGAACTGACCGCAAAAACAGCGTTTCGCACAGACTCTATTCCAAAATTGAACGTGTTGCCGTGTGAACAAATTGATCTGGTTCGATTGTCTCGCGCCACGAGCAAATCGAACTGAACTGACCGCAAAAACAGCGTTTCGCACAGACTCTATTTGTTCAAACACAATCATGTCGCGTCCTGGTTCAACTCAGCCGCGTCACGATCTTCAGCTTGGCGGCTCTGACGACTCCCTTGCACACGGAATGCAATCGTTGTCGCTCGAGTCACCTGCTCATGAAACCCCCTCTAGTGTCAGCTCTTCATCGTCGTCTGTCGTTGGCACTACTGTAAATTTTCCTTTGCCTGTTCGGTCGTTGGCCCTTCAAGAAGTTTTCGATGAGTGGGAACGTCATCTCACTTGCGATCGTCCTGACCGTCCTATGCTCCACGCGGCCTGGAATGATTACTGCCTGGAATTTTGCGACGGTCAACATGAAGCTGCCCGCAAGAACGAAGAAGTACTTGAGAGCTTTTGTGGTTGGGCCTCAGAGTCAACCGAGAACGGTTTCCTGATTCGCAAGATGGTGTCCCAATTCAGTCGTTTCCGCGCGTTACCTCTCCTACGTAGCATCACCAAAGGAACCAACCCTCAAGTTACTACCCCAAAAGACAACATTTCGCACGAACAGGAGTCCAATGCATCAGCTGTGGCAACCAACAACACCGCTGTTGAGCGTCTAGAACGCCGTGGTTGGGTTCCTGCATCCGCTCGGGCCAATGCTCCACCCTTGCCACAACAGCATGATCCTCTTGCACCCAAGTCGGATTCCTCTGCTTTGAAGTTGGATACCACTCCTCAAGCACAACAAGTCGGGTCCAATCAGCAGCCAACCCCCCATTCAGCAGTATCTGGTCGTTCGGTAACCACCGTTCGCTCAATGGAGGCTGCGCAATCTTCACTCGACGTCCTTGAGGCCATCGCAACTCTTCCTCCTGGTCTAACCGATTTGCCAGGATTTGAAGACGTCGACCAGCGGTACACCAAAGGAACGGTCAAAAATGCTGCATGCAAGTGGTACAATCGCCTTGACCAACGAGTACTGGACGACAACTGGATCAACAATGCCATTACCTATGTCGATTTGTCTGGTCCGCCCGATCCCAAGTTTCGTCTGGAGTCGCTCGGGCATCATCGACCATTCGAGTATGACAAAGAGGATCCGCGTAGGTTCCTTCTCCGGTGCTTGAAGGTTGCAAAAGATTCGCGCGCGCCGACAGACGCGTTTAGTTTGGGCAAGGTGCTCATGAAGGTGGTCGGTCCATTTTCGGAGATTCTTGGAAATCGGGTCGACTCCCACACCATTTACAACTTGGCACGTTATTTGGACGTCACGTACTACCAACCATCATTATTGGCTGGGCGCATTGAGCGTTGTTCTCTCCCAACTGTCACGACCGAAGTCGAGTTCATCGGCAAGAACTTTGCCGACCATGTCAACGAAATGCTGCGCCTAGCAACTGAGGATTTGGACGAGCACTGGGATACTGCTGACAGCTCGAAACGTCATTCCATCAAGCTCGGACAAGTCATTCTTTCCAAATTTCCGCCTTTGGTACAAGCCCAAATTGTTCAACAGGCCATGACTATTCCTGGCGTGCCGCTCGGGCGCAGCACCGACCTTCCACTTGCCTATGTCGGTGGAGCCATCAAATTGCTCCTTCAGCAACGCCATCATGTGTTCTTCGCAAAGGCAGCACCTATTCCTTCACATCCCTTGTCTTTTCAGTCAGCTCCCCTCCACCCGATGGTTTCGGTAGCAAGTGCAACATGTGAACCTCAGCATGAGCCGTTCTTTGAGTGCTTGTCGGCAACCATGGACTCTGTGCGAGGCTGTTGGTACTGTGGAGCTCCCGATCACCGAATCAGGCAATGTCAAGCCTTGCAGGCCGACAAGCGAGACAAACTGGTCACTTGGATCACTGACCAGGACAAAAAGTCTCGCCTGGGTTTTGGGCCGTCATTTTCGCAATCAGGTGGTGCACCATGCCCTCTAGTGCTCGACGGGCGACCATTGCGTCAACAAGTGGAAGCTCGCAAGTTGGCCAAACCCATGGCTCAGTCAACTACGAAGGAGGTGTCTTCGGTGGATGCGCTTTGGACAGAGCAAGTGGACGACACGACGTTTGTCATCAACATGAACCTTGTCGACAATTGCTTTGACGTGTGTGGAGTCGATACAGTCAACTCAGATTTGCGCGGCATGGCCGAGACGGGCCTTCAGAAGTTGATTGAACTCTCTCAGGGTATGTCCATTGCAAACGAGTCCCCCGATGCGAATCTTCAGTGGGTGGCGGATACTCTCGATGACCTTTTCGAAGTCGCGGCTGTCGACCGTCGTCCTCTCAAGCGGTCCCGTCTCGAGTTTGAAGATAGCTCTGCTCGCGATCGACGACGCACGGTGCGTTTGGCACGAGATGACCTTCACCGGGCTGTGACCACAGGAATACTGAAAAAGATTTTGAATGCCCCTGTTCGAACTGAGGACAACGTCAAAATGATCGAATTGCTGTCTCTCATGCGCGGTGCTGCCCATCGCATGCTCTTGGAAGGACCGAGTCGTCCGCCGCAAGCGCCCAACCCGGGCCCACAGGTCCCACCTCCATTACGTCCAATGCATCAACGACGACCCATGCCTGTTCCCCAACCTAACGTGCAGCCGTCGTCGCAGACGCTGCGGCAAATGCTCCAGTCTGCTGCTCCACCCTCGCACGAGATGCAAGCGGTTGCCTTGGAGTTGTCGGGAAAGCAAAAGCAGTGGGAAACAGAGCAACTTCGTCAACGAGCAATTGCAATGATAAGAGCACTCGAGAACGACGCCGATTTGTGTCTTGCGTTTGCTGCTCTGGTGCCATCGTGTGCAATCTTGGTCAATGCTTTACTGACTACTTTGGACACCTCCAACGAAGCGGAATCAGTCTCTTCAGCTCACCGCGACCACGGTTCTTACCACGCCTTGACGACCACTCTGGACTCGACCACGGCGCAAACGCAGATGCGCATGTCAACCAGTTGTTTGCAAGTCAAGTGCAAGATTGGGACTTGTGAGATTAACGCGCTCGTGGATACTGGTGCTCAAGTTTGCCTTATTGACGAGCAGCAAGCCATCAACGGTCATTTGCAGATACGGCCTCTGCCGGGTGGGTTGCGGACGGTGAAAGTCGCCAATGGGGCAGTTGCGCGGTTGACTGGTGTCGTTATTGACAAGATGGAGGTACTCGGTGTCTTGAAATGGGTCACTTTGTTTGTTATGCAGGGTTTGTCCCGCCCAATGATCTTTGGTTTGAATGGCATCGTCGAGTATCAACTCCAATTGATTCCGACCAAGGCGGGTATCTTGCTCCGTTCACCTGTGTCTGAGCAGTTGTATGCCGACCAGTCGCAATTCGTCGGGATTGGCGCACATGAAGCTTTGGTCACGGCTGTCCTGGGCGAGGATTTGTGTGGGACGAGACGGACCTCTCATTGGACTATCTCATGTCCATAGGGGAGGGTTTTGCCTAAGGGCCGCTCCTGAGGCGCCCACCAACCACGCTCATGTGTACCACCACTTCACGATCACGCAAGTTCTGACATTCATACTTTTCCGAGCCCCGGACGTCCTGTTTATCGTCGTAGGCCACGGCAGTCTCAACGCCGACGTTCTCGGCGCCGCAAAAAGAAACACTGCAGGCGTCGACGTTTCCGTTCTCGTTCAACTCCAGCTTCCTTCTTTCGCCCTTCAGGCGATCCAATTTCCACGATGGAGGTCATTTCGAAAAACGAGCCCGTTCGGCACCATGTTCACGCTCATCTGCGGCTGACTCTCACCAACGCCGTTCCATTTCATGTCACCCAATCAGCCCAATCCCGAAAACTTCTCCGTATCCACCTGTGCTTCCGTGGAACGTCAATCCTACTATGTCGACAAGCCAACGTCGGCGGTTACGCCGTCGCATGATTCGGCGGTGGATCGCTGAACGCAATTGGCGCCGTATTGCGGCTACTTTACCTATTGAAGTGGCCGACCCGTTTATCTTGTCTTTGCTCAACGACCCTGATGCGATTGCCATTTACTGCATCAACATTGTCGATGGAGAAGGTCGTGATGCTGTGTTTGGAGAGGGGGAAGAAGGGCTTACCTCACCTGGGAATAGTGAGCCCGAGTTGGTATGTCCGGTAGTTGAGACATCAGGCCCCGATCCCGATCCACCTTCCCTTCAGTGTGATTTTTCCGATGATTTCAGCAAATTATCCTCCGAGTTCCACAATTCGATTTCGCATGGCAACTACGACTGCTGCACTGCCTCAAAGCGAGTATCAGTCAAGGTGCGACCCGTCAACAAGGCCAGCGATGATGGTTCAGCACCTGTTGGCCAACACCACCACAACTATCGACCTCGCGTGCCTTGCAATCCTCCTGCCCCTCCACGGCTTACTTCCGACAACGAGTCTCGCATTCACCTCGGCCCTGGACTCAACCAACATGAGCGTGATGCATTCCTTGCTTTGCTACGTCAGCACGATGCAGCCCTCGCGTTCGATGACTCTCATCTTGGCCTACTCAAGCCATCAGTTGAGCTACCTGTACATATCAGAACAGCACCACATGAACCCTGGCAGCAGCGCATTGGGCGACTTGGTCGAGCCGAGTATGAAGCAGCAATCGCCATTCTGCGCAAGCGAATCGAGCAAGGTGTCCTTGAATACTCACACGGTCCTTACTCATCTCGTTGGTTTCTTGTTAAAAAGTCCAATGGCGGATTCAGGTTCATCCAAGATGTGCGTCCACTCAATGCCGTTACCTTACGCGATGCCAACGTCCCGCCAATTATGGAGAGTCTTGTGGAGCGTGTCGCTGGATTTCCATTGTACTCTACTTTGGACATGAAATCTGGGTACGACCAAGTCCCACTCGACGTCAAGACTCGTGATTTGACTGCTCTGTGGACCCCTTTGGGACTTTTGCGGATGACACGATTGCCGCAAGGGTGGACTAACAGTGTGGCGGTCTATGATCGTATCATGGCTCGTATTCTGGCCCCTGTGCGTGGTGTTTGCGCCGAGTCTTACCTGGACGATGTGGTCGTGTGTGGCCCGAGTCGCGAACCGACACAACAATTGGTGTGGATGGTTTGCGTGTGTTTGTGCGGCAACATTTGGATTCTCTCGGCAAAGTCTTGGGTCTCATTGCCGATGCCGGTTTGACCGTTGCTGTCGACAAGATGTACATTGCATTTCCAACTGCAACTGTCCTAGGAACGATTGTCAGTTTGTTTGGGCGTCGGCCAGCCGACAAGCTCGTCGACAAGATTCTCGCTTGGGGACGCCCCGCGCATTTGCGTGAGTTACGTGGTTTCATTGCTCTGGTTTCTCAAGTACGCATGTACATACCTCAACTCAGTACTTTCCTTGACCCCCTCCTGCAACCTATCCGAGGTTTGCCATCAGGCATCAAACCCACCAGCCCGATCAACTGGACTTTGCAAGCTGAGCAAGCATTTTTGGCTCTCAAGGACCAAATTGCCAAGATCAAACCACTCCGTTGCCCTGACCAGCACCCAGAAGCGCCGCTCAAGTTGTTTACGGACGCATCGGACGTTGGTTGTGGTGCAGCACTCATGATTGAAGAACAAGGCAAGTTGCTTCCAGTTCGTTTCGAGTCGGTTGTTATGAACACGGCCCAACGCGGGTATCATGCAGCAAAACGAGAGCTGTTGGCCATGGTCGTTGCGATCAAGAAGCTTCACCACATTGTGTTCAATCGCAGACTGACTATTTACTCTGACTCGTCTGCCGCATGTGGGATGGTCAACAACCCCAGTGATGCTCCCGATGCAACATTGCTCCGTTGGGTGACGGTGATTCGTGGGTTTGTGGAAAAAGCCGAGCATCTTCCTCGCGTCAAGAATCCAGTTGCCGATGCACTGTCAAGGATGGAAACCATTGCGTCTGGCTACGAGAACATGGTAGCGTATTCCGAAGCTGAGCTCGACCAGTTTGTGGATGTCAACATTGACCGACTTTGCCTCGCTGTTGACCTGGGTGGCTTTTTGGTGGGCAATGCCGAGCTGCATCATTCGGCCCAATCACTCAACGACCATCATTCCCTGATTCTCCGTGTGCTTCAGAATCCTGGGTCGGTTTTCCCAGAAGAGCTGTTGCAAGACGCCGAGGGGTATGTTGTAATTGAAGGCCAATTGTACAGGTATGATGCAGATCGCCCGCCAAGATTTGTCATTGATTGCCCTGAAGCTCAACTCAAGACCATCCGCGCGGTTCATGATGAGCTTGGCCACCGGGGATTTTCCGCCACGTATGCTGCCATTCGAACTCGATGGTATTGGCAAGGCCAGCGGCGTCAAGTTGAACATTTCATCAAGCTTTGCGATGCTTGCCAACGACATTGTCGGGCCCAGGACCAGGTTGCGTTCGGCAGTCGAGTTGTACCATCGTTTCCCATGCAAGAAATTGGTCTCGATCATCTCAAGATTGATGACGGCTATGTGCTGGCCGCCCGTTGTCATTTTTCTGGTTGGGTAGAAGCTGCCGAGGTCCCGTCGACAGAAGCAGTTCATATTCCTCCATTCCTCGAGCGATACGTTTTCTCTCGTCATGGCATTCCAGAACGTATCGTTGTTGATAACCAGTGTGGGAGTGAAGAAACAGAAGCCTTTGTAAAGTTACGAGGAAGCCAGTTGGTTCGGATTTCCGCATACAACCCACAAGGCAACGGGATAGTCGAGCGTGGACATTCCATTTTGCTTCGTTCGCTTGCCAAAATGACTGACGTGTATCATGCATCTTGGAGGTTGCTGCTTGATAGGGCTTTATGGGCGGATCGGGTCACACCAAGAGCTGCAACAGGCCGGTCCCCATTCTACCTGGTTTACGGTCGCGAGGCCCGGTTGCAAGCGCAAGAAAATCTGCCCGTAGTGCAAGCCCTCAGTCATCTGGAAGCATTGTCGAGGCTCGCCAACGACCGTCTTGATGCAGTTGAGGCCGTGTCTCGCGTTCGGCGCGCTCAACGTGAACGTTCCCAAGTTGTGACCGCAAGGCAATTGCATGCTGGTGATATGGTCCTTCGCCGTGATCCCAAATTTTCAACATCCGGCAAGCTCGCGGCCCCATTCATTGGTCCCTACGTTGTTCTTAAACAAGTCATTTCACAGCGTGGTGGATCGTTGCCCGTATTTCGTTTGGGCGACATTGCAACTGGGGATTATGCAGGCACCTTTCACCGACGTCAACTGCGTCCGTACTATGCACAAAGTCAACACGCAAGACGGATGGCTTTTCACGCAATGACGTCCATGCTACGCAAGACCATTGTCAAGCGGCGTTACAACCCGCGCGCCAACGTTACCCAAATGCGCAAGCGGGCACGTCAATGGCGTGCATTCGATTCTGTGATTGGTCACGATGGCGAACACTCGCTTCCTTCGTTCTTGACCTAGATTTCCAGATACCCGAGGGGGGAATGGTGTCACGACCCAATGGGTCGAAACATGCCCGTCATGTGTGAGAAACGGGCCGTCGATTTGTATAGTCTGTGTTGGCGAAACGGGATCTCAATGGATCGGTCTTGCGATGGTCCAGGCAGCAAGCACATGTATACTAACATCGCGTTTTGTGGGGAACAATCAAAACCTCGGCGCCCCCCATTTTTTGTGCGCTCTGCCGGACTATTCGTATCTTTACTGACATAGTAAACTACATGATTTACTTTGTTGTCAGGTTCGTATTACCCTTTCCATTCCCGTTTTGGCCGTGTGTATCGTTTCTCTTATACCCCGTTCCGACTCAGTCCCTCCTGTCACATTCTGTCCCGATTCACTGGCGCGTTTCATTCCCATTCCAGTGTTTATCGTTCCAACGTTTCTTAATGGTCTGTCAGTTTATCTCATCTTCAGTGGAGTCTCCTTTTTTCGGCTTGTCCCAACCTCTCTACACGTTTTCTCATCGTTTGTTACTTTCCAACCTTGTTATCTTTGGACAAGTTCTGTCGCTTCACGTTCTTTTATTGTTGGATCTGTAATAAACGGCCGGACTATTCGTATCTTTACTGACATAGTAAACTACATGATTTACTTTGTTGTCAGTACGAGATCTCAGTCCCTAACCAGCACAACTCCGATACCAAGATCGCGACAGGCCCGGTTTTGCTTGGTCCAATCACAGATCGCGGGCTTTTCCTGAGGTGCCTGAGTCAAGTTTTTCGGGGGGTTGACTTCAACGAGACAGGAAGGGTTTCACGGCACAACCTTCAAAGGCCGGTACCTCGGTCCCGGGGCACACTTGCCCGCCATGCCCCTGCAGGCCCGCTGCTGCTCGAAAAAAAGATACACTGCCTAAAAAATTCATAAACCGGAAAAACCATTGATCACAGATCAACCCATTTTGCCCAGGCAATCTTCATCCACTTCTCTAATGCAACCGCTGAGTCAAAGAAACATAATGGATTCATAGTGACCAGCAATGACACCATGGCAAGCTCCGAGATGGGTCCGCGGGTGCGGTTGTGAATGCTGGGACGCGTTGTGGAAGCGCACCTACCTGACTGCCGGCGTGCTGTAATTAGTCCTTCGTCCAAGTCTTTTGCTTCGAAGGTGGCGGATCTACATAGTTCAATTGGAGGCGGATTGGCCAGTGCGAACTCTGGAACATAAATAATATGAGCGACAAAAGGAATGCACTCGATGGGAACCACAAACAATGGAAAGTCCATCACCAAGCGTAAGCAACATATCCAACGTGAAGCGCCCAGGACCAACCGACGCTTGCCCCAAATTGATGCGCCTCCGAGTCGACTCGTCCTTGCCCGTGCACCTCGACTGTGCGCCCACAGAACCCAGTCTGGGTGGCCATCTCTCTTGACGTTTCGCCATGATGTCTGCGTCCGCCTCTTTTCCAAGCCCGGGCTCCCAAATCTGATTAGCTTCACAGCCAATATTCAGATACGCCCCAGTTTCCTCCGAGCAATCCGACCGCGCTCCTCAAATGCGGCACGAGGCGCGGTTTTTCCTCGAACAGATGGCCACTTTTCTTGATACCCGCCCAATGCGCCTTTCAGCACGGTTGCCCGAGAACCATTTTTCACGAGACTTTACTCCGACCAGTTAGACGTTCACGTGGCATGCCATCCCCGTGGCGTCCGATGCGCCGCCAATTTGCACAATCGCGTTGATGAGCTGAAAATCGACCTTGCCCATGCCAACCCGAGCAATGCACACAGCAGGCGACGACGCATAAGCAATCACTTTGGCTTGGATGCGGCGTCAATGGTACATTTTGATTTGGCCATCTTGGTCGTGGTCAGCGCCAATCGTTACTCTGCGAGCAACGCCAATAAGTGTCGGCCGACAGTGTGGGCGGCCGGCCGGCGGTGGCGGGTGGGGACGCATCGGGCAATCGAGCGGCGGAGTATCTGGGGAAGATTGCGCGACGGGGGGCACATGCGCCACATCAGCCTTGGGTGATGACGCCAGGCCGTAGGAGTGTGTGGGCGTGCTGGTCGGTGTTGAGGCGAAAATCGGCGACTACAGTGAAGAGAATGAATCAATAAACGCGAAAGTGAGCAAATGGGAGTGTGATAAGATGGATAAATGAACAACATACGCCGAGGTATATTCGCAAAGGCAGGCGGAAGCACGGGCAGCCAAGCGACTGGCATTGGCGGCTCGCAAGCCCTCAGATGCTGCAATAACTCACAACTCGGGACCGCAGACCGAGAAATGACGCGGCGATAAGTATATACATGTTCGCTTTGGACGCGCATGAGCAGAGATAGAGTTAGAATCCGGTTCCGGGAGAGAGCATTGATACACGAAAGCGATGTACCGAGCCAATGACGGCGAATGTTGGTCACAGTCGTAGCGGAAGCGTTTTGGCGCTCGACAAACACTTATGCTGAGGTGGCTGGTCGGACGTCCCTCGAGCAAATAGGCGGCACCACGTCAACGACGAAATCGGATTGAAAACCTTGACTTGTGCACGAGCGCCGACAGCGCCGACAAACGGCGCGGAAGAGGCGCTGGCGATGGCTACCCTTATCCAACAGTGCAGAAGTTTGCTGGGAACGGGTTTTGGATCCGGATGGGCGCCGCAGATGGTGCAGGCCGGTTCCAAGCCGGGCGAGAACTGGGCATAATGCCGGAATTACGACGCAAAACGCAGAAGGCCCCCGCCTGTGGATGGTGCCCAGCGGCTGCATCGGTCGTACATATCATGTATCATGTCACAGCTTGTTGTGTACCCCACTTCCCCGCGCATCCACCGTCAATGAAGATGCTTGCTTGCGGCCCCATCGACTGAGGCGTGGTCAGAGCAGTCCGCATCTGCAGCCGAGGCGGAGGAGAACGGGGGTCGGTCGCGCAGACGGGTAGCTGGGTGGCGAGTGAGTGCGTAAAGTGTCTTGGATGGTGTGTGGGTGGGGTTGCATTGAACATCTACCTGTCATCGTTCCTTCGATTTGGGACGGCAGCTGGGTCGGGTGGCATCGACGCAGCGCGGCGTCGCGGCGGCACTTGGCTGGGTCTGCTGAGCGCATGAGGGCCAGAACAATAATGTCGCATCGATCGTCGGGACATGGGACAAGGAGCTATACCTACATTGAGCATTACACCACTTGCACAAGCTACTCATTCACATTCCGCTCGCCATCATGTTGGCAGCACCGGCCGTTGCTCGGCATCTCGGCCAGATGCTCCGCTCATCATCCTCTGCGTTTGTCTGGTCGGCAAGACAAGTTCCCCTCCCATTGACTTCAAGTTGTGTCGTCAGTCATTCGCTTGCCCGCCGACCGCTGCACTACACCACATTGCACCTCGGCAGCAGCAGCAACCCCGATCCAAACAATTCATTGCCCGACCGCACCTGGATTGACAACTTCAAGCGCTCCGACATTCCTGACAACAGCTACGAACTCTCGTTTGCTCGCTCGAGCGGGCCTGGCGGCCAAAATGTCAACAAACGTACATGGACATCCATATTCCAATCCACGAGAACCGAATCCCTGCGTTCTTCTCACTCATGTAACCAACAGTCAACACAAAGGTCCTGCTGCGATTCCCGCTCGACCCACCTCCTTCTTGGCTCCCCACCTACTGCCTCGACCGCCTGCAAGCCCAACAAGCCTCCAAAATCAACAAGGCGGGCGACCTCCTTGTGTCCAGCGACAAATTCCGCACCCAGCGCCAAAACATTGACGAGTGTATTGACAAGCTGTACGCCATGATTGTCGAGGCGGGCTACATTCCACGCGAAACAAGCGCTCAGCAGCGGAAAAAAGTGGCGGGGTTGGCAAGTGCACACAAGGAAAAGAGGTTGGAGGGGAAGAAGTTGGCGGGTAAAAAGAAGGCGGATCGAAAAGTGTCGAGGGGCGACTTTTAGGACCACATGACGTCGTCGTCGTCGTCGTGTGCACGAGGAGGTGCGCGCCGGTTGGTGCGTGGCATGATGGGTGGGGTGGACGTGCTTGAAAGAATGCCGGAGCCCGCGGCGGTGGATGATAACGACGATGGTGATGAGGTGGGTGCAACGGGAATTCCAGACAATTTGCGCATGGCGGCAAGTCGGAGGGCAGTCAGGCTCTGGAACAAATTCATTGACTGTCATGAGTTACCACGGTTTGATCTATGTAGCACTAAAGTGCACCCTCAAAGTAGAAAAGACTTACCATTTCATTCGATCCATCTCCAGGACTACTTGAGGCAGCTGCTGTACACAGCTCTGGCGGCATTGGCCCGCGTCCAGCAACGTGCAGCGTCAGCAACCCCTCCTTGGACGCCAGCACATTGGCACACATGAGCCGCGACGATGTCACATTGAAGCTCGAACGCTCGGCAAGCGTCACGGGCGGCAGCGACCTTGCGGCATTGGTAGAGGAAACGGAGCCCAGGTTGAATGAGAAGGACGAGGAAGATGGAGAGGCAGTGCTTGGTGGACTGGACGAGGCAGCGGCAGATGAGGAAGGCTGGACAAACGGAGGATATTGGGTGCTGTTGAATGCGGACATGATGGCATGGACTGAATGCGTCGAGTTTCTTAAGACTAGCTATTGCTACGTTGTGACGTGTGTCGAATGATTGTCGTTGAATCGGCCGCAGTCGATAGTTATGCCGCCCGTCACGACCCTGAAAACTTGCGGCCGCTGTCTCTGGCTTCTCTCTGGCCGTGTCTCACGCGCACCGGCGGGAGGAACTCAGCTTAGGGGTCGGCTGAGTGCTACATGGGGCCTGGGCATGTGCAATGGCAGAAGAAACCACACTCGAGAGCGTCTGTGTGTTTATGATTCAAAACTTTGCAACAGAAAACACAAACCAATACTCAAACTATCAGTTCTGGTACGCAAACTCATTCAAGCAAATGTACATGGGAATGGGCTTGAACCCATTGGCCTTGACCTGGGCATACACCCTGCCCGCCACCGCGGCCGACTTTTGCTGAATGTCGTGCTGCAGCGTAATGTACGACTTGGACGTCGGATTGACGGCCTGTGTGCGATACTGATCCACAATACCCTGTTCCGACGTCTGGGCCATCCAATCGAGCGTGTCAAAGTTCCACAGAATCACGCGATACCCGAGGGCAGTCAGGCGGTTGTAAACGGCTTGGTTGATGTTGCCGTAGGGCGGGCGGAAGAAACGCGGACGCAAGCCGACCACAGACCGGATTTCCGTCTCGGTCCACGTGATTTCGTTGTTGAGGTCGGCGGCTGACAGCGTTGTGAGGTCTGGGTGCGACCACGAGTGCGAAGCGAGGTGGTGGCCGGCATTGGCTGCGCGCTGGGCAAGCGCCTTGTTGTCGCGAATGAGGGAACCGAGCCAGAAGAAGGTAGTTTTGATGTTGGCCGTAGCAAGGGCAGAAAGAATGGTGGCTGTGGTATTGAGAGGAAGAGCATGAGAGATGAGTTGGGGCTCTAGACGACACAGGCGGAGTGCATGATGAGAGACAACGTACGAGTCAGAGTCGGATGAGGTCCATCATCGTAGGTCAAGGCAATCGCAGAGGGCCAACCGCACGACTGGTAGGATCCAAATCCATCGCGCTCAAACCGGCCATTGGTCAGCGCCGTCGATGGCACCCAGTCGCGCGCATTGGGTGTGGGATCCGGGATCGTGGAGGGCGGCGTGGTCGCATCGCAGCTGCGGAGCCCAAGCACCGGCGTGAGGTTGCATTGCGACTGGCAACCGGTCGAGCAATAGGCTGAGGTGGAGCCGCACCAGCCGTATTGGCTGCAGCACAGACCTGTACAACACGTGTGTGAGAATTGTTAGGTCGGGATGATTCCTCGCTTGTCTCACTTGACGGGGGCGAACACGGCGCACCATTCGGGCACAACCTGTCAGCACTGCATCCACCGACCGCCGCGCTCGACAAGATACACCGATTGTCACCTGGAGGCGGCGTCGAGCCTCCCACAATCTCGACCCGCCGCACTGTCAATGGGCCCAAGAAGGCAAACGCAAACCCGAGTCGAGGATTGCCGCCAGCAAACGCACTCATGGGCACCGTGAGCTCGCCCGCACCGGCAACAACATTGACGCGCGCAACAGCCGTGGCAGCGCGAGCACCTTGGCATGAGGCCGCCTTCATGTGAAACTCGACCGTGCGTTGGCCCGCAGTCGCCGAGGTGTAGGCAAACTTGAGCGATTTGCCAGTGAGGTCGTTGCACGAGGTAGGCGGGGCAACGACTTCAGACCACCAGCCGGATGTCGCCTGTATCGCATGCGAGGAGTCAAGGATATGAAATTTGGTCAGCAACAAGCATGGATAGTCATTACAATGAACAGACGTACGATGGAGACACCACCAGAGACTCCAGAAACAAGGTCGCCACCGCGCCAAAGGCGCAACGAGTTGGTGCCCTCCCGGGCAAAGGGGAAAGTAAAATCGTCGACGAGCTGCGCTTGCGCGAGCAAGGGAAGGATACACACCAAGATGGCAGATGTGGAAATGATCATATTGAGAGACGTCTATGTGTGTGGGAAAGTCTAAAATGAAGCGAGGATTGCCTGAGAGACCTATCACTTGTGGGTTGGGCCATGAGGGATGGCCAGTCCATTTGTACGTCGCCTCCATGTGGCTATCGTCGAGATGAACCGCATCGCTGGATGCGGGACTCATGTTGTGAGCCACAGTCATCAGACAAGCCAAACGAAGTCTAAACGCCAAGTACTCTTATGAAAATGGCATGTTCTCCTCGCCCTCACACGTGTGAACTCTGAGGCTGAGGCTTGAGACAGAATGTCAGGCTGCCAACGCCCGGGACTCGGTGCTTTCTAGTCGCTCTTACTGACTCTTACATCAATTGAATATACAAGCAACAGCAATCGTCAATCGTCGCATTCACACACTCCCCAAAGGCAGCCTCGGCTCGCGCTCGGCAACTTTTCTCGCCAGCTCCATCATTGCCATGCCCATGCCGGCCACACCGACAATCATCACAACCATGACCAATACGAACGCTCGCGCACTCATCATTAACCCTTGTTCTCCCTCCTTGTCGGTGCTTCCAAACTGCCTCGACCCCTCCCTGCCTAGCGCAAGCATTGCGCCGACAACCGCGGCACTCGTTAGCGTCACGATCACGAACGCCAAAAAATACCATTTGGATCTCTTGTGGTGCTTGCTTGTCAATTCGTACAATACGGGCGCCAATAAACCAAGAGCAAACATCCCATGTTGTAGGTTGTACAGCAAACATTGTGTTCCAAAGACCGTAAGGTAGGCGTTGGCGACGATGAAGCAGGTGAGAATGAAGGCCGGGCATTTGTCGATGTACACTTGGAGGATCGTTCTTGGGTCCAATCGTGCTCGAAAGCCAAGCCTATACATGCACGGTCCAAGGAAGGAAAGGGCCAAGTCAGCCACTCCTCGCTCACCGGTCCCGAAAGCACAATGAAATGAACCTTTCTTTGCGCGGTTGCTCATGGTCATGGTCAGAGGCCACGATGGCGGTGTTGGATAATGTGTGCAGAGGCAGCATTGAGTTGCGCGAAGTTGTTGAGAGAGTTAAATAATGTTCAAGCAGCAGACGGCCCGGGGCTTCCTGTATGGAATGATTCATTCCAATCACTCGAGTGCTCTTCAAGAAAGTCTTCTGATGTGCACATGTATTGTTTTTATGCCTGCCCAGCACACCGGGGTACTCAAAGACTCCCAAGTCATGGCAAAAGTGAGCGCGAAACACTTCCAAAGCTCTCTCCATGATTCAATACTAGTAGACCCCAACTTAGGTATCGGCCCGCAGATCGATGGAAGGGCAGAGACCTTGTGGAATGCTACCAGTTACCACAAAGGGAAGTATTGCAATGGAGGAATGACGATGGTCGATTTAATTACCATTGAGAGATATATGGGCGGCGCCGAGTACTGGACGGACGGAAACTTCACATCACAATATACGATTCACCGCTTGTCCCAACCGCTTTCTGGCTGAATCACTCGTCTCGCCAGCCGAGTCACCATTGCTCCCTGCAAAACCACACATGCGACTGCTGCACCTGTAACCAATCTGAACACCAAATCACTCATCATTGGCTGCCCATCCTCGCCACCGCCCCCAGTCTTCTGAAAACTCCTTGTCCCTTCTCTGCCGAGAGCCAAAATCGCACCGACCACTCCCGCACTGGCCATGGTCGCCGCCAAGTACGTGTAATACATGTTCTTACCCTCCCACCCGAGCCGCACCCGCTCATGCGCAAAAAACGAGTACACGGTAAGCGCGGCGAGGCCGTGGAGGAGGTTGTACAGCTGGCACTTTGTACCGTTGAATGCGTAGTATGCGTTCGGGACGATGATCCAGCAAAGTGAGAGCAAGGCCAGGATGGGCGACCGCGGGCCTGTCCGTGGCCCAGGCCGAGGTGGCGATGACTCGGGTCGGATGGGCATGGGTGTGGAAGTTGGATGCGTAGTCGGGCAGGTGAATTTGGGTGTGTTGCTATGAGTCTTGTGCTGCTTTCAGTCGCATGCAACGAGCCGATTCTGGCCGTGTCGGCTCGCGATCGTCCGAGTCATAAAGTTGCCGAAATCGTCGTGACGGCGCAATCCGCTTCAAGGTTTGCTTTCTTGCGGTCGGAGCACTCGTATACTTATTGAATCTATGACAGAGAGATGAGTTCAATGCCGAGAGCAGCTCACATCCTCAGAGCAGGAAACAATCGACGACACAAGCACTGAAGTGTTTCATTGTCTCACTTGATTTTTGATGTATTTGTCAAACATTCAACGTGCTCACAACTCCACCAGTCTTTTGCTGCCGTTCCCGCTCCCTCCTCCTCTCCTTGATCCATGTTGCAATGACTTTCCGGCCTGGCGCCCGGATATCGAGTGCGAGACAACCCACCATGGCCACCGTGCCAAATCCTTTCACGAAGACGCTTGCGACATCCATATCGGTATCGCCAACAACAAACACTAGCGCAAAGAAGGTAATGGCGAATGCTGCCATTCCAATGTCGCCCGCCACATACGCCCAATAGTACACGGACCGCCACTCGCCCAGCTTGCAGAATGCTTGACGTATAGCCGTGTTCAAGAGCAAACACAAGCTCCATCCCATGAACGCGTTCATCCATGGGATGGTGACTGGGTTGAAGCCTATCGCGAAGGCAGCAGCGAGAAAGTATATATGCGACGCGATTCACGAGGATGAAGCGCGGTGTCGAATACCAAGTGTTTGTGATCTCGGGTGTGGCGGTTGAAGGGTTAATAGATGACGACTTTGCCGTGCTGGGATCCGAGCGGCCAGTGTCGGTTGGGACCAGAGTGGGAACTGGGTCGGATGGCGGCATGATGAATTGAGTGGTTCGGTCGAGCATGGTGGTGGTTTTAGTCTAACACATTCAAGAAGAGTGAAACGGTGAGTTCCGATCGTGAGGATGGGGTTCGTTCTTGGAATATAAACATTTAGCATGTGAGTGATTACCGTGGACTTGCACAAGCAGGTTTCTATTGAGGAGATGGAGCGGAAAGCAGACCGCAAACCGCAAGGCAATCAAGTATCTGAGCGCACAGCCCATGACGTTGTCCACTTCGGACTTCAGCATTTGCACTCAACAATATCGTTTCATGAGGAACCCAATGGACCGGCTTAATGACCGACCATACTCTCACTGCAGCCTGAGCACATGTCAAGAACACGCAGTCCAACTCAGGCATTCTTTGTTTTTCAATTGCACCGACAAACTTGGTACCATTTCAGGGTTGCCAATTTCTACTACAAGGATGACAACGCAAGGTTATCGGGTACCAATTGCAATGCTTCCATAGTGCTATGCCATCTTCAAGCATACAGAGTGAGAAATGGAACACGCTAAAGTGACAACTTGGCTGTGATCTTGATGTGTCAGTCTCGCAGCCCGATATCATCGCACGTCGGACACACTTGCTCTCGCGTGGCGATGCTTGAGCTTGAGCGTTGTACATATACATTGATGGCAACTGCGATAGATTAGATGTATTGCCAAGTGCCATTGCAATCTGAGAGAGACATGTAACTCACCCGAGTAAAGAAACCACCAGAGTTTACTGATTCGAGAACACGATTCATCCAAAACACATGTCTCACTCTCTGGACAGAATGCCAAACATGAAACGAAACGTCCTCACAGACCAGCATTTTGCATCCGCTCACGCTCCCTCCTCCTCTCCTTGACCCACTTCGCAATGCGAACCCGCGGTGGCGCGATGAAGACATTAAGTGCGACACAACCGACAACAAACACGGCCCCAATCAATCGGAACACAACACTGGCTACATCCGAATCGTTGTCGCCAACCACAAACGCGAGCGCAAGGTACGCAGCTGCAAATGTCACCATGGCAATGTCGCTTACCACATTTATCCAATAGTACACGGGGCGCCACTCGCCCAAGTTGCAAAATGCCCGAAAAACGACAATGTTCCAGTGCCAGCACGATACACATCCGACAAAAGCGCAGATCAGTGGCGAGACTGGTTCACGGATCACCCAGACCGAAAAGCCGACAAGGTAAAAGTAAAGCATGTGCTCCGAGAGGATGAAGCCCGGTGTCGTTGACCAAGTGTTTGTGAGCATTTCGGGCGTGTCGGCCACAGGGAGTGTGGCTTGGGGCTCGACCTTGCTGGAGGCGAGAAGCAGAGTGTCGGGTTGGGCCACTGCGGGTGGGGAAACGGACGTGGATGTCGACATCAGGTATGGTTGATTGGTTTGGTCGAACGTTTTGGGGATTTGAGAACGGGATGGAGTGAGAGAGCCTGATGATTTTGGCGATTGATGTTAACATGTGTGGGTGTTGTCGGCAGGTGGTGAATCTGGGTTGGAGACAGGTTTTGTATTGAATTGAAGGTGTAGAAATTGGCGTTAGTAATAACGGGCCATTGGCTGGCTTGTATATTATCTCGAAAGAAGCAACAGAATCAACACCACCGCAACTTGAAGAAGCAACCCACTTTTGGCGTCGTTTTTCACTTGAATTGTTGATGGCGAATGACATTCAAACGAGTCAAACGAGACTTGTATTGGTATGTCTCACAATGCAAACTCGGCAGATTCAATGTGATCGTCTGGACGCTCCACACGCTCAAGACCGAATCCCCAACTGCTTCTTGATGTCCGCCCCCTGCGACCACTCTGATGTCGTTGCCTCGAGTACAAGGTATCCCACAGCCATGGCTGCCTCCAATACTGTGCTCACAAGATCCCCGTATTCACCGCTCACCACAAACTCTTGTACCCGGTACTTGACCAAAAACCCAGCCAATCCCGCAAACACAACCTTGCCAGCAATATGCGCCCAGTAGTACACCATCCGCCACTCACCCACATCCTGAAATGCCGAAAGGATGAGCGTGTTCCACAAGGCACAAGCGCTGAGGCCTGCATACGCCCGGGCGATTGTGGATGGCGACAACACCATGACCAAGGCCTGCGGGAGGATGAACGGAGAACGCTTTAGGAGGTAGATTGGTGTTGTATACCAAGTGTTGTTGCTACCGCAGTCGTTGGCGATGGTACGAAGGCGAACGCTTTTCATTTCGGCAAATGGTTTGACGTCGGCGGGCCGAGTGCTCGCATGGGTGCAGGGCAAGAGGGGCTCGGTGTTAGTGGTGGCGGTGTCGGGTGCTGGTAACGTCATGAATGTGCGATGGTCGGATTGTTTCGTGGAGCGCTCAGCAGTCGGCGCCGTAGATATTGATGGTGGCATGCTCTGCCATTTATTTGGGCGTGAGACACAGGCATGGACAAGGAGCCACCCACTTTTTATATGTATTTACGTGCAGCTTGAAGCTTGTTCGATGGAGGGCAACTGGACGAAGCGGGCCCAGGTTGATGATCAGATCCGTCTGACCCAGTCTGCTTTTGATGTGTACCTAAACTTGGCTCCTATTAATATTTCTCAACGACACAAAAAGTCTTTCAGGCCATGGAGGATCGGGTTCCACATGTCTCAGGACCACTTTGAAGGCATCATGTCTCACTGTGTGTCTCGGTCGTCAGTTATATGTCAAAGAGGTGACCAACAAACCCCGAACGAGCGACAGTGACATGTATTCCAAAGAATGTATCCATCACAAATCGCCGCGCAAAAACGCTCTCATCATGGCCACACTTCCCCTCGGCAAATTAAAAGGCACCATATGCCCCGCACCCCGCACCCGCACATACGCCAACCCCCTTGCCTTCTTGTACACGCCAAAGCCTCCCTCCAACGTTTGCCACTCGACGCCGCGGCCAAACCCAACTTGGCCCTCCCACTCGAGGTACTTCTCCAGCATGTTTTCGGTGCCCACATAGTTGCAAATGAAATCCTTGTCGCCATTGTACAGCAGCACACGCACGCCATTGCGAATCAGGCCCGGGAGCAAGTCGGCGCTGGGCTGGTCCGCGTTTTCGTTCAAGTTGGCGTACACGGCAGGGTTGAACGACGTCCAGTTGCGCGCGGGCGCATTGGCGGCAACAGCGTGCAGGGCAAGCGCTACGCGGCGTTGGCTCAGGTACTCGGTGGCGAATTGCGCAGGCGTGTCGGTGGGATCACCCGCATTGCATTTGGTGACGCGAATGTCAAATGTCGAGGGCAAGCAGTGTGTGTTGTTTGTGAGTGCGAGAAATTGGGTTTGGTTGAAGAGCGTGTCGGAAATCCACTGGCACGATGGGAACGCAGACTGGGGCACGTGCGGGTCGCGCTTGGTGAGCGCATCAAAGCACTTGTTGCGTGCATCCACGAGGCGGGCACGCCCTGCCGGGTTCAGCATCAGGCCCTCGGCATCCAGGAAATCCACCCAGTTGACGGGCTCGGACCACGGCGAATTGTAGGCGCCATTGCCAATGGCCACGCCTTGCAACCGGACGAGCGCGTGCGGGTGCTGTGCATTGTGTGCGAGCACGTGCTTGGCCATGTATGGAATGTACATGCCCGCAAAGCTCTCGCCAGAGATCCACCAGTGCAGGTGGCTACCAAAGACTTGCTGGAACTCGGTCGCAAACCGCGTGAATTGTTGACCAACATCGTCATTGGTCTTGACCACGGTTGCGTCCGAGTCGACATGGGAAAAGCCAACACCCGCCGGATTTTCGAGAAACAACACATTGGCGCCAGCCGCATGCCACCCATGCGGGTTGTGGATGAGTGCGCCCGATGTAAAGTTGACGAGAATCGGGCCGTTTTCGACAAAGTGGCCAAAGAGCGATGACGAGCCCGGCCCGCCGTTGAGCCATACGAGCACGTCCTTTGTCTTGTTGGCGAGCTCATAGTACATGAAGAACTGGGTCGAGTTGAGATTGTCGACGCGCAGGTGGCCCGCGTACAAGGTGTATTGCGAGTCGTCGAGGCGGATGCCTGGGAGCGAGTCGACCTTGTAGTTGTGGCGGGACGGGTAGATCGGAGGCGGTGGTGTCTGTTGCTTTGTGGAAAACGATGGCTTTTGAGTGCCGAAGACATGGTCGTGCACGAGGCGAGCAGCGTTGGGCACGAAGGGGACGTGGATGTGGTTGGCGCGAGTGGAAGGAAGTGTCAAGACATGTTGTTGTTGATACTGGCCAGCGGCGAATGATGACGGGGCGAAGATGGAGGAGGAGGACGGGCGGTGGCGGCTGCCAGTGGCAAGTGCGGCTGCGTGCGTGGCAGTGGTGCCGGCGAGCAGCAGAGCCGTGGCTGCAAGGTGCAGGACAGCAAGAAGGATCATTGTGTTGGGTTTCGATTTCGATTTCGCTATTACGATTGATGACAGTCAACACATAGAATGCACTTTGCGGCGATGGGAACGGAGTGTCTTTCGTAAGTTATCTCGCATCAGGATGCTTGGCCTGCGATCCTTGGGTTTATCCGAGCGATCGACCCACCACGCTGATCGCTGTTCGTGTCAGGGCGTCAGATCGGTGGCCTGTGTGGCACGATGGTTTCCCTGCAGATCGCCGACTGAGTCGACTGATTCGGAGATTGAACCAAAATGGCGCCCAAACGGAAGGGCTTCACGCAAGGGCGAAACTTTTCTCATGATCTGAGTGCCACTATGTATAGGCGAAGGCCAGCGTCCACCTGTGTGCCTTTAGTGCATGTGTGCTTATCATCTCAAGATGGTACTTCCTCGCTGAGCTGCTTCAGGCATTCTGAGCTGCTTCAGGCATTCTGACCAGCTAAATCTGTTCTACGTACATACCATGAATGAGGCTGAGGTCGTGCCCATGCTTTCTTTCATAACAAACCTCAACACTTGATTGATCGCATCAAGGCTCACTCCTCACTCTGGACGCCCCCCTGAGCCGCATCCATGATGCGGGCCAATGCCGCAGCATCGGCGGCGCGCAGTTGGCCGTACCAATGCTTTGGTGAGTGCGCCCACTTGTTGGCCTTGGCCTGCTTCTTGCGTTCGGCATGCACCTGCTGGGACTCGGTGCGCGGCGCATGCCGAGCAGCCATGAACCGAGCCGCCATGGCCTTGCCAGCTTTTGTGGACGCGTCGCGCGCATTGGCCTTTGCGTCGGCGGCAGACAGGGTGGGGATTGGGATTTGAGCCCATCTGAATCAAACCAGAGACAGGTGTGAGCATGAGCTGCGCAAGTACATCAAGTCCATTGAAAGAAAACGCACGATTTGGCCGGCAGCAAGTCGGCAGCAATGGGCTCGCGCTTGGCTGACACAGTCGGGTACAGCTCGGCAGCAGCCACCATGCTTGCCATCCAGGGCGCGGCCGTTGGCTCAGGAAATGCGCCACGATCCACGTCCTCGCGGACAAAGACGAGCAGTTCGTCCACCCAACCATCGGTCAGCGCGGACTTGGGCAACCCACCTGCCACCTGCCCACCACGCAAGGTGATCCACGAACCTGACGTGGCCGTGTACTTGACCTGGCGCCCAGCAGCCTTGGTCAGCCGGTCCTCCTCGAGCACATGAGGCAGCCCATTGTTGCCCCACACGAGCACAACGTCTACAGCGGGAAAACACAAAGTAGATTTTCACAGGTGTGAGCAGCAACAAGACCAGAACGCAATGTGAAAGATGAGAACTCTCAATGGAACATACGTGTGCCCTGCCCCCCGTCTGGCACCACCCGCCGCACAACCACACGCGCAAAGTACCTGGCGCTGCGAAACTTGGTTTGCGACGGGCGAGCCAAGTCAAAGTCAGGGATGGCCGCTGCCCCACGCGCATCCACCACAATCCAGGCCGGATTCTTGTCCGTACGTTCCCAGCCAAGATGCGGCTCCTTGCAAAACAGGTCAACCAAACCGGAAACGACAACCCCACAATGCCTGGCCATCTCGCCCTCCAGCTCCAAAAAGCCAGCGGAGAGTCGACTAAAGCCGCCCAGCGTGTCCTGGACGAGCGCAAGGAACATGGCCACTGGGTGGCCAAGCACCTCCTCAGGCACGCCTTGCTCTCGCATTGCCGCCAACACATTCCAGGCCACACGCGGATTGAGGGGGCCATGGTTGTTGGTGACCAGCGCAATGGCATAGCCAAGCGCTTGGGCAACCTGGTTGTCCGAGTTGAGGATGGACAGGTCCCACATGGCGGCGCGGACTGGGTGGCCACCGGCATAAACAATGGCCTGCCAAAAAACAAGCGTGGTTAGCACAAGGTGACAGCAATCCAGACACGAGGAAGGCAAAAAAATAGGGTACCTGAATGGCCGCAATCACGGACGGGAGAGCTGGCTCCTCGTCGTGTGCAAACATGCCAGCATAGGTGGGAACTAAATACATCAACCAAGTAGTCACAAGAGTGAGAAGTGACACGAATGAAGGGAATGCAAATCAAGACATCAGAAACATACATCCACGCAGCGGCGGCGACAGTCTACGCTCGATCCGTCTTGGGGTAAGGACCGCAGCGTAAGCGGCCTGGGCCTGGAGGTCGGCCATTGTCGGGGCCGGGGGCAACACGACCTCAATTCCCGCGCCTGGCACTTCCCAAGGCATAGGATCCGAGGGCACAGCCAGAAGCGAGGGTACGGCCCGAGGCGAGAGCGCAATCGGAGACTGGGTTGGAGTGTGCATGGAGGGGAGGGAGAGCGACGACGGCACGACCACATCGGACGGGATCATGTGCGGAGGAAAGTCCGCATAGAGTGTCGCCGGCGACAAGGTCACTGTTGACGGGCCGTCCGACGACAGGGCCACCGCGTGCGCAGGCATGGCGGGGGGCAAGGGCATGAACTCATCGGACGGGATCATGTGCGGAGGAAAGTCCGCATAGAGCGTCGCCGGTGACAAGGTCACTGTTGACGGGCCGTCCGACGACAGGGCCACTGCGGGCGCAGGCATGGCGGCCGGCGACGGCATGAACTCATCGGACGGGATCATGCGCGCGGGTGACAAGGTCACTGTCGACGGGCCGTCTGACGACAGGAGCACCATGTGCGGCGTGGGCGCAGGGGCAAGTACCAGCAAAGCGTTGCGGGCCGGCGGCGGAGTAGCGTGCGATGGCAGCACCAGACCCTCAGCAGCCTTGGGCACGGGTGCCTTTGCAACAACGCGAGGGGACGAGTCACCGACAATGTCGATGGTGGACGACGATCCGACAATGTCGATGGTGCCGGAGGTGTCAGACGACGGGCCAGGGGCCGGCTGGGCCGTGAGGTTCCTCACCAACGACAGGCCCTCCATCGCAGCATGCATAGCGTCCGCGTCGTAGAGCTCGGGCAGGTCACCTGCCGACGTCCGACGGCGGACCGTTGGGCGAGGCGACTCGGCTATTAACGAGTTTTCGCGTGAGACGGTGCGTGGGTTGACGGGGCGACGGCGAGGGTTGTTGTTGTCGTTGTTACTGGGCTGCATGTTGGTGAAAATGGGGAGGGCGGTAGGGTTCTGCAAACGACTCAGTCGAAAATCGCACTCGACATTATAATGGATCGGAGTGCGATGAGCGAGTGCAACCCGAGTCGATCGGCACGAGCAGTGAGTCGAGCACTCCATGTGAGTCGAGCACTCCATGCAGTGCAAGGTGAGACTTGAGACCGACTCACCCACCACTCGATCAAGACTTGTGAGACAACTCGCAACCTATGACTTTTCGCATTGTATTGCATTACCAAGTGACTGCCCCAGTGCCCTGCACCCTCGGCCACACCCTGTGTGCCTCACCCCGCTCGCTGCCGCCACCTCGGAACCACGCTCCCTTGCCTGTCCACAGTCGCATGAGGAGGAGACGTGGGCTCAATTCTGCTTGATGGAGCAAGATTCGCACAAGTCGGCCATGGTTATGCCCGTGTTACATCCCGGCGTCCGCTTGCGCAAGATCAAGGCCTGGATGGAGCCGCGTGGTCGTCCGAAAATTCAATCCTAACCCGCCAACTGGCCCTCAATGTCACGCTCGGCGCATCGCCCGCGTGTCGTCGTCCGCGGCAGCTCTCGAATCATTCTTTGGCGACGACGACCATCCTGCGGACAAGCGGCAAAAGATTGGAACGGGCGACCCAGTCGCCGTCGAAATTGACAAGTACTTGGCCGACCATTGTGTCAGTCTGGATCGGGAAATCCACAAGTGGTGGGCCGCCAACACCTCATACCCATTGATCCGCAAGGCCGCCCACGCCATGCTCACCATGCAAGCAACCTCGATTCCGTCCGAGTCGCTCTTTTCGCCCTGCAACCGCTTGCATACGGAAACCTTGGAGCGGAGCGTGCTGGTGACAACTTTGTCGCGCGCTCATCTGGGGATCCTTCTCGACACGGATTTCGGCGCGCATTTACAAATTTGACTGTCGAGTTCATGTGCAAGGACAAGCTCTCACACTTTGATTGGTCGTTGGGCGACGTGCCTGGTCCTAGCACGGCGACGCTTGGAACCGCAGCCATGGACGAGTCCAGATCGGACAGCAGCGACAAGGATGTGGAGTAGGGTGGTGGAGCGGATGCGTCTGAAACGGGCGAGATGGATGTTGAGGGGCAGGAGGGGTTAGCGCAAGAATCTGGTGAGGGCGAGGGCGACGAGGGACGGCCGCCGACGAGAAGAGCCGCTAGCCGCAGGAGCCGGAATACGTCGACCTCGAAGACGACCAAAACGTCGGATTCGACGTTGATGGAGTGGATGACGTCAGCGAGTCGGGCGCATGGGAATGGGAATGGGCGCAATCCCAGTCGTAAAACGAGTGTTGAATTAAATTTTGTCGCTGTGTATGTTTCTATTGCCCTGGTCGTGTGCATTGTATTCTAGCCGACGTTTTGCTGACCAATGTACATACATACCTACGTTGTGGCCATTGGTTGCATACAAGAGAGAATGAAAGATGGCCGAAAAGAGAAACACAGTATTGAACAAAAGAATTCAACTCAAGAGCAGGAGCAAGGAACCAACCAAGGTAACAAACAGGCAACTCTATGGGTCAACAAGCACAGCTCATTGACCAGTGTCACCATGCAAGGTGGCCACACGTTGGCGGGCGAGGGCAAGGGCTTGCGCCGCGAGCGCATTCTCTTGCGCAGTGGGCTGTCCCGGGATGTGTGGAATCCACGTCACCACATCATCCTCTTCGTCACTCTCGCCCACCGCTGGCCCAAACTTGTAGTCTTGCCCCGCCGCTTTTCCTTGCTCCACGGCCGCAGCGTTCTGCTGCTCACACCACGTGTTGGCCATCACGTCCACCACCTTTTCCTCCTTTGTCTTCTTGTCACGCTCCGTGATGCGCAGGTGTGGCATGTGCACAATGACCTCGCCAATGCAGATTTGGTCGGCCTCGCACATGCGCCAAAACTCCATCAACCGGCCCTGCTCGCTTATGTGCACCTCGCCCAAATGGTTGTCGACCAAGTCCTTGGCCAGTTCCATGCCCTCGCGGCGGGCGATCCGCTTGGACGATGTCCCAACAGTGGGGCACGCGGCCCCAATCCACTTGCCCGCCAGGTACGTCGGAATGCACGAGTTGCGGCGAAGATTGAAGTACACGCCGGCCCTTGGCAGCTGTTCGGCAGTGTCCGTCGAGGTGTACTGGATGAGAAACGGGGCCAGTGGCTTGGTACCCACAGGCATTGGGCCATAGTTGACCCAGACCTCTAGCACTTTGAGCTTGCTGACCACTGCACGAGCATCAATGTAGATGACTCGGCGCTGCGCCAGGAGAGTCGCCTCCAGCTCGCGTGACGATTCCTTCCGGCTCGTGGGCAGTGGCTTGGTCCACCCAGCATGCTCGGCCAAGCCCTGTCGAATGGCTGCCAAGTCGCCACCAGCCACGCCCGGATCAATCCACAGCTTGTGGCAAGGATCCTTGGACCGGCAATAGTAGGAGCGGCCGGCCTTGGTCCACCCCGCGTGGTACTCTACCCGCTTCTCTTGGATCCATTGCCAGTAAGCGGTGGGCGGGCCGGCCGGGGCGAGCTCCAGGTGCATGCTGGTCTCGTGGTCGAGCCACATGGAAAATGCGTTGAGTGCCTGTTGGCGGTACGCAGGCAGCGGTTTGTTGGAGTTGTCGCCGGGACGGCGGATCAAGAAGCCGCCCGGGAGCACGTTGCGCTCGTTGACGGACAGGGTCGCGCCTGCTTGGGCGGGGACAAGGGCGTCATCGTGCTCGTCGTCGTCGTCGTCCTCGCCGTCACTGCTGCTCGGGTGGGGCGATCCACCGGCGGAAGACGAGAGTGCGTCGCTCAGGACCAGGAAGAGCTGAGTCGAAGCAGCAGCCATGGTACGAGGGCGCTTGGGGGACGAGGAAGCGGAAGACAAAGAGGAAGACATAACGGTCCGTGTGCGGCAGGTCGGCGATTGCATAGGAGTCAATTCATGGGCTTTATATGACAGCTCTATGCCAAAAAAAAAAAAAAAAGACATGGCGCGCACCGCGTGAACTCAGTAGGCTATAGTTACTATGAGATGGACTATGGCGTCTTTTTCTGGACAAAAGCAATATCGGTCGCATATGCGGGACATGTACACCCCATAAGCAGGCATAAGCCTCCATATGTACGGCATAAGCCCCATATGCCCGGCGTAACCTGGCCCAGTTGCAAATGGACGTGCATCACCCGCATACATTGCCCAACCCGGCAACTTCCGCTATTCGTGAGTCAAGGCACAGCAAGTGGCATTGAGGGAGATGATTCCAAGAACCGCCTCGCACACTCTCATGTGCTCGTTGGGTTGCTACGGGGCAACCCCAGCTGTCAGCGACAGGATCAAGTCCATCAACAGTCTCTCTCCACTCCGTCGCCATGCTGCAACATGGTTCGGAGTCCGTGAACGTGAAGGAAATGTCGAAAGTGGTGCAAGCAGCACAGCCTCATCTCCACGACAAGCGAGTGAAATAGCAAGAAGAGCGACACAACATGAGCGACCGATGTGGTGTGCAAAAGAGGAGCAAGCACGGCAAGCAGTACAGCAATTGGCGAGTCAAAGTCGCAAAAGCAGCGAGGCCAGTAGCACAGGTGAAAATGCGCAAAGATTCAGCGAAATAGCAACATGAGCGATGCAGCATTGGTCACTGACCGTTTTTATCCGTTCGGGTGGTTCAAGCAGCACGGGTCACGTTGGAGCCAGGTCCACATGCAAAAGAGCCAAATCAAAGGTTGAGACCCATGCTCAGGTCCTTGGAGCAGGGACGGCCTATTGGGACGGGCAAGAGTGGCGCAAGCAGAACGACATGGGCCCGGCATCCAACTTGGCACACCATCGTAAAGGGCCGAGGAAAGAGCAAGATGAGGGGGTGCATCTGATCAGACCGCAGTGGTGCAAGCAGCACGGCAGGCAGCGTAGCAGACATCCCGCCAAAAGTGAGCGAAATAGCAAGAAGAGAAACACCACATTGCGCGCCAACCAATGTGCGACACGGCATTGCTCGCTGACCAATGTGATCTGCCAAAGTGGCACAAGCGGCACGGCCTGAGTCCGGAGCGAGGCAAAGGTTGAGGGCGTGGGCGAAACAGTGCGCCAGGGATGTGCGAGCAGCCTGCAATCAGCACGAGCGAAAGACCAAGTGCAACAGCAAGTAGAGATTCCCAATCGGGTCTGGCAAGCGAGCAGCGACGTGGTATTGGGATGGGCAGGAGTGTCGCAAGCAGCATGGCATGAGCCCGGCGTTGGGCGAATCGACGCGGCGTCAGCTTCTGCACGAGCTCGTCGAGTTCCGCCACTCAAGAGCGCTTCCCAGCACCGCGACAACGGATCATTACGGCACGGACAAGTGTGTTTTCGGTGCCGCGGTCACGGGACTCTGTATCGCTTGACAGAATTCTCAAATAAGGCGAGAACGGAATGGGATGTGTTGTCGGCGTGCGCTCGAAGCCCAACGATGAGGTGGCTGCAGCCATCAATAAAGCCATGCAGAACAAGCTTCCACCTGCAGCGCACCTGATGAGCTTGTGCCAGCCATCATTGTACCACAATGACATGGACCCTTTGACCTTGTACTTGCGGCGGGTAATCTTGGCTTTCCATCGTTTGAGCCCGGCCACCGGATTCACACGCTTGAGGGACTCTTGCACTCGAAAATGCTGAATCGGACGCCGAAAGCTTGTAGTGTACATACCCCCAAGCCAGCCGCCAGCCAGCTTGCGGATGACGCCGGGCGTACGCCGAGACAAGCGTATCCAGGTCGTCGTCGGTTATCGTTGAGTACTCGACAAGCTCCCGGACGATGCATACGTTGATTCGACGAGAGAGTGTGCCAGGGTGAATGTCGAGTTGACGAGCAATGTCGGCAAAAGGCAAGTTGAGCGTGTTCCGCAAGTTCAAGACGGCTCGGATCGACACATCCACCTTGGCGCGGCCGCCGGTAAGTATGAGTTGAGTGAAGCGACTTGCCGGACTGGCGGTGGTACATGCATCGTCGAGGACGTCCACTCGTCTTGGATCTGGCCGCTGCAGGCCGAGACTATGGCGAAGACTGAGTCGAGCTCCTCAGAGAGCAGGTAGGCCGGGTCGGCTCGCTGCTCCAAGGCTCTCTCTGCCCGTTCCATCGGATATTGGTCGAGTGCTTCGAGTGTTTATTGTACATTCATTGTGTGTATAGAGCAATTTTCAATGAGAAAGAAAGACCGGCGTCTCGCATGTTGCCTGTTCCTGTCTGTGCATGACTTGGGATCGACCGGAGCTCGCACATTTGTTCGCACTGTCAGATCCTATATGCTTAAGGCATTATGAGCCCATATTGACACATGCACCCTTGTTATTCCTTTTGTCCACGAAAATACTCCATACTACGAACAGGACCTAAGGGAGCATGTCGCCCAAGATCTGCAACTCATTATTTACCTGAGGCAAGTCCTGATGGAAACGGAGGATCATGGTATACACACCTCACACCCAATCAAAGGAGTCAAAAACCACCATACTGTAGTATGTAGATACAGTGAGGAAAAAAATAAGTAAACAAAACAAGCGCAACTGGTCAAGAGGCCGTCAAGTGGAACGATAGCGGATCGACTCGGACGACGCGCCAGCACACTGCACAACAAAGTGCCGCGGTATCCAAACCCGGATCGGAGCCCGCTGCCCATGGAGGTGCAAGTCACCAACCCACTTGCGCCAAATGTTGAGGGCGCCGTTGGCGTCCCGGTCCAGCATGGCACCACAGTGGGTGCAGTGGTACTCCTTGCGGGAGCCAACGTCGTTGAAGGCGCCGCAAGCTGCACACGCCTTGGACGTGTACGACTCGTCAATGGTCGCCACGAGCATGCCAACGACCGTGCCACCCTTGACAAGCTTGTCGACAAATTGGCTGACCCGGAGGTCCAGCAGCGCACGCTTGACCGATGGGTGCAAGTTGCTGGCCTTTGCAGGGGCAGCGGTGGTGGTGGCGGCAGGTGCAGTGGCAGCGGCATTGTTGAGCCGAGTGGCTCCCTCACGCGACAAAATCATGGACGCAGTGTTGAACCGGCCCACGACGACAAACCGGGCATTGTCGCGCACGAATTGGAGCACTGTGCGGTGCAAGGTTGATACGAGCGAGGCGATTTGGCGCCGAATGTCGCGCTGCTCAATGCCAATGTGGCGCAGGCGGCGGTGATGGTGGTCACGGAGCCGCCCAAACGTCACCCGGTCCACGCCCAAGTGCTTGTGCGCCATGCCCTTGCCCACACCGTTTGGATGAAGGGCCGCCAACACACGCCGCACCTCAGCCTCTTCAGCCGCCAATGCATCCAACCGGCGATGGAACGCCTCTGTGACCGATGCCGTCCGCACGCCAATCCGCACGCACACACCATTGGTGAAGGCAATGTGTGCAAAATCGCGCGCGCCCATGTCGATTGCGGCACCACGGCCAATCGTGTACTCGGCAAGCTGATCGTTGTCCACCTCCAACCACTCCTCGGCCTCCTGGCCTGGGCCTGCGTTGGCCAGCAACTTGTCGTCCTTGAGGGCTTGGGCGTCCTTGAGCGCTTGCACACGCACCTCGCGTGGAACAAGCAGCTCCAAGCGCTGGGCGCGGCCGCGGACCAACGGTCCAAACTCGAGCATGTCCTCACCACGTGCCACTGCAGCATTGGCCATTGCTTGGCCCGTCGAGTCCAGCACAAAGGACAGGAGGACTGGCTCGCGATTGTGGTGGTTGGACGCGTTCACAATGCGGAGCGTCCACTGGCCAGCATCCTGATTGGAAGGCGTGGGATTGCAGGTCAAATGGTCAATGTCGAATGCACCAGCAATGGCAAATGCAACGGAAATGTTTGCATACGTTTTGGACGACGCGCGCACAGTGGTGCTTGCGACGGTGAGCCGAGCCAAGGCGGAAGTACTTGGTCTGGTCCATGCCATCAACAAGGGGAATGGCCACGTGGTTGGTGGTGGGCGACCGCTTGAGCGTCGACCAGGCGGTCGCAGCCTGTTCAGCTGCAAACAGAGCCACTGCCGAGGTTACGAGGTGGGACATGTGAGCGCCCACATGCTGAAGGCCCACATGCCGCTGGTCACGGCGAACCAATGCTTGCATGGCAATGCGGCTGAAGTCCAACGGCTCGGTCGGATCAGGGTTGGCCGTCACCCGCGCTGCGCAGAGGGTCGAGGCCAGATTGAAGGCGGTGGCCGACATTTTGCGCAAGTCGCGCAACATGGCATTGGCCGAGTCGAGCGCCGCGCGGCGATCTGTCACTGTCGCGCCAGGCGCAAACTCGAGCGTGGCCGTGCACCTTTCGGTCAGCATCGTGGAGCCATCCTTGTGCGCCTTGTCCCATAGGTTGGACGTGACCTGGTCAACCAAGACATGTCAGGGTGACCATCTTGCAACACGATCAAGGATGGGTGTGAGACTAGACGCACCTCAGCCCCATGGTAATTGAGGAACGATTGCGTAGCCTCGGGGTGAAAGGCCACGAAATGCTCCCCGCGACGGTCGGCCGACGTCACGATTGGTGCAATGCACACGACTTGCTCCTCCAGCAGCCGGGCCGAAAACACGAACCCGGTCCGTTGCTCCCCCGTCACGCGGCCCAACGCCGAAACGTTCATCCCAAATTGGCTGTCCAGCGCGCTCGGGTTGGCGAGGCGAATGTGTGTGTGCATGGGAACGGCATGCGATTGGTCAAAGCTCGACGACGGTGCGGCGGGCGAGGAGGCGGTTTGGGGAGCAGCAGCGTGACCAGTGGCCATCATGGTTGGTTGTTGAAGTGGGCGGGTGGATTTGATTGGGTCTTGGAAGAAGGACACAATTGTAATTTGTGACTGTGTACGTGGGAAATGGGCAATGGCAAAATGGATGAGGGTCAGTCGGGCGCCGTTGTTGTCTTTCGCGCGCAGGCGGGAAAAAAAGCGCTTGTGTGCATTGGTATTCACATACAGGATCACGGGTAAAAATGTCACTTGAAAGAGCGATACAAGAACTGGCTCGCACTCTGGTTCCTCACGCAACTCGCGGGCGTATCGTTGGCGGACGGATTGTCGTGTTGGCGGGCGTATAGGTAGGTGGGCGTCCGCCAAGGATGATGTATGTGCCACGCCACTGGTTCTGGTGCACACGACAGGTTTGCCCACTGGTGTCCCAGTCCGTCGCCCATGACAAATTGAATAGCCATTGTACCGAATGTATATCCGTGAGCAGCGCTTTCAGACGCTGAGCGAGTCTGTTTTCCATATCCAGGGAACAAGTAAGTGGCCATGGCAAGAGTAATCAACTGACACGAATAACCACGCCACGCGAAACCGCGAGAGACAGCGCGCGCCGACGTAGACAAACCCTAGTGAGACACGAACGTGAGACTGCTGTTTTCAGGTGGTGCAGCCACGCAGGTAAAGAGTGATGACACATCTCGGATGACACTGAGCGGGTAAGTGCCTCTGGTGCACGTTTTGGGGCACGCCCATCGCCACAACTGCTCTTTTCCCAACGCTTGAGACACCATACAGTACCTATTTTCGTTTCGAGGGCGGCATCCATCCCGACTCTCTCCGGATCTCGTTGTGGCGTTGTGTGTCGTGTGCCGCAGCGTGGATGGACGCTCCTGCTGAAGGACGCTCGAGCTCTGACCAATGCAAAGGCAGGCAGGTACAAATTGCGGCCACGCCCCGCCCGCTCTCAACCCTCTTTTCTTGATCGTGCTCTTTGGCCATTCGCTTTCACCAACCCCTCCATCCCTGCTTCTTCCACCACGCATTATTCATTCTTTTCTTTTGCTTCCTCGTCGATTCCGTTTGCCCACTCCCCGTCGCCCGGCCCATAAACACCCCCCTCAAGCGCAACGGAGACGACGGGACATTCAAGGAATCATGAAGTCGAGTACAAGATGCCGTGCGTCGTGGTCGCAGTGGGATGGTGCGGTCATGTCGTGATGTGAGTTCGCCCCAAGAGTACGTCCCGTCCGTTGTCCATTGCCAACTTGAACGCTTGGATGCATTCATTATCCTGACTCATGTCTGTTTGTAAATGTCATAGCTGGTGATCCATCTCAAGGAACCCTTCTTGTGCCGCCGGGTACCTTTGGGCAGGCCTTTGGTCGCTGCGTCTTCGGATTCAGTTTAAGTACCCACGAGAGGGTGGCAAAGACGACTGCAGCGGGCGTGTCGAGTTGTTGTTGTCAGTTTTTTTTTTCTTTTTGTGTTGTGATTTCACGTCTTGAAGTCGGGAATGAATGTGTATGAATGTGGATTGTGTGTGTGCGAATAATACAGCAGTCGGGTTACTGTTCCTTCCAACACCTTGGGGGGGGGGGGGGAACAGCTCGGTACTTATACCTTTGGTTTCGGGCGGCGGAGCCGTCCGCGGGTTGCTCTCAGACCCTGAGCGATGAGCGCTGCTGCCAGCTATGCTCTCGTACGATGTGCGGGAATCTAGGTATGTCATGAAGACCGAGACTCGCCGTTCATGCCATGGGAAACGGCATGACGGCTTGTCTGCTATACCCTAGCCATGCAATTATCTGTACTCGCTCCTACTGGTATGCATCAACCTCAGTGATGCATGGGATGTTGTATTACCAGTTGCTCAACCCGGTCCCTCTGGCCCGGTGATGGCAGTGGGCCGCTGTTCGGCCCTCAGTCCAGAAGATACACGTCTGCGGCTGGAAGCACATCCGGTCATGCGTGCACTCATGAACGGCGTGACTCTGGTTTTCACAACATTTTGTTTTGAACATGACACGGCTTTCACAAGCGGCCTCCAGCAACACGTAGTGTGTGTTTGAAGTACAAGGCCAAGGATAAACATAGAAGACATGCATTTTGGCGGTCATAGAATTGGAGGGTTGGCGTGACGCGTGATCCCACAACGTCAGCTCACTCGGACGCGAATGCGTGAACAAAACAACTCCAATTGACACGAAAAAAGGGGCAATTGACCACTTAGCGGTTGGATTTGGCCACGCGTTCCAATTCGTCCTTCTTCTTGATCGCGTACGAGTTGGACGAACCCTTGGCGGCGTTGATCAACTCGTCGGCGAGGCACTCGGCAATGGTCTTGACGTTGCGGAAAGCAGCCTCGCGGGTACCAGTGGTCAAGAGGGCAATGGCCTGGTTGACGCGACGAAGGGGCGACACATCGACGGCTTGACGACGGACGGTACCTTGGGAACCAATGCGGGTCGAGTCTTCACGGGGACCAGTGTTGACAACGGCGTCAACAAGGATCTGGAGCGGGTTGGCATCCGTGAGCAAGTGAATGATCTCGAACGCGTGCTTGACAATGCGCGTGGCCATGAGCTTCTTGCCGTTGTTGCGGCCGTGCATCATGAGCGAGTTGGTCAAGCGCTCAACCACGGGGCACTGGGCCTTGCGGAAACGCTTGGCGGCATAGCGACCGGCAGTGTGGGGGAGGTAGATGGGCGACGAGATTTGGATGTAGTCCTGTTGATTGTGGTCAAAGTGATGAGTTAGCATCACGCGTCACGAGTTTTGTGGAGGAATCCGTCTGTTGCTGCGGAGTTGCCTTTTGGTTTTGGGAGCGTGAACGAGGCAAAAGGACATGTGGGTGCGTGGTGTTGACCGATGTGTGTGCGTGGACGGGAAAGGGCGAGCGTGCAACCAAGGAGTGGACGGTCGTCACGGCAGCATTCGAACCTGCCCACGCCAAGAGACGCAAGGACATTGAGTCTGATTCCAAGCGACGGTGTCCAAGTCGGACGAGCGTTTGCGGAAAACCGTGTGCAAGGGACATCAAAAAGTGGAGCGAGTTGTGGGCAGCGCTCAAGCTCATTCGACTTCTTGATGGCAATCCCTTTTCGGCTACACATGCAGCACGCTTGGACAGCGAAATCGCTACGCAACAGGCTGGCTCGATACTCCCCAGTTCCCAAACGAGACAAACCGACGAGAACAGTTGAATGGTGCTGGGACAACGGCGGCAACTCTGGAGCAACTGTACAAGGCAAAAAAGGCACGTACGACGAGGGCAAGGTCGTTGCAGCGGACCTCCTCGAAGGACCACTTGCCGAAGAGCTTGGGCGCCTCGTTCTGGTCGTGGTTGACGATCTCGACGGGAAGAGACATTTTGGGCTGTAGTAGAATTGGGTGGTTGGGGAGGGAGCGGCCCAGGACAGTCAGTCAAAGCTGTGGATTGCGCGCTTTGCCCAGGCAAAAGAGACGAGACGAGCGAGCGACAAGAGGTTGAATTGAGAGTGGTTCTTCTTCGGTTCCATCATGGTGCCAGTCGGCGCAGAGGTTCGACCGTGAGGCATGACAGCGGTGTGCGAGGAACCGAGGAACCGTGGTGATTTCGGGTATGCATGGCGCGCTGGGTGCTGGTGCTGGTGCTGGTGATTGTGGCGGATTGAAAAATGCATGGTACCAACCAAACCTATCTGTGGTTTCAGAGAATGAACCGGTCTGTCGTGTGCTTGGGAGTCGGGGAACACGCAAAAAAATGGATGGAATCTTGGCTCACGTCGAATCGACGGCCCATCATCCAACGCCACAAAGGATCTGCACGTTGCCCGCAGGACTGCCTCGTTGTGGCTTGACTCTTGACTCCACTCGTAAAGATACTCTGTATATTTCAGAAAATGGACCCCATTCGATGCATTCCACATTCCACATAGACCATTCCATCAACTATATACAGCTACACTCGATACCCATCCAGTCCAACCCAACCCAGTCAGCAAATTTCAACCATCCGACACGAACATTGACAATTCAAATGAATCGACTGACTATCACGACTCTGGCACTTGTTGCCATCGCCACATTGCTCACCCAAGCCAAAGCGCAAGCGCAAGCATGCAACGGCCACGCATCCCTATGTTCCAAGCCCATCACCCAAGTCACATTTGCAGGCACCCATAACTCGTTTGCCTCTGCTGGTGGTCTCGGCGCCACCCAATTTACAAACATCTCGACCCAGCTCGACCAGGGCATTCGCCTCATCAACATTGATATCCACAAATTCAACAGCTCCTCGGGCACCCCAGAACTGCGGCTGTGCCATGGATCGTGTGCCCTGGGCGACAATGGCCCCGCCATTTCCGCATTCCGCACCATTCGTGACTTTCTGACCTCGCCTGCTGGTTCGCGCGAGGTGGTTGCCGTCATTGTCGAAAATGCAGCCAAGGCAAGCTATGCCGATTTCGCCAACTTGCTCTCGACCTCTGGCCTGACGCCGCTCGCCTATTCGCAACCGCCAGGGACACCCAGCGCGTGGCCAACGCTTGGCGACATGATTTCGCGCAACAAGCGCCTGCTCTTGTTTGCGTCCGACTTGCCTGCGCCGCCTGCGGGTCAGCCGCTTCCGCTCGTCATGCCGCATTTTGCATACATTAGTGAGACTCCATTCCAGTTGCGGCAGGAAGCGGATTGGACATGTGCATTGGATCGGCCCAGGGGCCAGCCGCGCGAGCTCGTCTTGGTGAACCATTGGTTGTACAAGTCGGTCTTTGGGTTTGATTCACCCGATGCAGAAAATGCAAAGACAGTCAATGTGGCGAGTGAATTGAGAACGCATGTCAGTCGGTGTGAGTCGGTAAGGAAGCAAAAGATCAATTTTGTGCTCGTTGGTACGTCGCTCTGCTTACACTGTCTGTTCAATCTTGTAGCGTGGCGACTAACTTGGTGTGGTATTCGCAGACTTTTACGAACACGGAGACATTCTCCAAGTCGTTGCAGGTCTCAACAATGTACCATACACTCCCAAGCCGAAACCTCCCATCCCCACTTCCGCCTCGGGCAGTGGTGGAATCACGTTTGGCGTCGCGACGCCCACGCCCACGCCGCCCGCTGCTGGCGGCTCGGCCGATGCCGCTGCCAGATCTGGCACAGATGCATCCTCTGCTTCGAGCGCGCCGCGTTCATTGCCAACGATGGGGACCATCGCCTTTATCCTGCTCATGGTTGGCTTTGGTATCTTGTTGCCAACACTTTAATCTTGTTCATTCACATTCCCCATCCTCGTCTCCGTCACGCTTCCCGCCATTTGGTCAGGTCCACTGGTTTGGTTTTTCGTAGATCTTGTCCTGATTGTTTGTCTATACTGCCCCCCCCCTCTCTATCGTCATTCTATCATATTCAACTTATCTATGTATAAATGGACGGGAACAGTGTTCACGGACAGGCGCATCGCATTGAACACTGCGACAAAGGAAGAGTCAACACACAGGAGCGAGGTAGTGAATGAACCTTGCAATGCATCCGGTGAATTACATCGGTACCCGATACCATCCTGGACTAGGCAATCAAGTTATCATGGACAGGTGGAGACCTTTCCGGTGAGTATCTGCTCAAGGCAACAGCACACAAGCGCGGCACGAGTCGGATCGGAGGCCTGATCGAAACGAGGGAACAGAAGCTGTTGTCGGCGTCCCTTCCATCTCGTCACTCTTTACTGCTTTCAACAACACCCAGCTTGAATGTAGCAACTGTACTGTACTCGCAAGCAATGTACGCACTCCAGAGCAGAGCAATGTGCCGTCATCATTTCACCAAACTGACCCTTCAGCCCAGCCCCAGCCAAGCCAACACGGATCAGGATCAGGATCTGCCAGCATCAGTCAGAGAATCAACAGCACCCCATCCACAGCCTCGACCATGTTTGCCCGCCTTGCTGCCCGCCGCATCCCGTCCTTTGCGACCCCGGCCACCGGCCTCGGGCTCCGACCCAACGTGGCCGCCGTTCCCAAGCCTGCCGTGTCGTCGTCTCGCACTGGCACTGCCATGACCAAGCGGTTTGCGTCGTCCCATCAGGAGCACCATTCGCATTCGTCATCGGAATCTTCCTCGACGGGGAGCTCGGCCGCGCTGGCCATGGCATCGGCCATGGTGTTTGTGCCCGCCGTACGTTGACATAGCTAGCTGTGACGTCACACCGCATCACGATCACGCGTGCACAATGCGAGACACTGACGTTTGTTTGTGCGGGTATGCCGTGCAACAGTTTTTGTACCTGACCAAGCCGCCAGAGAAGTACTACAAGCAAAAGGCGGCGACCGCTGCTCATTCGACCCCCTCCGAAGCAACCAAGCCGGCTGCTCCCGTTGTCCATGACACGCCCGCCGCAAACGAGCCTCCGACCTCGTTCAAATACGTGCTGATCGGGTCCGTTTCTGTTGCTTTGATCCAGTGCACATGTTATCTCACATTGCTGACATTCCGACATGGCACTCAAACAGCGGCGGTACCGCCTCCTACTCGGCCATGCTCGGCATCCGCGAACTCGATCCGACAGGCGAAATCCTCATCATCACGGCGGAACCCTACGCGCCTTACCAACGCCCGCCATTGTCCAAGGAGCTTTGGTTCAAGGGCGCCAACGCCGAGTCGCTCGAATTCACCAACTGGCAAGGCGAGCAAACATCGCTCATGTACCAACCCGCGTCTGCGTACGAGTCGCCCGCTGCCGACCTTGTGCCCACGGGTGAGGGAACCAAGCTGCTGACCAATGCGCGCGCCGTGGCACTGGATGTCGATGCACAAACCATCACGCTGGAATCGGGTACCGTGGTCAAGTACGACAAGGTGTTGCTTGCGACAGGCGGCACGCCGCGCAAATTGGCCGTGCAAAAGGGATTGCCCGAGGTGGCACAGCGCAGGGTCGTCACGTATCGTACCGTGGACGATTTCAAAAAGCTGACGCAGGTCGTGAGTGGCGACGAGGGCAAGACAAAGAAGGTGGCCGTGATTGGCGGCGGGTTTTTGGGCTCGGAACTGTCTGTTGCGCTCGCGCAAAAGGATGGCGTGGACGTCACCCAAGTGTTCCCTGAGGAGGGCAACATGGCGCTTGGTACGTGGGTTTGGTATCTGAGTTGTGATCGATCCCAACTAACTCTCGAGTCGGCTGGCTGGGCTGGACGTGCATGTTGTAGTGTTCCCGCGTTACCTGACAAAGTGGACCACCAACCAGATCACCAGCGAGGGCGTGACTGTGCTTCCGAAATCCACCGTCACGTCGTTGGCCTACGACGACGAGGCGGACAAGATCCTTGTTCAAGTCAACAATGGCGACTCACCCTTGGCTGTCGACCATGTTGTGGTTGCCGTGGGCATTGAGCCCAACGTGACGCTCGCAAAGAACGCCGGCCTGGAAATCGATCCTGTGCGCGGCGGCATTGCCGTCAATGCCGAGCTCGAGGCCAGGCACAATGTGTTTGCTGCTGGCGATAATGTGAGTTTCCACGATGTGGTGTTGGGCAGGCGGAGGGTTGAGCATTATGACAAGTACGCACATTTTTGTTTTGTTTTCGGATGTGATCCGGAGCAGACGGCATCTCACCATTGTTCTCTTCTGTTCTGTGAAACAGTGCCGTACTGCAAGGTCGCTGGGCCGGCCGGTCCATGGCTGGCAAGCCCAAGGCGTTTACGCACCAGTCCATGTTCTGGTCCGACCTGGGCCCCAAGATCGGATACGAGGCCATGGGCGTGCTCGACTCGTCACTCGTGACTGTTGGCGTGTGGGGCCATCAGCAGACAGATGCTTCCTCCGTTCCGGCGGCGGCGGCCGATGGCGCCAAGACCGATGCGCCCTTGGGCAAGCCCCCCGGCAGCGAAGAGTTCCGCAAGGGCGTTGTGTTTTACGTGCGGGACGACAAGATTGTGGGCGTGCTCATGTTTAACGTGCATGGCAAGGTGGATGTGGCCAGGCGCATCTTGTTGGAGGGCAGGAAGCCGGCCGAGGCGAACGAGTTGGCAGCCAAGTTTGATATTTTTGCTTGAGCGTTGAGCCCATGGGAAGTTAGATCTTTTTTTTTCGCCAGCGTTTCGTTTTCCTTTTAAATCCAAATGCAACCAATGTTTATGTAGTTCATGATTTTTCTACACATGTTTTGCTCGCCATACTTGCCTGCATGAGAGGTGATACGCCACCAACTTTGCACCGACGCAGACAGAACGCCCACGGCAGACACAACTGAGCATGAGAGACAGACAGCGCACCTTCAAAAAGACCAGGATCAAGCGATCAACAGCTTTCATTCAAATTAGACAATGCAGACGGCTTATACTCACTCCCAGCAATGACCGTCACTTACCCGCCTCTCAACATCTACATCCAACTGCCCATCCTGGTACACGCCTTGCTCGCATACCTACCAAAGGCCGCCCACAACCTCACCCTCAACCTGGAGGCCGTCAACGACCACAAGGCCATTTCCACCCTCCTCAACGTCCTCCCACCCTCAACTTCCCCCGACCTGTTCCACATCCTCGTCACGCGGCTGCCCTGGATCGACTCGGACGCCGCGTGCAAGCTCGGCAATTTGGCGTTGCTCGACTTTCTGCATACGCGATTGCGAGGTAAACGACCCATTCAGTTTACGTACCCGCACGCGCTCGTGTTGGCGGCACAAGGCGGACATGTCCAAGTGTTTGATTGGTGGGCGGCGAATGTGGGCCCCCCTGTGTTGACTGACAAGGCTCGAATGCATGTGGTTGAGGCGGCGAGTCGAGGTGGCCACGCACAAGTGGTGGCGAGGTATGCGCCACGGGTCGACTCGGACGGGAGCAACGTGGCCGAGTGTGCGGCGAGTGTGCGTGCAGCGAGTGCAGGCGGGCATGTGCAGGTGCTGAGTGTGTGGCGAGACCTTGGGTTATTGGACTGGGTTGCCGAGGTGATGGATGGAAGTGTGCTGGCAACGGCCGTTGTGGCGGGCCAATTGGATGTGGTGCAATGGTGGTTTGAGCTCTCGCTGGTGATTGCGGGAGGACCGATTCCCGACTTGGAGGCCAGGACGGCACTCGGTGTTGCTGCCATCACGGGCGACCGCGCTGCATTGGACTTGTTGCTTGGCATGTTTGGCAAACTGTTTGATGCGCAGATTGCCGGCTTGTCCTGTGCCACTGGCGACTTGGACTGGATTCAATTGTGTCAAGCAAAGGCTGGCGGCCAACTCAGTCCCGAGACGGCCGTCACTGTGTCGCTTGTATTGGGCCATGTTCACCTTCTTGACTGGTTGCTGTTGAAGCTTGATTCTCCATCCGAATTGGCCAACGCCACGTGCGCGAGCGAGTGGACGCTATTGGAAAACGCTGTCCCACTGCTACTGTCGTCCGCGCACGCACAAGGTCGGTACCAGCCGCTGCAACGCTTGATCGAATCTGGTCGTGGTGCTGGCCGCGTGTCTCCGTACACGGCTGCATGCATTGGCGGCCATGTGGAATCGCTCGATTGGTTGCAGAGCCACGAGATTCCGCTCAAGCAAGTATTGGACCAACGGCTCGTTGACATTGCCACGGGTTATGGATACGTGCACGTTCTAGAATGGATTCGAGTGCATTTGGCGTACTTTATCTCGTCGCTTGTACCCTCGACGCTGAACAGGTACTTGCAATGGGCTACAGATCAGGGCCACGTCCACGTTCTCGATTGGTGGACAGCGCATTTGGGCCACCGTATCGTGCCAAACGACTCTGCGCCAGTCCGGTTCGTCGAAGCATTGCGATTGGGCCACGTCCAAGTCCTCGAGTGGTGGCAACACAAGGCGCCATACCCAACCGTGGTCTTTTCCAATAACGATATTTCAAGCGCCGTGCACTCTGATCTGGAGACCGACTTGGGCGTGCACTGGTGGATCCGGCACAACAAGGACATGGACGTGCGCAACGTCTTGCGCGGTCTGTCCATGAACAGCCGCATGGCGCTGGTCGATGAGGTGATTGCCCGACACGGCGTGCCTCCCAGTTCTATTTTGTGTTGCTTGGCCAGCACGTTTCCGCGAGCTTGGGACTGGCTCGCGTGGGCATTGCGGCCGAGCAATGCTGTGCATCTTGCACAGGGGTGTGCGTTTCCGCGCACAAATGCGGTGAGCATGCTTGCGAGCGGCAACGCTCTATTTCTCGACGCGTGTTGGCATGCGGGGTGGATCCAAGAGCCCTTTCATTTGGAGTTGCATTCGGGGCGTGGGAACGAGGACCAGGACGGGAGTGTTGCCGTGTGGGAGTGGGCAATGTCGACTGGGATGCGGTTACGGTACATGCCCGATTCGCTGTACGAGGTGTCAAAGGCCGGCAAGGTGCATTTGCTCGAGTGGTTTACAGGGCGGCGGGCGAGGTTTGAAGCGCTAGTGATGCCAAAGAGTATCATGGATCTCGAGCGCAGGTGTAATCCGTCGGGAGTGACACCGCTCAGCGCACGTGTGCTCAAGTGGTGGAGAGGGTATGGTTTGCCGGAAGTGGACCCAATTGCTTGATTGTGTGTCTTTAGGATTGCTGTATCGATCGTAAAGATGTCGAACATGATACATGCAGTTCTCTTTGAAATCCAGACGACCAGTTTTAAAGCTCGCTCGGACGCCCAATTCTTGCATGACACATGCTTTCCGATCTGAACCCACACTCTTGCGTCGAGGACCAACAGCGTTGCAAGCAGGTGACAAGAGGGCAGTATAGTGAAAGATACACGATTATGGACGGACAGCTCGACAGATGCTGCGAGCAGCACCTCATGACGATGACGACGGAGCAGCCGGCTTTGGCGGCTTCAATCCCAGCTTGCGGTCGCGAATATCGCCCTCGCGCTTGTTGATAAAATGTTTGACCTGCATGGATCAAGAGATGGCAAAAGCCGGCATGAGAATGGATTGCATGCAACACAATCGCCAGAACCAGAAATCGACGAACGACGGACCCAAGATGTGGGGCACACTTTCTGAAACTCTGCAAGCTCACGCACACAAGCGCTGTTTGGGTCGACGGACGGCGCGTCAACGCCGTAGGACCTGTCGAGGCACGTCAGGTAGGCGTCGCGGGCATCCCAGCAGATTTTGCGCTTTGAGCGGTCTGGGAAGGATGTTGAATTTGCTGTTGGCGGGGCTGAAGGGGCAGCGGCAGGCGCCGGGTCCGTTGTCGATGCAGGTGCAGCCGAGGATGAAGAGGAGAACCAGCCCATTTTGCGACTTTGGAGATTGCGGTTGAAAAAAAAAGGTTGGACAACGAGGATCGGGGTAGTTTCAGGGCACGCGATGGATGCATCGAGTTGTGGCGACAGAATACATAAGTTCTCTGTGCATAATACCCATTCATTGATGGTTGCAAAATTGGTGTTGCTGCAAGTGCCGATCCTCCTGAGCCTCGGATCGACGGCCCTTGACCAGCCCGAAATCAAGCACGTGGGCGGGTGTTCTGGTCGAGTTCCAGGAGCTTCTGGGAGAGTTCTCGGCGTGGACGTAGTATGTACGCCTTGGCGCTTTCGACTTGGACTTGGCTCTGCCGGCGGTGCATGCCTTTGCGCCAGGCATGCAGGTCGGCTTCTTGATGTACCTATTTATTTCCAGTGATGCACGTTCTCTTTCCCTCAGTTGACGTTCCGTATTTCTATGTGTCGACGTGTCTTGGCATGGAACTGAACGTCGAACGAACTTGACCGTACCGTAAGTAGAATGGAGAAGCGCCGACTGAAATAAAAAGCGACGTATGCCCTGATTTTTTTCCATCTTTGACGGAAACTACTGTCAGCATTTGCACTCTGAAGCTTTGGTGATCCTCCTCAATCCACGACTCGACTCCAACCTACCATGTATGTCTGTGCCATGCCATGAATGAATGACATCAACGCTCTGGAACGCCGCCACTCATCCGCCTATGCCCGCTCATTCTTTTGTCGCGATTGATTCGCTCGTCCCAATTTGAATAGAAACACAACGCAACATCACCATGTCCAGCTTCATTGAAGAACTCAAGTCGGGCAACGGCACCGTCTACGCACAATGGGGTGCCCTGCTCTCGATCCTGTTTCTAGTGATTGGCTTCTTCTCCAACATCCTGTCCATGCTCATCCTCTTTGCCTTCATCTCCCTGGGCATGGCCTTTGTCATGATCCTGCTCGAGCTGCCCATCTTCCAAAAATGTTGCCCAACAGGGCCCAAAATGCAGGCCTTTATCAAGTACTTTGAGGGCAACTACTTGCGCGCCGTGCTCTACGTGGGCTTTTCCGTCATCATGTGGGTGTCCTTGACGGTCGAGAAATCATTTGCATTCATCGTTGCCGGTATCACTACGCTCTTCTCGGCATTTTGCTATGCGTTTGCTGGTGTCAAGAATCAAGAGCGCAAGCCATCGGCCTTGACGGGCGCCAACCTTGGTACATGCATTACGTCTTTGCCTCTATTTGCAACGCAAACAGCCTGTTGACCTTTTGTGAATTGGATGCGTATAGGCCCCGGATCGCTCTTGTAAGCCGTCATGTTCGCCCCTCGCTGTTTTTCGCGTTCTCGTTTAGCTTCTGTCGTTTTTCTTCGTTCTTGCGTAATCCTCTGTTGGCCTACTTTACCTTTCTCCTCCTCTTTGAATCTCGTCTACCATTGCCCGTGCTTCCGCCCGCCCTTTTCTTTTCTTCTTCTTCTCAGTGATTCTTTACTTTATTCTCGTGTTTGCCGATAACTTCAATGCACCCCAAAATTCCTCGCTTGTGCTCCCTCCTCTGATCTTCTGCTGTCAATTCGACAGCATGACCCACCCGGGCGCGTGCTCGATAGTTACGTCTGTCCGAGATGTGAAATGCTGTCGTTGTGCTCGCTCAACACAGAAACGATATGGACCGTGCAATCCTTACCGTCAACGGTAAGGTAGTCATTCGATCAGACCCATTGTCTTGCAAACCAAATGAGAAACATGTACAAATGCATACACAACTCCAACCAAATTTAAACAAACCAAAAGAAAAACAAGCAAACAACCTGACAGACTCTGCAAACCAATAAACAAGCTCAATCCCCACCATCATCGCCGCCATCCACGCCAACATGATGCACGGCCCCATCTTCACCAACATGCAACCCAAACTCTTCCAACCCAACCACGTCATCTGCGCCATCAACGCCGGCACCCGCAGCCGCCAGATCCGCATGCGCAAAGTCGTGGACCATGGCGTCCACATCTGCCTGCGTCAAGCCGCCACCCACATCAAACCCAGTCGCGTCCACTTGATCCAAGTGTGTGAATGCCGCGTCAAGCGCCGACGTGTCAAGTGGAGCAAAGTCCATGGACCCCGATGCATCCGTCGCGGTCGCGGGTGTGGCACCAGCGTCCAAAGTGTCGGGTTGTGCTTGTGCTTGCGCTTGCTGGGCAGGGTCGACTTGCGTGGCCGCGGCCGCAGGGATCATGTCGGGCAACGGGCCATCGGCCAACATGACTTGCTCGCTCGCGGCGCCGCCACCCAACTGAATGTCACTGGGCATACCTGAGGCCGACCCATCTTGCATGTGCTGAGCTTGGACTCCCCCATTTGCGTTGGCCGATCCATCCTCCATGCGCCCGGCATTCACAGGCGTTGTGCCTTGTGTACCTGCCCCTCCAGCTGGCGCACTCGTCTTTGCATTTGTAATCATGATGTTGGCCACCAACGCGCCTGCAGTCGCAATACCTCCGACTGCACCCGCGGCCTGAATCCACGGCATGGCCTTTTGAATCCAAGGGCGCTCCTGGCCTGCCACCTGTTGCTGCTGGACAGCCGCCGACAAACTTGCAGGAATGTAGAGCAAGAAACTCGACTGCGTGTCCTTTGGCTTTGTCGCGTGCGGCACCAGCGTCATGTGCCGTGCGGATTTGCCCGACCCACTGGCCGCAAGCACACAATTGGTTGCCGGGTGGGCAAGTGCAAACGCCAGCGGATTGTGCGGCAGCTTGAGAAACTCCCACGTGCACGCGTCACTCGTGGGCTTGGACATTTCCACCAGGTCCTTGTTGGCGGCACCGAGGAATTGTTCCGTGTCGCAGCATTGCACGAGCACTTTGGCACGATGGGCTGCGTTCAAGTCAACAGCACCGCCCGTGCGCACGCCACCTCCGTTGGGGCCTTCAGGGACGGCCAAGTGCAAGGTAAAGTACATGGCCAAATGAGCGTCCGTACGCGTGTCGAGCTTGTGCATGATAAACTTGTTGGGCGAGCTAGGCGACCGTTGGATAAAGTGCGCGCGAATATCGGTGAATGAAATGGGCGTCGACAACATGGCGGTGCCACCCGGGGGTGCCGGCGCACCGGGGCCCGATGTGCCTGGGGGTGGACCACCGGGCATAGGTGGGCGCGGTGGGCCGCTGGGACCGCCCTGCATCATGGGCGGACGTGGACCCCCTGGCGGCCCGCCGGGGCCACCTTGCATCATGGGCGGGCGAGGCCCGTTGTTGGGAGGGCCGCCGGGCCCGCCTTGCATCATGGGCGGCCGGGATTGCATGCCGCCGCTGCCGGCGGCGCCGGGCGGGCCATTGTTGTTGTATGAAGCAACAGAGTCCAAGGACATTGGCCGTTGGCCTGGCCCGCCTTGTTGCTGCTGCTGCTGAGAGGGCGGCGGCGGACCTTGTTGTTGCATTTGTGGGCGCTGCGGAGGAACATAGCCGCCGATTTGCGGTGGCGGCGCGTACGATCCGGGGCGGTCTTGTTGCACGGATGGCGGTTGTTGCTGCCCGGGTTGAGGAGGCCGAAGTTGCGGGTTGCTTGGGATACGAGGAACGGGCGGTGCGTCGGGGCGATTGTTGAAAGTGGAGGGTTCGGGGGTAGCGACCGACGTGGCAATGGATGCGCGTGGCGGTTGTTGCTGCTGTTTGGAAGGGGACGAGCCAGTGGACGGCGCAAACCTCGGGCTGGATTTGGGCGGCGAGTTGGATCTTGGGCCCGTGGCGGCCGTTGCGGCAGCACCAGGCGGCAAGGGCGCCACCTCCATCTTGAACATCTTTTCCCACCCGGCACCATCGACGGGCGCCAGGGCGAGCGACGCGTCCTTGACAATGAGCACGCGCTTTGTCGGGTGCGTGAGCGAAAAGAAGCCGCCCTCAAAGGCCTGCATGGTCCAGATGCAGAACGAATTTGGGTTGTTGACAGCACGCAGAATGCCGTCCTGCTCGGTCCCGACGTACTTTGGCGGCGACCCGAAGCGGAACAGCACCTGGACGCCCGACTCGGGCGCGTACAGCGGGATGGGCGGCTGGTGGGCCTGGTACCGCAGGATGGAAAAGTGCGAGTTTGGGTTGGCCGTGAGAGTGTGCGAGGGGGCCGACCACGAGTAGACTTGCGGGGCGAGCAGGGAAGCTGCGCCTGCAGCCGCCGATGTGCCGAGGTCCGAGGCAATGGTCAGGACCTGATGGTAGGCATTCTTGATGATGACGAGGCGCAGGATGGGCTTCTTGTTGGTTTGGGATTGGCCTTGAGCTTGGGAAGACATGTTGTTGGCGGGCGACTTTGAGCGGTGGCGGGTGCGATCCGACGACGAGGAAGAGGACGCAGACGCAGACTTGGATGACGATGGATTGGAAGAGAGCGAGTGGGACGACTGATTGTTGAGCTGAAGCTTGTCGTACGATGCCAGAGACGATATCGCGGCCATGATATGAATACTGTACTGTACTTACATTCGGATCCCGTTCCCGTTGACGTTGACGTTGACGTTGAGGAGAGGACAGATGCCAAATGCACGCAGAGGCCGTTGCCGCCTTTTTCAATGTGGGTATTAAAATTTATTGAGCTCAGCGGAGAGATGGCGGTACCATGTCGGCTGCGTATTGCCGTGCCGTGCCGTGCCGTGCCGTGCGGCGCGTGCGCTCAAGCAATAACCAATAACCGCAGCAGCGGTTGCCGGTCAACTTTTGTCGCTATGTTGAGCCATGAGCCACGTCCCGCATCTTTGCGCCATGTCGATCACGCTCACTGCCAACTGATCATCCACTCATTGTGATTGGTGCCATCATCGCTGTCGAGCTTGCACGCGGCGTCCGTGTCGATCCAGGGCAGCCGGGTGACGAGGATGTGGAACAGGTCGGGGGAAGTTGAGGGTGGGAGGACGTTGAGGAGGGTGGAAATGGCCTTGTGGTCGTTGATAGCCTGCAGTTGGACGGTGATGTTGCGGGCATCTTTGGGTAGGGTAAGCGAGCAAGGCGTGTACCAGGATGGGCAGTTGGGTGTACATGATGAGGGGCGGGATGGTGGTGGCCATTTGGAATGCTTTGATTCGCAACCGAAATCCGAAATGATACCTATGGATGGATGGATGGTTGTGCTGACTCGGCGAGATCTGAAGAGCGGCCGAGACGGCCAATTCTAGCATCCATGCCCAACTTGCCCAAGCCTTGAGTCGCCCATCCGCCGCTGGATGAGAATGTCTCTCGGTCAATATTAACTTATACCACAGACAAAATGAATCAGATGGACCGCCCAGCCATGGGCAAACCCGACCAGACCAAGCTCAAGTCAGACACTGTGGCCCCGCCCAGGCGGCCAACGGCGCTCTTCACGTGCAGCCTCCTGGGCATATTCACATTCACCACCGTGTACCACACGTATTGGGGCATGCCCTTCCTGCGCGATATCCACCTGTCGCTCGTCATCTTGTCGATCTACGCACTTGCCCAAAGGTACACGCCGCAACTCTGTCACCACTGGCGCGCCTGCGGTCGCGCGTACATGCGCGGTTTGGTCACGGCACTCATTCTGTGGGCATTCTTATTGGTCGTGTCCATGGGAGCGGCCGTGCGCATGTCCGAGGAGGACTTGAAAGGTAGGCAGGAGGTCGTTGGGGAACTTGTTGGGTGGTTTGCTGTCGTCTTATCGTGGATGTTTTGGTCGGCGGATCAGGATTTGGAGCAGTTGTTTCGTGAATTGGATGCAGAGAGGGAAGCGGCAATTGCAAGAGTTGAGTGACGTCGAGTGGGATGGCGAGCGCATGCCTGCCTTCTTTTGTGCATGTGCAGGCATATCATGTACTTGTACTGCGTCGCATCATGCAATGCATCGATAAGTGGCCAATGCATCCATGTGTTCCGTCAGAGGTATTTGGTGATGTGAGGGGTAAGGATTTATGTAGTGAATCCCTCCAGTTTAAATTCAAGGATAAGGAAGCACACCGCATAATCGGCAACCCATACCATATGCCTACATTAGCCCAGGGTCTTGCCTTCGCCAACAGATACCTTCAAAACACCATGCTTTGCCAACCGGTCCACCACCTGCTTCCGACTCTTGTCCCTCTTCTTCTCATCCACCCGCGTCTGTCTCCCAGCGCCCCACCGAAGCCGCGTAATCATCTTTGTGGCCGCATCCTTTGTCATGTCCGCCAACACTGCCTCCCTCCTCGCCGCCAAATCTGCACCGTCGGGCCCCGGCGGCCGGCCATCCGGCACACTCAAGTACCCAAGCGACCTTAGAAAGCTTCGCTGCGCATCTGAAGCAGGTTTTGCGCCGCCATGGCGTGCGAACTGCCGCGTGACAAAGTAGCATGTTGTCGGAAATTGCGACTTGACCCAAGCGTCGGCGGCCGTGATGATGGTTTGAATCGAGTCGCCAGAAATGATGCGTGAAAGGTCTTTCTTTGCACGAAACTGTGTGCCGTCGGCTTTTTGCATCATGTACCGCTTGGTGACCTCCATGACGGGATCTATGTCCAGCGCATGCATGACAGTTAGTATGGGCCCAACCAACAGGTTTCAGTTGCAGGGAGCCGTACACGCCGTGCAATCCACCATCAATAGCTCCTGATTCGGCAACTGCAACCCCAACACGCCCGCCTTGATAAAGAACCAATTATTCCTGGTCCGAATCCGGCTCAAATCGGCCGCATCTATCCCGCCCGCCGCGCGCTTGAGCATATCGCGCGCGACGAGCGCCGCCGCATCACCAACATGCAAGAGCTCGGCGCCACTCTCACCCTCGGCAAGCGCACCACCGCCTCGGCCGTCGGCACCGGGCAGCGGCGCACACATGACGTCGGACGCCAGCTCCAGATACTGCATGGGATCCACCACCAGGGCACCGTCGCCCTTGTCGCCCAACTCCTCGCGCTCGGCAATGTCCCTTGCTTCGGATTCGGACATGACCTGGTGCGCGAGTCCGTCGGCAATCACTTTGCCGGCAATGTTTGCGAGGTGTGTGAATGAGGTGGCCGAGTCGTGCACGACAAAGCGCGGGTCGAGGCCCAGGAGCGACGGCACAGTAACAAGGTCGGCTTTGATGTGCAGGTCGACCACGTCGATCACGAGGCAGTCGGATTTGGCGTGATGCAGACGAAGGCCGCGGCCGAGCATTTGCTGGTAGAGAATGCCGGAACGGGTTGGGCGGGCGAGAACTGATGAAAACAATCCGACGTAAGCTTGGAGAATCAAGAGTAGAGTGAGCATGCGACAGAAGGCGATACGACGTACTGATGCAATCAATGTTCTACTTGCACCCAAGGCAAACGGATGGTCAGATCGACAAATGAGCCGAGGCAACCAAAACAAAGCGTACCGGGATATCTGTCCCCTCGGTCAAAATCCCGCAATTCACCAACACTGGAAACTTTCCCTGCCGAAACTCCTCAACCAACTCTCGCCGGGCCGCAAAATCCGCCGTCGACCGCGAATGCAAATACCTGGCATCCACACCACGCGCTTGAAATGCTGCACACAGCTCCTCAACGTGCTCAATGGTGGCAGCAAACACAAGAGTGGATAAGCGGCGTGGAGCGCCGCCATGGTCAGCAGCGGCAGAGGCTTTGAGCCAGCCGTCCACAATGGCCGCATTGCGGTCGGGCGTGTTAATGGTGTCGGCCAGGGCCCCGAGTGCATAGTCTCCAGAGTGCGACGAAACGTGCGAGAGGTCGGTCGAGGTGCATAGGGTTTTCAGGGTGAAGTCGCACAAGTGACCGTCTTGGATCATTTCAAGAAAGCCGCGTTCGTAGACAACTGTTTGTCGGACAAAGAGTGAGATCATGTCAACACGGGAGGCATGGAGGAAACGGAACGACACGTAATGTAGTTACCTTCATTGAAAACTTGGCCGAGCGACAATGCGTCCATTCGGCGCAACGTTGCCGAGCATCCCCACACCATCATGTGGCTGTCCTCGTTCCACACGCCGAAATGGTCCAGAATGCGAATGTAGGTTTGCGCAGCGGCATGATGAGCCTCGTCAATGATAATGAGCTTGAACTCGTTCACATCGTACTTGAATAATCGTTTTGAGCGTGAAGAGCCGAGGGCAGGGACGCTGGCGACGATGACATCAAAGGCAGACAGATCCTTGGGCTCCTTCTCGCCACCCCCATCCATGCCGACTCGCTATGCAAAAGAAAGAAGATGGTTGGTTGCGTCAGCGCGAAAAACGGTGTGGGAGGACCAGCATTGTTGGGGGGCGTACGAGATGTGGGGCGGCTCGTCGAATCTGATTGCGTGCTTGATCCAGGAGCTCCTTGCGATGAGCTAGGACCAGTACTTTGCTGGCACCTATTTCCGTTACTCGAGGTCAACACCTTGCTCGCACACACACGCAAAGATTCAGGAAAACACAATAAACGGACCGGGCTTGGGATCGGGTACCTTCTGGAGCAAGTTGGCAAACACGACCGTCTTTCCCGACCCAACAGGCAACGACACGGCTTGCTTCTTCACGCCTCGTTCGGTCAATGCCTCGATGCACTTGGCAATACACTCTTCCTGGTATGGCCGCAGCTTGGCCGGCGCCACGTTTGCTATGGGCAGGGTCGCTTGCTGCTGCTTGATTCGTTGCTCGAAAGCAGCGGCTTCGGCGGGATTGTCAATCATGGACACGGAGACGTCTTGGTTCAAGTCGTCGAGAATGTCGTCGAGGGCATTGTCGGGAAGGTGCTGGTCCGAGTAAGCGATCGAGTCGGTGTCTGATGTGGGATATGCGGTTGGGAAGTCCAACAATGCCGATGCAAAGTGTCGACGGCTTGAGAAGGGCAGTGGAGCCAATGCTGCCGTTGCTGAAGGACGTGAACCGACCAAACACTTGGGGCAATGGTGGGCCGTGTGGCGAAGCACTGGCACAAAGTAGGCACTTCGTGGACGGAAATGCACAAGGTTTCGTGGGACAGACATTGTGGCGGTATTCATTGAGTGTGGTGTGATGTTTGGACGTTTTCGACATCATTGAAAATTTTGGACCAAAGTGAAGGGAGCATTCAGAGCATTAGGATCGCTGTCGATCTTGCTTACATCTCCAACTTGCAATTATCCATATATTCATGTACACAGAAAACGAAAAGGACAGACGTGCTCATATCAAACCACACAAGACTCGCACCTGACGCCAAAATTGACTCTCACCTTACACAGTTCTGGCAATCTGAGCCGTCTCAACACCTTTTCAACCTCGCCACTTTGACCGCGATCGCCCAAGCTGAGCGACACCAACCTCAGATTGGGCGGCATCTCGACCTTTTCCCATTCCTGCTCAGTGTCCAAAGTGCGGGCGTACACGCATACACTGGCCAAATTCGGCGTGCCAACTGCCAACCGCTGAAAGAACGCAGCTGTGGCGGATCCAGTCGATGCATGGATCGCGACCTGGGTCAACTTGGGATACAGCGCGATGGTCGAATCGGCTTGAATGCCTGGTAGTGAGCAGTCGCCATGGCAATGGTACACGAGCCTGGTCGCAGCCGCCACCGACTGCGTCCACGAAAACGGTAGATCCACCGTGTCGCTCTGTGAATTGAGCGCGAGCTCACCAAGCTCCATTTCGCGAATGCCGGAAAGGAAAGGGTACGCTTGACCGTCTTGCATGTGATGTAGAAAATGCGGTGGCGGTGTCCAATTGTCCGTGAAGACTTGGCGCACAGCAGGCAAACGAAGCGAGACAAGTTTGGGACATTGCGCGAGGCCCGCAACATGGTCGACGTGGAGCGCGTGGAATAACGATGTGGATTGCGACTGGTGCACTTGGAAATGCGCTAGGTTGGGCATGTGCTTGAATGGAATGTATGGGACACGAATGAATGATTCGCCCGCAATGGATTCCGAGAATTGATCTGATAGTTCGAGGTGCGTTAGGGCCGGAAATGCGCGCATCTTGCTGGATTGGTCGACTTGCATAAAGAGTGCAGTGGCCGCGTCGAATGACAGCGAAAGCGACACGAGGGCCGGCATGTGGATTGGAAACTCGTGCGACTGATGCAGCGTCCATTGCTTGAGCGGCAGGCGAATGTGCAACGTGAGCGACGACAAGATGGTGTTGGAAAAGAGCCTGGTAATGGATGGGAGCCAGCCGTGCCATTCGCTGAAGACAAAGTCAAACGAGCCGTAGAGTTGGAGGTCTTTGACGAGTCGAACCAGCGATGGGAATGTGTGACGGAGTGCCTGAGAGTGACTGGCAGCACCAGACGAATGCAACACGAGGGAGTGGGCGATTGAAGAAGAGGGTGATGAGTGGACAAGGAATGGTATCGGATTCGTAAGAGGGGGCCGAATAATGTCTGATGCGAAGCTCGATTTAAAGGAATGCAATGCGTCGGCCCATATGGCGTCAAGGAAACCGCCGCCACTTCCGGTTACGATTCGCACCGATTTGATCCGGTTGCCCAACCACGACAACAAGGTCTTGAGCAGCTGTGGTGCGGCTCGGTGCATCATACCTGCGTCGCCACAGACATTCGCACATTGGTCGTGCACAACCACTTGCCGTGTCCACTTGGCCGGCCAAGGATGAAGAACAATTGGTCCAGGCTCTTCCGTGCGAGAGTGTGTACCAACCAAGTACAATCGCCCATGGAGGGCCAGATGAGGTAACTTGCACACGCTGCTGAGCAATGCGTGAGCTGGATCAACGACTACAGTGGTCAACGGGTTGGAGTGGGAACGACGGTGACAGAGTAAACGAGGCAGGATTGGTAGGACACGATCGGAAGGCGTGGGCGAGCTCGGCGAGCACTCTGTTCCGAAAACGAGAGTGAGCGTCCGCCATTTGAATGGTTGAGCAACGGAATGCGCATTTCGGCAAGTCCAAGAGAGGTGTAACAGGTCTCTCCACCGGCCGACGTGGGATTCATGGTCCACAATCGCGCGTATGATGAGAAACCAGAGCTCCGCAGGAAGATGGAGCCATGGCTTTGGATTCGAAGCAGTTTCGCGAAGAATGGTTTGGAAATTTGGCTGGCCATAAGTTGGGGCCGCTACGTGGTTCGGGGAAGGTAACATTGTCGTTAGGCATCAAGGGCAGCAGCCGCACAGTGACATCGCAAGCAAAAGTTCTCACCTAAGCAGTGAAGATGGGAGTGCATTGGATTTGTAGGGAACAGTACGTGCTTGCCTTGGAATCGCAATGAATAGCCTCAGAAATTTCCATCTCGCACTACCGGCTTCTTTCGCTCAGAAATTTCCATCTCGCACTACCGGCTTCTTTCGCTGGCATCTGGAGGGCAACGGCCATCGCATATGGGCCAGAAGAGCGAGAGCCCGGACATGGACATGAATGAGCCAGCCGAACACGAAGCTTCCTTTCCAATGTCACGCTCGGTTGTTGCGATCATGATCACAGTCGATCACTGTGAACTGGAATGTGAGACATGTACATCTGCATCAGTCAATAATGTCAATAAAGATCGAGTCATTGCTCAAACGAAAATGACGAACCATCAAGGCGAAAAGATCCACTGCCGAGTCTTTCATGGCAAGCATAGTCTGAATGGATGTCGATGCATCTGTAGGTAGGCATGCACGCGACCTGCACCTCATCATCAGTCACTATTCCCACCGAAAGACGCAGCAAGGCGCAGATTGTGCAACGGAGACGAATTGTATCTACAATCAGTCAAGGTTGTTCCCTACATGAAAAAACGCTCACATGCCCTCCGAGCCAATCCCCAGATATTCCTGCCTCACGCCAGGTAGGTAGAACGCACCAGCGAAACGAACTCAATGTTGATTCCCGTTTGGTTGAGAATTTTATGGCGAAGCCCAAGCGTCGGAGCCCAAAGGTCTCGGCTAATACCTGCAAATGGGGGGGGGGGAGGGCAAAAAGTGAGAGGAATGATCATGGATCGCACAAGCGACTTAGTGAAAACCATCAGCCGGAACGAGGAACCCGGATTGTGGTCGCGCCCACCATGGCCAGCATCTGGCTGACGGCAAAGCATGCCACCAACAGACAACGATTCAACTTCAGCATGACAGGTGCGTGTTTCTAAGGATATGCGCTGGGGAAAAATTGAGTCCGGCACGTTCGCTTCGAGTCAACATCCGAACGTGGCCGGGTGTGAACGATGTATCGAAGGCAGGGTAAATACCATCTGAATCAGATCATCCATGAGATCAAAGGAGCTCTTGGTTGACGCAGATCATGAGGGCACACTTCAAGTTGGCGTTGAATGACACGATCCGCGAGCAGGCAGCACCAGGCTAGACGAGTAGACTTTGCCCATGTCACAATCAGCCGGATCAGGTATAGACGAGACGTGGGGAATGATTACATGGATAGCCAAGAAACAGTATGGTCTATTGTTCAGATGGTGTTCGAATCAAGTCAAGGTTTCTGGTTGGGTTCGAGAATACAAGCAATCAACCTCGAGGCCTGCTGGCTTCAGGCCATTGGCCTCGTGTTTCCAACGAGTCCACGTGTCCCTGTAGCTGCCGATGGCCCGTTTGCGGGCGATGTGCGAGGGAAGAGCGCATCTGTGACGCTTGTGCTTTGCACGGCAAGGCTCCTCGTCTCGCCCTTGAGCATGCTGTTGGTGTTGCTCTTGGACGCCCTTCTTGACTGCTGCTTGAGCCCATTCGCAAATTCGCAAACCAGTGCCCGGAAAGAGTACTGGACCTCGTTGAGCTCCCGCACGTGTGATGGGCGCATGTGATGTTTCCCGCTCGCCAACGTCTGAAACTCGAGTTTGGTTGCCATGACCATTTCGGCGCAGACGTCCTTGAGCGGGCGGATCACCGTCTTGTGCAGTACCACAAAGGCGAGGGCTGCGCAAAGGAAAGCGAATGCGACGGCAATCAAGCTTGCATCGCGAATTGACTGTGTGAAAGACGATTCAAACTCGCCCTGGACACGGTCGAGGGCGCCAGTGTACTCGACAGCTGGTGTGCCAGCAACGATGATGGCTTGTGCACCGGCATCTCCCGTGTAGCGCACGTATTGGTACCAGTATCGGGAGCTGCGGACAATTCGAGATGCACCGCCAGTCCGGAGCATGGAAATGACGGCAGGAGCCGTTGTTTGCGTGAACACATTGGTACTGTTGACGGCTGCGACCTGGACTTGATTCACAAGCACAGACTCGTTGGCCGATGTGCCCATGAGCCGGTACTTGCTGTCCATGACATATGCCGTGGTTGCTGGCATGTCGAGTAGTCCAGTGCGCAAGAACTGGGTGATGGGCTGTGCGCTCGCTTCCAGTGAAAGCACACCCCAAGGCCCACTACCGCCGCTCGCATACATGGGCTCGCCCAAGTTCATTTGGCCCGTCAGTCCATTTGAGCGCCGATAAAACTCTGACCAGGTGGCCTTATTGGCCGAGATGGCTGTTGTGTACCATGGCCGCGCCGTCATGGAATAATTGGCGCGCAAGTACGGGGTAGAATATGGCAGATCGGTAGAGGGATCTATCAGGTAGTACCACTTTTCGGATGGAGGGACGTTCAATGTTGGGCAAACAGTGCACGTGAGGCTCGATGAAGGGGTCGACTGAAGCTCAAACGTGTACGATCCATTGTCTTGAGGACAGCCGGAGACATGATTGTGTCAGACAGCGAGTAGAGCCATGAGAATGATTGAGCTGCAATAACATGCAGTCATAGACAAATGGATGTAGCATACCCATTCGAGAGATGGCCAGGAAAGCACCGTTTTGTGCGTCTGCAAACACCAAACCGGTCATGGTTGGGTTCTCTTGAACCTATCGCAATCCCGCAATGAGCTCAGGAAATGAATAAATGTGAACAAGGAAAAACGAGGAGTACCGTGGAAAGGAATAGCCAATACAGCTTGTCAAAGTCGGACCTTCCCAGGACGCCTAACTTGAACGTCCGCGACAGGACTGCAAAAGTTTTGTAATTGGATTCATACCACTGAGCTACATTTTCCATGAAAGCGAGCCGAGTCAGACCAATGCTTCCCAGGCCAGACGCAGAGCAAGGCATACCGATGAGGGCCACGATACGAAGATTCGTGGTCTACATACATGGGGCCAAATTGATGGAATTGTGCTGTCAAAATGAGCTCATAAAACACAAAGACAAATGCGATGCTTGTCATTTCACTCAGGCAAGAGTGACGATTCCAACATTTTCAAGCTTGGTGGCCAATGCAAGAGCGGTCTGATTGGTTTCATTCACCGCCAGATCTTTCATTTCTGCCAACCTGCCACCCCATATCAGCGACATGAGCCCAGCCAGAAGCAAAAACCTTCAAGGATCACTTGCACAATAAGTGAGAACCACCAATGCATCCATCCATCGAGTGAGCGAGTGACGCACAATGCGATCAGTGCCGGTGGCAGTCCGACCTGAAGAGGTATGGTGCGAACACCTCCATATCGTTGGACATCATGGTCAATGCCGAGTTTGGCTGCTGCACTCATTTCATCCTTGAGCGCGACAGACATGCTCGCTTGACTTGGGCTTTGGGATGCTCTTGGTTTTGACATTTTTCTCAGGGATAGGTCAAATTGCTTGGAATATCTCGAGGGCTTTTTCGCATGTGTCACAAGGCACGATTGAAGTCATGTTGAGCTATCACACTGATTATTTCCGCCCTACTATCGACGCGACCAAGCGCAGCGCCGGATCCGAGGCCAATAGGAGGAAGGGCTATGTATGTATGAACAAAACACCTCGAGAACTTTACGTACTGGTCGAATACCCAGTGTCAAAACCAAGAACAGGACAAGAAAGATAAGCCAGCGGGTGCGCCGAAATCACCACATCTCTCTTCGCGATGGTCGCGCCGAACCTGATTCTTTCGTGAGTCTCGACCCCATTCAGCATATCCTCGCGTCAAGCATACTGCTGTCCCGGCATTCGCAATTCCCCTGTTTACCCCGCATCCTCATGCTGTCACTAGTTCTGCCATCCTTTTTTTTCTCAATTGGCTTCTCGGTGCTCTTCATTACTCGCCTTACCAGCCCGGCTTACATTCCCACATGCCTTCGTGTTATGGTGCTGGTCGGACGCGTGAAGCGATCGCATATGTTCGTCTGTGCAAGTGGCAAGCGGTCGGAAAGGGTGGCCACGCTGAGTTGGTGCTCAGCTTGTTGATGCGACTCGACGTTGCGAATGGCTGAGTGTGATGAATTGACCGTGTTTGCAAGGTATCGCACGAGCGTCCCCGCTGCATGTTTGGGTGGCCATAGGATAACGAAATGCCGCTCTTAGGTGGATAGATCTTGCCCTTTCTATGGAGCTCCCGTGCGAGGCCAGGTGTATGGAATGTATTGTTCAACGACAGAGCACTCATGGAGCCGGCGTGTCTTGGATAGGTAGTCCAGCTTGGAGAGGCGGAGATGTCATGATACGAGTGGTCAAAATCCGGCTTGACGGGAAAGTAAAGTATGCAAAAGCCATGTGTCAACATATAATGCATTCCTTCTCTTGACTATTGTTGCTCTAGCTGCCTGACAATGGCCGTCGAGATGACGACAAGCTCGCAGACATACGCTTCACTATGCCAATCTGCGAAGCCGCTGCAGCGGCGGGTGGAACAAAGACGGACGAAAATGTCATGCTCCATCGATCTGCAGCTGCAGTTGACGCAAACTGCAATTCGAATGCTCGGCATGACCCATCGTGAATCAAAATGATGCGATCTGAATGATTGGTATGTTTAGTTACCGACGGCTGCTTTCCGCGGGCTTTCCAGTATATCCAGCCTCTGCGGTTGTGTTTGAGCAACTGCAAGGGATGACAGACACGTTAGCCAGATTCGTGAGCAGGTGGTGGGAAGTACAGAAATCTGGGCTACGTACACCTGGAACAACCGCAGGCAATATGGAAAACAAGCCCATGGACGGCACCAAGAGCAAATGCGCTTCGATCCATGGCTGGCCCCACGACTCAAGCGATCGTACACCAACTGGGCGCATCAAGTATCGCACAGGCACGTTGAGGACGTGTACTTGAGATCCAGATGGTGCATACGGACGATGTTCGTTGACAGCGGTCGGCGCGCCCACAAGAAACAACTGTGCCAACACGGCCTCAACCTTTTCCTGTGACAACTGAGCCGAGGAAGATCCGGGCAACCCCGTAATGGGCGACAAGTGTTCATCTACTCGAGTCCCGTTTGCATTTGCTGCCAACTTTGGCGCCGAGGCCGCCCCGCCAGCCAGAGACGTTCCCAGATCCCCACCTCGGTGCACAATCGCCGTCGCGGCACCGTTCACCGACAATGTCGCCTTAGATGCCGCAGCCTGCATCGTCGTGTGACTGTGCCCTAGGTCCCGCCACATGGACTGCGTCTCGTCCGCGTCCAAGGCCATCGTAATCGCGCCTTTTCCACCAGCCGTGCGGCTAAAGCCGACAGCACGACTCCCCATGTCGTCATGCTGGTCGTCACCCCTGCCAACATTCTGCATTTCCATTCCACCGCGTTCATCAGCATACCCCTGGATCCTGGCCGACAAGTCGCGCCACTTGCCCACGAGAATAGAAAGAAAGGGCGGCGCAGTCAGGTGCACGGTCGCCATAACTGTCGCAAGCGATGCTGGAATGTACACGTCGCCCAGGACGAGAAACCTCATCGTGCCCTGTGCACTGACGGACGTGAGCGACTCGGTAATGACAATGCCGACTCCCAGTGCAAAGTAGGCGTAAAAGACCAGGACTTGCTTTGGATCGGCTGTGACGGACACGACGCGGCGTGCGTGGCGTGCAAGGTATACGGATCCGATGGCAAGCAAAACGTGTGGGATAGTGATGAGAACCTGGATCGGGTTTGGCAGCATGGGCGGGCACACCCAGTAAAAGACATCCAGAGGCCCGTCCATTGGGATCTCACGCACGGGGACAGAGTCCACACTGGCGCCAAGTCCGCGGACAAGGAGGATGATGAGCGACTGGAATGCGAGAGCAAGCCCACACACGGTGAAGACTTGTGAGTTGGTTCCGCGTAAGGCGACCAGGCGACCGAACAGGACAATCGAGTATTGCTTGTTGTTGATGATGGCGTATAACCGCCAAGCGCGAGCAGCCAGGGCAACCTGGATAATGAGCAATCCGAGTGAAATTGCCCAGGGACGTGCACTGCAGCTTGCTGAAGAGAGGCCGAGGACCGATAGAGACGAGCCGAGAACGAGGAGGATGCACCCAACGTTGGTCATGGCGAGCAGGAGCGGCGAGTAGACGCGAATTTGAATGTCGCGTCGATTGGCGTGGATGAGCGACAGAATCACAAGCGGGACAAGTGTGCCCGTGATGAATATAATGAGCTGTATGACTTGGTCGGGCCGGGAGGCCACAGAAGATGGAGCGTATCGTACTATGAGCGAGACCAACAGTCGGTTGAGCATGAGCATCCACCTTCACGCCCGAAAAACAAAGAACCAAATCATGGCGTACGATATCCAGGCGGCGGCTGCGGAATCCATGCATGCCAAAACGACTCGCGATGTTCCCTGACCCACTTACACGCCGCCACTGCCACCGTTGTTGCATTGTTCGGATCCACGTCGCCCATCATTTGCTTCAACTCGCCATCGCCAAGCTTGACGTTGGCTACAAACTCACGCAAGATGGCATTCGATTTCAATGCCTCGGTGTTTCCAATCTTGTGCAACGCCTCTGGCGGCCAACCGCATTTGAGGCTTGTCCCCGCCGATCCAGCCAAGTTTACATCGAACCCGCTCCAGCAAGCCGAAGTGTAGGAGGGGAGTGCCACCTTGTCCATGGGAAACATGGAGTGAAAAGAGTCGGGTGTCCAGTAGTACACGAGACACGATCGCGTGGCATTTCGTGCGGCAACGCAATCTGCAACGTGCGCGTAAAAGCTGTCGCCTAGGTACACGACAACGAGTGGCAGGCCAAGGTCGTGGATGATTTGCTCGGACTCGCCGCGGTTCAGGTTTGGGTAGTTGTGCCAAAGCTCGCGACATTGGCCGTGGTAGCGGCCAGTTGGTTGGCATTGAGGTGGGATGTAGACGCCATTGGTACATGGAGGAGAGTTGTTCATTGGGCAGAGGTAAGTTCCTGGCGTTGGCTGAAACGGAGGGGTGGTTCCGGCAGGAGGGAAGGCGGCGAGCACGGTTGGATCAAAAAAGGACCGCCACGATTCGATAATCTTGTCCGGGTATGCTGGGCCAAAGATACTGGAAAGTACCAGTTCACGGCTCCGAGGTATCCAATAGCGCCTACATCCTTGACTGTTTGCTGACCGACTATAAACTGTGCGCATGGAAATGTGAATCAGTCAGCGTGGGGGGACAATGCAAACGCATAAGGCTCAACGCCGCGAACCTTGGCATAATCGAGTTGTCGGTTGTTTGGCCACACCTCGAAATTGAGCGTTGTATTTCCAGCTGCTACTCGAGCATATGTCGTCGCAAGTCCTGGAACCTCATTGATCCGAACTCTAAAGTTGAGAACTTCACTCAATAGAATCGCAGCGACATAGGTCGTCAAGTTGGCTCTGTTTTGAAACAACCTTGAATGGTCAAATTGAGTCATTCAATTCTCTCGGCAGTTTTCGACGCACATACGTCACCCATGCTCCGTATTCTAGCGTCAATGGCGGATAGGTTTGACGGTATACATTTGGCGAGTCTCCGCCAGGCGGTGGTGCGTACGGATATCGAAAGCGGGTCGTGTCGCTGAGACAAGTGGATGACGGCGGCCATGGGAACCCTCTCGAAACACCTTGGGCGGAGGTGAGCAATGAGGTGGTGACAGCAAAAACCAGCGGCGGGAGAAGGAGGTGTCGCATAATGATCTGCTGTTTTCATTGAGTTTCTCTGCAAGGTGCGTGTCTAGGGAGCAGCACAGCTTGAAATGCCCATGTGGATATGGTGTTGCTGCCAAAGACGTGTTAACATAAAGCAAATGGCGGGTCGCGCACCCACCTGAGAGTGCAAACAGGGGGCAAGTACCTATGGTTCGAGTGGCCGAGACTGGGTGGCATGAGGTGAGTCTCGGCTACTTTGTGGGCAGGGGTATGTCCGCACCGGGCCGACGATGTAGCGCTTTCACCACAGGTTTTCGCACTCGCAACAGGCATTCACGGGGTCTGGATCGAAAAATACACTGAAGCGCGTCGAGCATCTTGACCATCAGATTGATCACCATCGTGCATCTCTGCCTGATCATTGCTTCGCCGATTCATCTATCGCCTGGCTTTTTGACTTGAGCTTTGCCAGCAGCCATAAGGTCAACCCTTTTCAAGTGGAAATGTTATCGCTCTTTGAAACCAACTTTCGATGCCACTGTACGATTACAGTCTCATGCAAGTGTACCTCATGCAATGTTTCTTTCACTCCGCGGTCTGCCATTCTGCCCGGGCTCTTTGCCATTGGACCAAGTTGTCCAAACCTTCCAATCCCTTTCTCCCAACCGCGCCACATAACATGCTCGCACCGGACACGACACGGAACCGGAGACACCTCGACTGATTGAACTAACCTTGGCTTGTACCATGACCCCACCAGATTACCATTGCGCTCTCACAACCAACATACGCCAACAGAATGTCCGATCTGTCCCGCCACCAGCCCAGTTTGACCTGCAAGCCGAAATCCTTGCCCTGCTGCAAACCATTGTGGCGCAAAGCGGGCCCGACGCCCTCTCACAGCTGACGCGCAAGATGGTGCGCGACAGGCTCGAGGCAAAGCTCGGGTACAGCCTCGCTCAATACAAGGACCAGATCAAGTACGACTTGGCGGCCGTGTTGGAGTCACATCCGGAGCTGTTGCAGGTATCGGCACAGCCACCGGGCAGCACAGCCGCAGGCACAGGATGACGCGGCGATTGCAAGAAATCTGCAGGCGGTGCGCTTTCTCCTTTTGTTTTGCAGTGGTTGGGGAAGTTGTTGTCAGACTCGTATTGATATCATGGAATCTATCAATGTTTCCAGCAAGAGCAACAGTTGGCCGCAAAGCCACCACGCCGCGCGGCCGCTCCAGCAGCAAAGAAGACGAGTCCGTCCATGTTTCTCTCGTGATTTGCTCGCATTCCGATTCTTACCTCCTTTTTTTTGTGGCACCACAGCCCGTAAACGCAAAGCGGCCGAACCCGAGACCCGACAACCCAAAACCCAAACGCGCCAAATCCAACACGGGCATCAACGCCCCGCTCAACATCTCGCCCACCCTGGCCAGTGTGCTTGGCTCGTCCGACCCGATCTCGCGCCCGCAAATCGTCAAGCAGTTGTGGGCGTACATCAAGGCACATCAGTTGCAAGATCCTGCCGACGGCAGGTTCATTCTGTGCGACCCGCTGCTGCTCAAGCTGTTTGGGTCCAAGCGCGTCAGTGCGTTTGGCATGCAAAAGTTGTTGTCGAATCACTTGACAAAGATCGAGGGTCCGTTGCCTGGAACAACAGTTGCCGAGGTGGCGGGTGTCGACGATGTGGATGCAGAGTAATGTGACTGTCAGAGCGGCCGCGGTTGCGACATCAGCCGAAAGACAGGGACATGGCTCAATGCCCATGGGAGTCTGTGTGTGCGACCGTCTCGGACCTCGGGTGGTTTTGCTGACTCGGCGTCTCGTGTATGTGAGCCAGCTATCTTGTTTATCCTTTCGTGGTTTGTTCTCTTCCCTTGTTCCGTTTGATCGTTTTCTTTTTTTGGTGCCCGTACCTTTCACCAAGTTCCGCAGCCCGTCTTGCTGGTCGCATGTACAAGCGCCAACCTCGCCGCTTTGAGTATCAATAGTAATCCAGTCGTCCTGTTTTGTTTCCTATGTATTCCCCACCATTACCGATACATTCCAGTTCCAATTGAAACATTCCGTCACACACTCCCACACCACAAACCCACACTATGTGCGCTCTAGCCTTTCTTTCCCTTGCCCTTGCCACTCACTGTCTCAGCGCCCCCTCCTGCCACCCCAATTGTGCCCGCTCCTCCACCATGCAACGCCCTAGCCTCAGCTGCCATCTCTACACTCACCCCGGCCACCCGCCTGGCCAACTCATCCACTTTTCCCTTGACCTGAGCATTGCGTTGCCCGCCCGCGGGCGTCAGCCGATATCCTAGGGACACGCCCGTCTCGCTTTCGAGCGCGCGCTCGCGAATGGCGCGTGCACGCAAGTGCGGCGGAATGGTCCAAGCGCCGCCGTACTTGAGCGACGCGCTCGTGGGTGGATTCGCACCGTCACGTGTTGCGTGTGCCGTTGGCGACGCCGAAGACGAAAAGTTGGGTGGGATCCAAGGCGTTGGATGCGTCACATAGGGCGCGCGGCGGATCTGTGTGGACGCATACCTTTGGTAGGCGTGCGAGTCTTGGGATTGCGAGGTGGCGAGTACGACCGGTTGTGCCGACGAGGGAAAGTGTCGGTCAATGTGGACGCGGAATGGGGCCGGGTTGGAGGAGGAGGTCGCGGCGGAAGTGGTGGTGCGGCGGGCGGCGGGCGATGCAGCCGCCGAGGTCGAGTATTCGGTGCGGATGCGAGCGAGGGCAACTTGGCGTTGGTGGGGCGTGAGGTGTTGAGGGGATGTGGTTGGTTTGGGTGTGGGTTTGGCGGGTGGGGTTTGTGGAGTTTGAAAGGTGGTGGGATCAGTAACAGTGCCGGATGAAGGTGGGACTTGTAGTGGCAGTGGAATTTGGAATGAGCCATACTTTTCCCTCAACGGCAGCTCTGTCGATGATTGTCCTTGGCGCGACGATGCGTCAGACACGTTGGGCGATGCCGAGTACGATCTCAGGTGTCTTGTATTCCCAAACCCGACGACAGTCGACTGCTTTCTACTTGACGCCGCCGACGGTATGGGCACAGCGACCTGAATCGATATCTCATCCACATGGTCATTCAAATGTCGCCACAGTCGCGGATAGTCTCGGATCATCATGTCAGACAATTGCTCTGCCAGCTCGTCAAACATTTCCCTCCGCCTGTTCTTTTCCTCGTCAGTCACCACATCACCTGGGTTGGCGCTGGCAGGTGCGCTGACCCATTCGCTGACAATGAGCTCGCCCTGCTCAACGACGCTATCCCACGCGCTGGTCTTGGTTCCAGAACCGGCAACCAGCCTTTGGTCGTATCGTGCATCAGCCAAAATGCGCAGTATTCGGTCCAGGGTGACTGCTTGGTCAAGGTTACCACCATTGCGTGAGCCATGCGCGGCAGCACACGTGGCGACAAAGTCGGCCAAGCACCCAAGGAATTGGCGCTGGACAAGATCACATGCTTGGTACAAGTCGAGTGTATTGGTAGAAAGCAGGTCGCAGTGGGATGATAGTGACTCGAGAATGCTGATGACGCCTGCCCGTGTGCCAGACAGTCGGGCTAGCAGCGCCAAGGTCTGCAGTGTGAGGTGGCGAGACAGGTGTCCCAAAGGAGAAGGAGATGAGGCACGGGATGCAACAAGCCGCCAGTCTTCGGTCACTTTGCGTAGCTTGATCTTTGGCTTCTTTGTCAGTCCGTTCGGGTTCACAGCTCTTGGTGGAGGTGGGGTCATGATGGTGTTGGTGCAGGTGCATTGAAGCATGGCATGTGTGTTGTGTAAAAAGAGTGGCTTCTTTGAGCGATACAGGAGCAAGGTAACTTGACATTCCATCCATTGTTCGCGGATGCTGTGCTCACGCGAAGCCTCCTGTGGCATTCTCCCTGGCATTCCCTGCGGACATTGCATGGGGTGCCCGTCCTGATGAGTAAGAAGGTGAGAACAAGACGCAGACGCGAACGTCAGGGCGGGCAACGGTGCACGTGATGGTCACACGGATGGACGCCACCTGCGTTTCTCACGGTCACGGTGGTCGAGTGTTGTCTGTTCACGTCAGCCCGTCGACCGTCTCTCAGCGCTTGCCTCGACCTCAGCAAAGTCAAAGCGGACGACGACGACGACGACGACGACGACGTGACCGGCCCGCCCGACTGAGCAATGCCCATGCCCATGTCTATGTCCATGTACTACTACATTCAACCCCTCTAAGAATAGCAATCGCAATCGGCAACCAATTTTCCATCCAATGACGATCACCATGGACCCTCAAGCATTCTACTCTGCCCTCCGCGGCTCACTCTCGCCCGACGCCAACGCCCGCATGCACGGCGAGCTCGAGCTCAAGCGCCTGGAGCAGCTCGCCGGCTATGCCCCGCTGTGCCTGCAGGTGGCCGTCACCGAGCAAGACCCGGCCCTGCGCATGTCTGCGGCTGTGTGCTTCAAGAACAAGGTGCGCCAGGGGTGGGTCAAGGGCGTCTCGGAGAACGACAAGGACGTGATCAAGCAGCAGATTGTGGCAGCCCTCGTCCAGGCACCCGCCAGCATCCGGTCCCAGCTCACGTTGGCGCTGCACTTTATGTTGAACCACGACTTCCCAGCCAAGTGGCCCCAGTACATTGAGCAGGTTGGCCAGTTTGTGCAGCAGACGGCCGATGCCAATGCCGTTCACGGCGGTTTGTTGGCCCTGCAAGAGGTTGTTTTGGTCTTCCAGTGCGTCCATCCATCATCCTCCATGACGTGCGACTCGCTCCATTCGTTGTCACTCACAGAACTACCAACGGAATCAGATGGAAGTCCAAAAAGGAACGCACGCCGCTCAACCACATTGTGAAAACCATCTTCCCTTACCTCCTCCAAATCGCCACCTCACTCTTGCCGCACGACAACATCGAGGCCGCACACATGCTCAAAATCATTGCCAAAACCTACCACGCCTCGATCCACGCCCAGCTCTCAAAGGCACAAATGGAGCGCGAGTCCCTCTCTGGGTGGTGCTCCCTCTTTACACAACTCATTGCCAAACCGCTGCCCGCAGCCGTGCAAGCCGAGCTCGACGCCGAGGACGATGAGGAGGCCAAGGCGCAAAACCCCTGGTGGAAGGCAAAGAAGTGGGCCTTCCACTCGCTCAACCACCTCAACGCCCGGTATGGCAACTCCAAGCAAGACCGGTTTGTGGACGACAAGCAGTACAAGGCCTTTTCCAAAATGTACATGGCCGATTTTGCGCCGGGCATCTTGCAAGCATACCTTGCATTCACGGAACAAATGGTGGCCACGCGCTGCTGGGTGTCGCCTCGCATCCGGTACCTGCTGTCGCGCTTCTTTGCCGACTCGATTGGCCACAAGTCGTCGTGGGCGCTCATCAAGCCCTTTGCCCAGCAACTCATTGAGCACCTGGTGCACCCGATCCTCATTCTATCGGCATCTGACCTCGAGCAATGGGAGGATGACCCGGCCGAGTATGTGCACGCCAAGGTGGACCCCTGGACGACTACAAGTCGCCCGCGTCGGGCGCCAACATGCTCCTGATTTCGCTCGCAACGCAACGCCGCAAGCACACGTTTGAGGGCATTGTGCAGTACATTCACCAAGTCATGGTGGCTTACACCAACGCGCCCTCGGAGCAAACGGCGCTCGCAAAGGAGGGTGCCCTGCACATGCTTTCGCAACTGGCCCCGCACTGCCTTGCCGAAAACTCGCCCGTTGTTGGCCAAATGGAATCGTTCCTCGTGTCGTACGTGTTCCCGGAATTTACAAGCCCCATCAAGTTTTTGCGTGCGCGCGCACTTGCCACGGTGGCCGCCTTTGCCGAGCTTCAGTTCGCCAACCCGGCCAATGCCATCGTGTGCTTGCAAGCCGCCATGCAAGGTCTGCAAGATGCCGAGCTCCCGATTCGCGTCGAGGCTGCCGTGGCGTTGCGGCCCATGCTCGAGATTCAAGTGGTGCGCGAGGCCATGACCCCCATGTGGCTGGGATCATGAAGGCACTACTGGACTTGCAAAACACGATCGAGATGGATACCATCACCGAGGTCATGGAGAGCATTGTCGAGGAGTTTGCGACCGAGGTGGCGCCATTTGCTGTGGATTTGGCCGCGCAGCTCGGGTCCACCTTCATTCGCATCATGACCGAGGCACAAGAGGGGCTCGACTCGCAATACGTGCCCAGCATGGACGACGACGATGCGGACGCGAGCTACTTTGATGTGGCCACCGAGAAAACCATGGCCGCCATGGGCGTGCTCAAGACGATGCAAACGCTCGTGCTCTCGGTGCAGGAATCGGACGAGATTGTGCTGCGCCTCGAGGAAGCCATGCTCCCGAGTCTCGTGTACGTGCTCGACCACCAAATCATTGACTTGTACCCGGACGTTTTCGAGCTCGTGGATGCGTGCACGTTTGCCCTCAAGGCTGTGTCGCCAACCATGTGGGCCTTGTTTGACAAGCTGCACGCTGTGTGCAGAACGGATGCGGCCGACTACGTTTGCGAAATGGTGCCTGCCCTGGACAACTATGTGTCGTACGGCAAGGACCAGTTTGCCGTCAACCGTGCCTTGCAGCAAGCCATGGTCGATATGGTGGACTTGTGCTTGACTGCCGACGAGCTCGGCGAGGCCGATCGTGTGTGCGGCTGCCAACTGATCGAGTCCATGCTCTTGCACTTGCGCGGTGGACACATTGATCACCTGGTCCCTCACTTCCTTGGCCGCGCCATGGCCTACATTTCCGCCAACAAGTTCAAGACATCGCACTTCCGCGTGTCTGCCATCGAGGTCGGCGTCAATGCCCTCTACTATGACCCCGTGCTGACGCTGCGTGTCATGGAGGAAAATGGGTGGACGGCGCCTTTCTTTGCGGCGTGGATGAGCGTGGTGCCCAAGATGTCGCGTGTCCACGACAAGAAGTTGGGCATTGTTGCTTTGTGCTCCATCATGCGCGTGCCCTTGGACAAGTTGCCCGCGACCGTCCAGCAAGGATTGCCGCAGTTGATGGCCGCCATGATCAGCTTCTTGTCGACCATGGACAAGGCTGTCGAGAACCGCGAGTCGGAGGAGCGCTTCTTCACTGGCATCGATACCGGATCGGCCGACGAGGGCAGTACGGTGGAGGCCCGTGAGTTGAATGACGAGGACGAAGAGGAGGTGCTTGACGAGGGTGTGGCTGGAGCAGATGATGGCGAGTGGGAGGACGAGGACGAGGGCGACGAGTTGTATGATTTGGCAAGGCAAGCCCGCGAGGCCCGCGAGGGAGGATTCGATGACGACGATTTCGAGGACGATGATGACGAATTGATCGAGGAGATTACCCTCGAGACGCCGCTGGATCCGATTGATCCATTCATTGCGTTTGCCACCGTGTTCACCGGTACGTCAGCTGATTGTGATTTGTGTCTGTCGTTTATCACTTGCTGACTATGGCTTTCATTTTGCACAACCATCAGAGATCCAGCAAAGCAACCCGGCCGTTTACCAACACTTGACCGCTGGCATGGCTGCTGACCACCAGAACGCCGTCATGCTCGCTCTTCAGCGCGCGTCCGAGAACCAGGCCAAGGCCGCTGCTGCTGCCGCCGCTGCCGGCAGTCAGTAAGACCTTTTTGCTTGTGTGTTTTCAGGAAGAAATTTTGCTTTTGCCGATTTTTTGTTGCCGGCGTGTTGTATCCCCCATACGCTCGAATCCCCTCATGTTTCGTCGTCCCTTTTCGTGTTAGTCCGCCCCTCGTCCACCTCATCGATCTGTGTATTCCTTTTTGTTGTTTTCATATCTCAATTGCCACCCTCCATTGCTTTGGTTGTTTCCTCTCCTCTTGTCTTTTTGCATTCATTTTCGTCTTTCCATAGCATTCCATAACAATACAAGCTTGCTCTCATGATCAATTCGTTTTCTGTGACTGACGCAACGCAAACCCGATCCCCCCTCTTCCACGTTTCTCATTCCTCCGTATAGGCTTGCAGTGCCAGCACACCCCAGACAACCTCGGCCACATCCCTTTCCGCACTCTGCGTGTGCTCCCTGCACGCCAACAACTCACGCTCAATCGCGTACAGCTTGTCCAATACCTCAAGATACTTTGTGGCCTCCTTGCAAAGCATGCGCCCAATCGCCCAGGCCCAGGGGGTAGCAGCCAAGGCAATCAACACGGCGACTCCCATCGCAATCACTTGAGCCGTTGCAATCACCATTGCCGACGCCCGTTCTTGCAGTCATACTCGCCGCCTTGCATGCAGCAGCCCTAGCAGCGACCTCGGGCACCAATCCCCAATACGATCCGATGTCCGATACAAGACTGGTACGAGACATGGCCAAACCCCGGGCCGTTGCCGAGGCGATGGCAGTTGTCACCACGTCATCACGGGACCTCGATTCATTCAAGTTGGCGGGATTGGTGTGCGAATTGCCCCAGACCGCGAAAACACTGCTACCAAGTCCCACGACTAGCAACAGCATGCTTCCGACGAGGATGGGATCGAGGCTTTTACGCGGAGCGTTGACACACTGGTCCGCAATGCGGACACGAAGTGTGCGGATTGCGCGAATGACTTTGTCAAGTTGGGAAAGCGTGCGCACGGGATCGGCCTTCTTGAGACGCATGGCCAAATCGTGCATTAGCGTGTCTGGATTGATGTCTGTTGGCAAGGTCATGGGATCGAGCCGCAAGGCAAACTCGTACGCGACCGTGTCATGAATGACGAGATCTTGGCCAAGCAGTTGCATGTCTGGAATGATGTGACAATGCGCTTGTCGGTCGAGTTGCGCCTTGATGTCAGTGTCTGACTCGATTGCAGCCTCGAGCCGAGGCTATGTCCATGTTGAAAGTTGTCCACTAATCAGATCACATTCACTCGACATATCATATTTGGATACTGAATGCGAGAAAAACCGATACTGATCGGCTTTGCCGCCTTCAGGAAATTGGTCTCACATGACACAGCGACTATCACAGCCATTGGTGTCTGGCGTGTGCATGGGGTTGATGAATGCAGGTGTGCCGTCCGGTGACATGTGATGTATGGGAGGCTTCCCAGAGCTTTACGCATGACCGAGTCAGTACATATGGTTGATGGACTAAATGAATGAATGACAGCCCGTGCTCGTGCCAAATAAACTGAAAATATTTTGTATCAATGCCAAGAAGACGAGTGGCGATCAAGATCCCAACTGTGTCGCAACAACCGTCTTGACTGTAAACTCGCCCACTTGCGCATCTTGTTTCCCACCAGCATGATTCAACGACCGTGCCAGCATCTTGCTCCGATGGAAAAGCGGCTCAAAAAGAGACTCGGTGGCAAAGATGAGGCATGCAATGTAGGTTCGCACAGCATGGCCTTTGACGGGAAGCAGCTGGTTGTCATAGACCATGAAGAGGATGTACAAGATCCAGTAGATGGTCATGACAACTGTCTGCGGACGCCAGGTAGCATGGTGAGGAGATAAAGCCTTGGGAATGGACAGATATACAGGTCTCACATACTAAAACCTGAAACGATATCGTGAGTGACTGCCGCAAGATTTGTTGATCCGCCGACGACCCTTTGGACACAATCTGATGCTTCTTCTTTGGTATTGGTAATGCAGGTGGCTCAGACCGCTGATTTGTGGACGACGGATGTGATAATGTGCTTCTGCTGTCGTCAACAGGGCTGGCCGACTTAGCGACGTTTGCCGTCGACCCACCAAGGAGGCGGCCTGCTAGTGTCGCGCGTGAAGACCTATTGTGCTCTGTCCCTGGCATGACGACACTTGGATCGGAAAAGGCCAGTTTCAGGCTCACAAGCGCGCCGCCAATGCAAAAGATGGTGAGAATAAGGACGATTCCTGCGAACCATGGTGGGACCATGACGGCTGATTGCCATTGAACTATCAAACGTGTGACGGTCAGAGTTATTGGTGGCGAGCAGCTGAATGCGATACCATGTACGCACCCACATCGTAATCAAGAAAGCTGATGAGATTTTTGACGAGAAGCGCCTCAAGCACGGCCCAAGTCACTAGAGAAACGAGCAGAACTGACTTGATAAGCCGAACCCGCCAAACTGGCTTTGTTGCCAGAATGATGGAGATGCGAAGCGTGGTCGTGACTGTTCCCAGCGGTCCTCCAAGCGTCACGGTAAAGAGTCTGACAATTTGGAGTGTTACGGACTGTTCATCAGGAATTTAACGAGATGTGAGCATCGACATCCGAATCACCACCGACATGATTTTGAGCCGAATGATATGTATATACATCTGCGGTCCCATATCGCCACAAGGATGTGAAATAGATTAAGCTATTGATGGCTTCGGCAAAGTACAGCAGCGCTCCAAAGCACAAGAGCACGACTCGCCAGCGGCTGATGTTGGGCAATGACGTCCACTCGTCCTTGGTACCTTGTTTTCGCGCCCAAGAAGCGCGCACAATGTGCATTGCTCTTGGGGCAATCATCACCACGTTGACTGCTGTTGTGGCCAGCGTCAGCCAGTACAGGATGAGGGAGTTCTTTGCAACTTCATCGGTGATTAGGGGAGGTGGCATGATGCATAGAGTGTCGTTCGTTTTCTTTGGTTGTACGTGTGGTTTTTGACGATACTGGCGTGGCCACATGACCCATTGATCGTTCACGCTGTTGATGCTGCAGACAGTGAAAACGAGCTCATAACGTTACCGGCAGTCACATAATGGCACACAATTCCATTCCATAACAATCAAGAAACTTCACTCACAACCATCGTCTTCAACGTAAACCCTCCCACTTGACTCTCTGGTACCGCTACACCCTGTCCGCCACCACCCCTCTTCAGCGTCCGAGTCAAGGCCTTGCTCTTGTTGAAAATGGGCTCAAACATGGACTCTGCTGCAAATACAAGGCACGCACACAGGGAGCGTACAGCCTGCCCCCTTACCGGCAAGAGATCATTCTCATTCACCATGAACAGGATGAACAAGATCCAGCAAATGGTCATGACGCCCGTCTGGAATAAAAGATGGAAACGTGAATGTCAGCGATATGGCAGCTGGAGCAACGTAAACGCAACGCGGGACATACCAGAAGCTTGAATGACAGATTCAGCGATCGCTGCAGAACCTGATGCTCGGATGGAGCGCCCTTTGTCACGGCTTGATACCTCTTTTCTGGCTGCGCACCGGCTGCGGCACTGGATTTAGGCGCTGGACGTGGAACAGCTACAGATTCAGGCTTTGGGAAAGGTATGGCTGTAGCGTCTTTGGTCTCCTGACGAGGTTGTGTTCCGTCCTTTGCCGAACCTTGGCTATTTGTTGACCTGCTTTTTGTTGCCTTCAGCATCACGGCTTTTGGGTTTGAGAATGCAAGTTTTAGGCTGACGAGCGAGCCGCCAATACACCATACAGTCAACGAAATGACCATGGCACCTATCCATGACGGAACCATGACTGCTGTTTGCCACTCCACTGCACAACAACTCATTATGATGTCAGTACGTAACTGCATGCGAAACGGTCGTGATGATAAATACCAATGTCGTATTCCCAGAATCGCATGATGTTGGTGATGAAGACGCTTTCGAGTACAATGACAATAATTCCCGCAACGGCAAGCACCGACTTGATCAGCCAAACTCGCCAGGCTGGTTTGGTTGCAAGAATGATCGAGATCCTCAGCGTTGTCGTGACAGTGCCAAGTGGTCCACCTAGCGTCACAGTGAACAGTCGGACGATTTGGAGTGCGATCGACTTGCGGGTATTGCTTGTGAGCTTGAATGTACAAAATTGGATGTGAATGTGAGAATGTACTTTAATACATTTGCGTTGCCTGTCCTCCAAAGCGAAATGAAGTAGATCAGACTGTTGATTGCTTCAGCAAGGTAGATGATTGCTCCCACAAGCAGTAACACAACCCGCCACCTGCTGATACTTTGCAAAGATGACCATTCTTCTGTGCGACTTTTGCGTGATCTTGCCCATTTTTTGCGAACGACTTGAATCGCCTTGGGTGCAATCATCACCACGTTGATGGTGGCAGTGGTGAATGTCAGCCAATACAATGCAATCGTATTCTGCGCAACATTATCTTCGATTACCAGTGTCATGATGCATAGAGTACGCTAGGTCTCGGCGGCTCGGTGGACCACTATGCTATAAACCTCAGAATTCACCGATCCTAGAGCAACTCGTCTGGAGCGGCTGTGTGCGCATGCTTCTGCTGCAGACATTGCGAACGCGACGATCTACATGCTGGATGCACGTGATGCGCCCCAACAGTTCTTCTTCTTCTTCTGACTTTCCAATCAGACTTCCTGCCGAGACAGCGGCAGCCGCCATACGGCCACCAGCAGCCGCCGGATGGCGGCCTAAGGATGGCAGGGCTGCTGAATCCCCGAGGACTTGCCATTCGGATATCGATTCTGCTGAGTGGTGGCTCCCGCACTGTCGCCCGGCTGTCAATTGATGGGTGAACTCAAACGCGTCTCTGCTGGCCCCCGTCTCAATCTCTCTCTCTCGCTCATGTCTCGCGGCATTCAAGTTGTCCATGTAAATACCTCTCGCTGTGCAGCGATATCAAGCCCTCGTCAACAACTGTCCAACATCATGCTCCCGCTCCCCGTCGACTTCAACAAATGGCTTGTTGACAACGGCCACCTGCTGCAGCCGCCCGTCAACAACTACTGCCTGTTCCGTGGCGCCAACTTTGTGGTGATGCTGGTGGGCGGGCCCAATAAGCGCAGTACGCTGACCATGATCATGGCATCAAGCTGATTGTTCAATCGCATACATGCACTGACGGCGGTTGCACCCCCCCCCCCCCGGTCCTCGCTGGCTTGTGTGCACCTGTAGCCGACTACCACATCAACGAAACCGAAGAATACTTTTACCAAGTCAAGGGCGACATGCTACTTAAGGTGGTCGACCCAAAGACCAACGAGTTCCAAGACATTCCCATCAAGGAGGGCGAAATGTACCTGCTGCAAGCCAACACGCCTCATAACCCTGTGCGTTTTGCCGACACGGTCGGCATTGTTGTGGAGCAAACGCGGCCCGCTGGGTCCTTGGACCACTTGCGCTGGTACTGCTCCAACTGCAAGGAGATTGTGTACCAAGAGTCGTTCCATTGCACCGATTTGGGGTCGCAGTTGAAGCCCGTGATCGAAAAGTTTGCTAGCACGCCAGAGTTGAGGAAGTGCAAGAATTGCGGCACCATGAATGAGGCAAAGTGATACGAGAAGAGTGTTTCGGTTGGTCTTATGTGTTTGCCGAGATGCAGTTTCCTGCGCATGGTCTCAATGGACAACGATTTCATCATGGGTCAAATGGAATGAAAACACATACACATTGGAAAGAGTGACAGACACATGCACAGCTATTCTGGTTACCCACCACTCAATGCCTGCCATTCCCGACACCTTCTGGCCTCTTTGCAGCCTCGACCCGGATCGACTTTGGCGTGCTCCCATTTGCATACACATCCTGCCAAATCCACTGCTCATCTCCGACCTCCCACACCCTGCCACCCGTAAACCCGGCATCCTTGACGAGCATCTGCTTCTGGCGGTTACCCGACTTGTTGACGCGCTGCCAGTTGGCCGCAACCACATACCCACCGCGAATGATGGCCTGCACCACGCGCGCAATGTTGCGCGTGTCGTCACGGCCACAATGTGGGCGGCCTTCAAATGTCATGCCAAAGTAGGCCAGCAGGGCGTCCAGGCCGCCCGTGCCAGAGTATTCGGGCGCTTGGTTGCCCGGCGGTGCGGGTCCGCTGGGCGTGGGTGTTGGCGGAGGCGAGGCCGCATGCGATGGCGGCGGCGACGGCACGTCGGTCAAGGTGGCTGCCGTGAGCGGGGGCGAGAGGACGGCCCGGTCGGCGCCCGGGCGGAGCCACGCTTCGCGCCGTGCGGCTTCCGTGTTGACGACAGTGCGCTTGACGTAGCGGCGCAGGTCAAGGAAGCGGGTAAAGTAAAACGGCGTTGGGATCGAGTGCAAGTCGCACGACCGGCGCGCAAAGTCGCGGACGTCCCAGGGTCCATCGCACGCGACAAGTACCTTTTCCCTGCGCTTTTGCGTGGGCTTTTGCTTGTTGTCGCGGTCGAGCATGTCGGGCGTGACAACGCCGCGAGACATGAGCCACTGCTCAAAGCGGTGGAGCACGGTGGGCCAGGTTTGGGCTGCGTCCACTTGCTCTTGTGTGACGCCGGTGAGTTGAGAGCAGTATTCGCTGAGTTTCGGGTTGAGCGTCGGGCGCACGTATGAGTGGAACTCGGCAACAAAGTCGCCGTGGCGGTTGAGGAGAAGGCAAGGGAACTCAATGATTTCGTTGAAGTAGTTGAATGCCTTATCGGGCTCGCAAGTTGCTGACGACGAAAGATGAGGTCAATGATGCGACAAGAAAACGAGCAACAGAAGACGCACCTTCAAAATCCATGACCAAGATCCAGTCTGGCCCAACCGACAATGCATCCTCCTGCTCGTCTGCGACTTGCGCCTTTGACTGTTCGCCGCCATTCATCGTCCCTTCCGCTTTGATGGACAACTTGTCCATGCCGTCCGCCAACGCAGCGTCCAGCTTTGGTTCCTCGTCCAACATATCCGCACTCAATGTCGGAATGCCCAACTTTTTCGTCGCAACACCGGAGCCATTTCCGCCGCTGCGGTGCCGATTTGCCTTGTTGCGCTCCGCCTCGCGGCGGCGGTGATCTCTCAGCCGCTTCTTGAGCGCTTCCTTGTTGCCCACCGTCGGCAGGCCCAAGGCTTCGAGCTGGGCGACGAGCTCGGCACGGGTCAGCGTCGACAAGCCGTGCGGGTTGGGTGTCGGGTCGAATGGGACGTCCGGGTCTTCGGCGGCCGAGCCCGGGGTTCCGCCCAGAGGCGGCGGGTGCAGTTCAGACATCATGGGTTGGGGTTACCGGGGGGGCGGATCGGGTCACACGAGCGGATCGGTTGCTGTTGCATTGATTCTCACGGGCAAAAATGTCGGTGTATACATACCTGGACACTGTGTGATATGATATTAACTGCCGAAACATCATCACAGGTCACTGATCGGCGGCGGCGACACAGCGGCGGAGCGGCCTCTGCCGACGACGGCGACAGGACGACGAAGAGCGCTTGTGCCGGCAGCTGAAATGCATCCGTCGCCAATGAAGCAATGCAATCCAACATCCAGCAATCTCTCCGCACTCAACGACATGTCCGCCCCGCCTCTTCTCGAACTGCACATCATTGAGCACACGCTTTGCCTCGCCATCCGCCTCGCTGCCTGCGCGCAGCCGCTCGGCACGAACGTCGGCGCCGCCCTGTCTTTGCCGCTCAACGCACTGCCGCGGTCGCTGAGTCCATCGCTCACGCGCGCCGCATTGACGGAAATGCCTTGGATCGATCTCGACTCGTGCAGCCGCCTCGGAACCCTCGACCTTATCCAGTTCATGGTCAACGAGTACACCCGCCATCGTCTTGGGCGAGGCGTCCGCAAGTGCCGGCCGCTTCAATGGTCGAGCGACGCGCTCAAGTTTGCCGCAAGTCGCGGGCATTTGCACGTGCTTGAGTGGTGGCGCAAGCAACGGCAGGTCTTGATCTCGTTCGAGTGGCCGCTCATCGCACAAGCGGCGGCGAAGAGTGGTCGCATGGATGTGCTGGAATGGTGGGATGCGAATCGGCCGCCGGACGCCAGATTGCCTCTGCTTTACGTTTACCGCGAGTTTGGATTCGATTTGGAGGTCCTGAAATGGTGGCTGGATCGGGCGCGGGGCCAGCAGATTGACGAGGACGACGTGGCCATGTTTCTCGGGATGGCGGTGCGCGCTGGATCAGTCGACGCGCTGCAGTGGATGCGTGACCATGGATACATGCTGGATTTCTCGGTGATTGTCCGAGAGGCCAATGCCCACGGGCACATTCAAGTCTTGGATTGGGTTCTCTCAACGGTGGAGACCCGTGACAAGATGATCACTGTGTGCGCCGAGTACATAGGCAAGTTTTCCAGCCGTCCATTGGCCGAAAAGGCCTGCACAAGCTTGTATTTGGGTCACTGGACTGTCAACCAACAACTTGTCATTGACTGGTGGATTTCAAGCGCACCGTGGGCGCTCTTTGCCGACCCGCTCGAAGCAAAGCGAGTTGCCTTCTTTTGCGCTCGTGCTGGATACACGCCGCAGCTTTTCAGGTTGCTCGACGCGCAGATGATCAAACCCGCCAACGATTTGCTGATTGCTGCGTGCGAGTCGGGCGATTTGGACCTTGTCAAAGCCCTACACGAGCGTGGCTGTTGGGCATCGCTGGAGCCTCGATGCGGATGCGTGCGCTCGGACGCATGTCCAACAAGCAGCTGGCGCATGGCGTCGAAATCGGGCAACGTGGACCTGCTGAACTGGCTGCTTGGGATTGACGTCGTCGACGATTTGACGGTGCCGCTCGTCAGCGATTGTGTCGAAGAATGTGGGCGCAGGCAAAGTATAGCGTGCTTGCAATGGTGGCAAACAAAGAGAGGCGATTGTTCTACATTTAAAGTCGGCTACGGGTACCTGGACCAGCATTTGGTGCAGGCGTGCAGAGATGGCAACCTTGATTTTCTGTCTTTTTGGACGAGCTCCCTCAAAAGAGGTCACATTGCCGCATTCATTGACCTTCCCTGCGCCCACGCGGCGTGCGACGCGGGACAAGTGGGTGTCCTCGACTACCTGTTTTCGGTGGTACCAGACATTTTCCAACGTGTATCCTCCGCCGCGCTGTGCACAACCATTGCTTCAGCTTGCAACCGCCTCGATGTGTTGAAGTGGTGGCAGCAACGCGGTCTCTTGCCAGAAAGTGCCCGACTGACGCGTTGGAGGCCGCATCGGCTGCTGGACATGTTGGCATTTTGGACTGGTGGCTGTGTGAATCGGGCGTTTCGCTCGAGCATACCGAGGATGCAATGGATAATGCCAGCAGGTTTTGTCACATTGACGTGCTTGAATGGTGGTACTCGGCGTCGCTGACGCATGGACTGGAGCTCAAGTACTCGCCGGGCGCGTTGACAGCGAGTGTCGAAGACAATGATGGCGAAAGTGGCCCGCAACGCATGCAAATCGTCAGGTGGTGGTTGCTACGCGGATTCAAGTTCCCACAAGGCATTGCCCGGTATGGGCTGTCGCCATGGCCGGCAACGCAGGATGACCAGCACAACTCTGTGTTCATCATGGGAAACGCCATCGAGCTTGATCTATTGCTCAAGCTGGGCTTGGAATGCGGGCCAAGAGAACCTGGGATACTGAACCACGCCACAAGCAAGGGGCATGTGTCGGTGTTGCAGTTTCTCCAGTCTGTTCCGACAGTGTTCAATGCTCAAGATCTCTTGTCCAATGTTTCGTTCCCGTCGCTTTCGCAAGCCTCCTTGAGTGCGGGTGCTTCAGCAGCAGTTGAGTGGTGGAAGCAAGTCGGGTACTTTGAACAGTTTGAAAAGGTGATGCAAGCCGAACTCGCGAATTATGAGGCAGTCCCAGACGACGAGGATGACTTGTAGCGATGCTCCCACGCCAGAGACTTCCTTTGTGTGCACACAAGTAAAGTATTGTTTACATCACAGAATTACAGTGAAAAGCGAATAGAAACCTAACACATTGCGGGTAAACGACTCGTCGTTTGCTTGCTCTCCCGATACCAACAATTGACCAACGCTAGTCCGTGGATGGTGGCGGCGGCCCATTCCCACCCGGCGCCCGCGGCTCCAGAATCAGTGACATGCGATACAGCTCGTCTGGATTGCCCTTTGTCTTTGACGCCCTGGCTTGCTCATTGATCAAGTCTTGAATCTCTGGCACTTCCACAAGAACCACGGGCACTTGAAACCGAAGTAGCTCGATAATCACCTTGGCCGTGGCAAAGTACTTTTGGAAATTGATGAGCTGCTGGGCAGACCCACGCGTTTCCGGATTACCGTCGTGAATGAAAGTGAGATCCGTTAGTACATGCCAATGAACGGAATGCACGGAGGCACAATGGTTTTGAGCAGGGCACGGTAGTCTGCATAGTTGCGCGCGTGGTCGGTGGCCTTGCGCAGCTTGGTCAACAGCGTTTGGTATTGTCGGATAGCAATGTCCATGTCTTGTGCAGGCGGGCGATGGTGGACGAGTCGAGTGCGCCAACAATGGAACGCAATGAGCTAAAGTTGTGCAGGTCGAACGTTTTCTAAGGCCGCACATAGCACATCATGGAATGGTGTGAGTCAGCCAAACCCGCGTCGACCCTATAATGCTCGAATGATCGCTCGAAAGAGTTCATACCTCGGCAACCTTTATCCAATACTTGACCACGACACACCGCTTCTTTGCATCAGCCTCCAACAAGATACTCTCGGCCACCCAGCTCGACAGCTGCGTCGAGAAATTGACCATGGCCTTGACATGCAACGCAACGGGCTGATTCTTTTTGCTAAAATCTTGATTCAACAGCTCGTACGACTGAATGGCCATGAGCAACTGGCTCTCGCGCACTGTGAGCTGCCTCGCAAGCTCGAGCGGATCGATATCGGTAAACGACTTGACTGGAAATGACCTTGGAACAATGGGCGGTGGCGGACTCGCTGACCCACCCATGGAGCTGGACGTTCGGAGGACGAGCTGGATGAGCGGCTTTCCCACGACGTAGTGCGGGCCCGAACTGGAGCAGGCGCTGCTCTTAGTGCCGTGGGCGTGCCTATCGTAACGGTAGCCGCTCGCCGCGTGACCAATTCCAATACTCGCTTGGCTGGCCCGGGCATGGCAGGTTCCATGACTTTGGACGCAAAGGTTTGCATGTCGGTCAGAATCACGTCGTCTGCGCGTCGACATAGTAGTTATCGAGCCACAGCTTCAAGACGTTGAAGACACGGAGCCGAATCGGGGTTTGCTTCTTGTTTTGCCATTCCTCCTCTTCCTCCTTGGACAAGCCCTCAGGCATGGTTAGTGAAAAGCGGTGCTCGAGCTGGTTCAAGAGCTCCTTTGGCGTCGTAAAGCATCGGAAAGTGAGCAAGAAGGCTTGTAGGAACGTTGGGTCAATGGTCGTGTCGTGCAGAGTGAGTCGTTCAACAAGCGCGGCAATGGTTCCACCTGACACCTGACCCTCCATGTTGAATGTTATGTCGCCATGGCCATAGTCATACTCGAGGAACCACTTTTTCTTGACCCGGCTATTGGACGTTGTTGCAGCTGATCGAGAAAGCACAGCTTGGTCGGCACCGAAAAACTTGGTCAACTTTGAACTGTCAAGCGACGACGAAGATCCACTCGACTGTAATGTGCCCGATCCAGGTGAACGCATCTTGAAATCGGCTGTGACCCTCCGTGTCCGCTTGTCGTCTTCGCCAACATCCAGCCCGCCGCCCGCCTTTGCTGCAGGCACGCCCGTGTGCGACTGAGAGCTTGATGTTCTCGGTGGCAACAAGTGAGACTGCCCGCTACCTCCCTCGGCAATTGGAGGCGTTGCTGTCCCACTGGCACTTCCACTTCCCATGGCCCACCCACATACCCACCCGCATTGCTGCCCAAATGCGACCTGAACCCGGTGGATGTGGGTGTGACGGTGTATCCGGCACAGACTGCCCCCGTGATTACCACCCGCCATGGTTGCTGTTAATGCTCGACATGGATCCTGACGGCGGCATGTTTGCGAGTGGCAAAAAGTTGAGCGACATGGCCCTTCGTTGCAAAATACTCAAGTCACTGTCACGCTTGTTCTCTTCGATCATTGTCACGGCACCTTGCAGACATTTGTCTCGTACGCCGCCTTTTCCTCAAGGACAAGCTTGGCCGCCGTGATGGTTTCCGACACGCCCTTGTGTACGCCTGCAGACGCAGATAGCAAGTACTGGCGGCATTGGGGGTGCAAATTCGTCCATACACGTGCGCACCGCGGTCACCAGGTCGTTGACGAGCGCATACAAGTTGTCGCGTTTGGCGCGGTAGTCGTTGACGAGTGCGGCCATGGCCGTGTCCTCTGGCCGAACAACAATTTGAAAGTCTTCAAATAGAGAGAGTAATTGCCCCACCTTGATGACAGCGTCCCGCGTACTCGTCATGACTTCCGCTTGCACAGGGCCGGGGCTTGTCCCGCCGACGGCCAGGTTGGCGAGGACACCAGCCAGATGGGCAGAGATCGATGCACCTTCCTTGTCGAGCCGGGCAACGAGCGCGGCATCCGTCAGATGCGTGGAAGATTGCGAGAACTCGTCATGGCTACCTGAAGTGCTGTTCCCGCCAGCAGACGCGAGCGAAGCCTTGTCAAATGCGACCAGTTTAATGGACGGATCCGCTTGTGCGACAGAAACAAAGTGGCGAATAGCCAATAGCACTTGACCTGCCTGATTCCGCATCTTGTTTGCAGCATCGGGCGGCGGCCACACACCCGACGCGACTCGAGCCGCGAGCATGAGCTTGGCCACGGCGGAGAGCAGCTGATGGTGGTACGACTTGAGCTGAATGTTGTTTTGCAGCGGACGTGACGATTTGGATGTGGTCCCCGATGCCAGCAGCATGTCATGGACGGCTTGCACAATATTCTGCGTGAGGGGCACAAACTTTGGCTTCTCGTTTGCTTTTGCCGACGTGTTGAGGTCCGAGATGGTGTGGATGATGGCTGAGATGAGCATTTCCCAGGTTGGAGCACCGCCGGCTTGAATGTTGTCGCGGGAACTCGCTTTTTGGAGCGCAGCGTTGGCGGCGGCGGACGGGTCCGAGTTTGCAACATGAGGGCTTGCAAGTGTCATGCTGGACAGTAAAGACGAGTCTTTGCGTTTCCGAAACTAGACGCAATCTTTGGTGAGAATACTTTCAAAAGCGATGATACTGTAGATGGGAAGCAATACCTCTCCCTCATCTGTGCTTTCGGACAAGCTCGGTTCGGATCCCATGGACCACTTTGTCTCGTTGGTCAAGATGTTGTAATAGTACACTTGTCCGTCAGGAGTCGTTCGGGCTCGCCAGTTTGGCGGCAGCTGATCTGCTGGGATCGATTCGCCCTTGTGCGCGTCGGTGGATACTGCAGCGGGTTTGTTCTGCGGATTCCAAACTTGCCCAAGTGAGCCAACACCTGAACCGAACGGCAGCAGAGAGAGCAGTGCTGCAAGTACCAAAGAAAGCATGGGTGCCGAGCTGTACACTGACTGGTTCGATGTCCCAACCTCTGCGATTCCTTCCATTCTGCCGCTCAAATTGACCGGCGCGTTGACCAAGACGGGCGAAGAAGCGGCGGATATTGGAACAATGGACTGTGGCCGATCGCGCTTGCGCAGAGTGGCCTCCTTTGGCAAGTGTGCTGTTGCTGCTGCGGCCTGCAACGGCGAAATGACCTCGGTCTGGTCGTCACCCTTTTTGCCCGCTGAGGCAACAGATGTGTCAACTGTCGGTTGCGGCCGATCCGATGCGGCTGAAGGGGAGGACGAAGCGTTCGGTGGTGCGCCGACAAGTGATGTAGGTAGGGGCGGTGTCGGTAGTGGTTGGACAAAGTTTGACGGGAACCATCCTCGAGCATTCACATGGTCGATGGCGTTTGGGTTGATGCCTTCCCACCATCCCGTCTCATGCTTTTCGAGCACATAGAGTATGTCCCCTTTGCGAATGTCGATGCAGTTTGGCTCTTGAGCGGCATAGTCGAATAGCGCCTCGACAACGGCCACGATTGGCGGGAGGGACGTGTCTGCAGCAGCCATATGGGGACGCGCGATCAGGGGATTCTTTTACAGCTGGCAATGATGGATTCCCGCGCTAGGATTGGATGGGCGGGCAACAGAGACGGCCGGGAGTCTTTTGGGAAGGGGTTACATGAGCGATTAGGGACGATTGCTTCGAGTTTTCATGAATTTACGGGTGCTTTTGGTTGTAGATTTGTTTCGCTCGAAGGTGATTCAACAAGGCGATGGAGCGGCAGGTGCGAACAGTTTTCATCCCCAAAACTGTGCCAACGTGTGTGTTGGATGTGTGAAAAATGTGCGAGAAGCAAATCCTCGCTCATGATGATAACTACATTCAGCTTTCCCAGGCCCTTCGTCAATGGCCTCCACCGAGACCCAAATCACTATGGAAACCTCGCTGTCAACAAATGTGCCTGTCGACCTCTGCTGTCGACCACAACGTGAACCACGGGAATTCATCGCAACGGTTCTGGGCATGCTCTCCTTGGACGTATTTCGCCCGTCCAAATGGCGTAAAGCATCACCTTGACTTGATTTTGACTGTGCATTGGACATCTGCCTCACTCGGCCGCGGTCCTATATTCATGTTCGATTGGACATGTCCGGCTCTCCTTCCATGGACAGTGGTGATGGACATTTTGGACACGCGTGCGTGGAGTTGGACAAGGCTGAGCAGAAAAAATGGACACCTTGCTTGCAGTCCGCAAAGACATCTTTTCCTCGGAGGCGACCGACAGCGAGTATGGTCGATACGATAAATAGAGACCTGTTCCCGTCTTCACCTTTCCTCTGCCAGCGACCTCCATCAGACCCAACGTCCAGCACCCCTTGCCTTACCCCACTACCCCCCAGCATCCATTCAACCATGACCAAACTCACTCTGACCACCACAAAGCCGGTTTCTACCAAGAACAAACACAAGCCCGTTGCCGCCAAAGGCCAAGTCCTCCAAACCCTCACACTCTACCGCTCGATGGTGGTTGGCAAGCTCTGGGACCGCTTCGAGCCCAACTCGAATGACAACTTCTTCCCGTACACTGTCTTCTCTTGTGGCAACGTCCCTGACTCGATCACGCTCGACCAGCACATCCTGCATGGCTGGACCAACCGACACGAGTCGCCGTACATTTCGTTTGCGGGTTCTCACCACCGTGTCCCTGCCATCTGGTATCATTTGAAGCAAGAGTACATGCGCCTCACGTTCGGTGCGCAACCAAACCAAGCTGGTCGATTTGCCCCACGTGCCCTGTACAAGATCGAGGTCCATTCCGACGACGCTGAGCGAGTCTCGTCGAATGACCGCAAGGTGAGGAACTTGCCATGGCCATGGACGAGCATTTTGGTCGTCTGAGGGTCCGTGTCAAGTCGTTTGAGGCGATTGTGGTGCCCGATAAGCTCATGTGTGCATCGTTTGCGTGGTTTGCCGCCACATATCGCGCATCGGGGCCAAGCTTTTCGTTGGCGGATTGGCGGCGCGACATGGAAGCCATGGCCATGGCATTGCAAGATCAAGACCTTATGGCGATTTTCGAGTTGGCGATGCCCAACAACGGCTTCGGGTCGGATTCGTCGTCGGACTCGGACTCGGATGGTTCGGATTCGGATTCGGATTCGGATCGGAGTCGGGCTCGGATTTTGAACACAAGACAAGGTCAGTTCTGCGGCAGTGCGGCCGCCCGCGCCGTGAATCGGATTCGACGGACGGGTCCAACTCGGAGGACGAGTTCGGGTTGCCTCTCGCTTGAAGCTGTCAGATGAATAAGGAGCGCGACGGTGTGCGAATGTGCACGAATGGGAAGTGTCGAGATGATGGGTTGATCGAGGATGGCCGTCATCCATGTTTTGTGTTGTTCTGTGCTTGTGTCAAATCAATAATTTTTTCATGAAATGCTTACATGTCGCCACAGTGTGCAGTCCCGCCGTTGTCTTTGTCTCGCCGGGAGCTGCCCATCTGCTCTGGCCGTGGCAGAGCCAGGCCGCGAACACTGACGGCGTCACGGCGACCTGGCCCACTCGGGCTGGCGGCAATATGCTCGGTTTGAAAGGTCGAATCAAGGAGGATCAAATGACTTGACGCAATGCATGCATAAATGACACTGTGACCCCGTCAATTCAGCATTCATTCACATCCCACCATCATCACCATGTCAACCGCCACCTCCGTCGGCTCGTCTGATCTGCCGCCGCCAGAGTTCCAGACCCTCAAGCTGCCGGCACACCACGAGCTACGCTTCCACTTGCCATTCAATGTGGTAGTCACCGTCAAGGTCTGCATGCATGCATTTTGACAATTCCGGTTGCAGCTGGCTAACCTGTGCACCACGTACGGACCAATCCACAATAGTGCATATCTGGCCTGGCCGAACTCGCTGGCCGCGAGCTGCCCGACAAACGTGCAATTGACCTGCCGCCGGGCACGCGCGCGTCCATCTTTTCGTTCATGGGCTGTACGCTCGAAGTATCGCAGCCACGCCAAGTTCCCGGACATCATGCGTCCGGAATAGCCGCTGCCAGCGATTCAAATCCGTTGCCTGTGGTGTCTGAGCCCGTGCCCAATACGCATGCGGTGATGGTGGCCAATATGCATGTCGCCCTGGAGCAAGCGAGGAAGACGGCTGCTGTCAGCGGGTTGCCTGGGCCTAGGGTACGTTTTTCCATAGCCTTGATTTGTGGAATTCACAAACTGACCGAGGGTCGGCAAACAGGTCATGATTGTTGGAGAGCCAGACACGGGCAAGTCAACCGTGGCCAAGACGCTCGCCAACTACATTCACAAGCTCGACAAGCAGCCGCTCTTGGTTGACCTCAACCCAGAAAACGTCCGTGCGCTTTCGCCTTTCCTTCTTGCTGGTGCTACCGTCTTGCTAACATGAGTACATAATCCGAACAGCCTACCATCTCCATTCCAGGCACTTTGTCGCTGATACACTTGACCCACCCGCTCGACCCATCGCTGGGGCTCTGTGCATCGCACCCGAGTCTACTCGCCGCTGGGCTTGGTGCCCTTCCACTCATTCTTTGGCATGGGTCCGATCAGCCCGTGCGCGAATTCGACAAGCCTGCATGGCACTTGTACGAGCGCGTGTGCAAGGAGGCTGCGCGGGCGTGTGACGACAAGGTGGCGCACGATGAGCATGTGCGCGAGGCAGGGGTTGTGGTGGATGCGCCTGGCGGGATTGGGCAGGACAAGATCAATTGGTTGGTTGATGTATTCAAGAGTACGGCTAGGCTACGTGCTCTTGTCGGTCTCTATGTTGCGTCCTCTCACTCACTAGGGCGATTGTGTAGTCAACTACCTCATCTACCTCTCAGCCACATTACCGACTCTGCCCACGCTCCCTTCAACAACCCAACTCATTCACCTGTCGCCCGTCCCTGGCGTGCAGCCCAAGGACCGGCAGTTCCGCAAGTACCTGCATCTTCACTCGATTCGCGAATACTTTTACGGCCCGCTGGGTGCGTCGATCCCATCGCCCACAGCCGGCGCCGTGATTGGTCGCGCCCCATTAACGCCGCACAACATTGCGGTGCCGACGTCCATCATCTCGGTCGTCAAAGTAACGCCAGTGCCCGGCACCGAGGTTGATGAGGCAAGTGGCGAGGTGGTGCAAGTGGAAAAGATAGATGCGGCGCCCAACACTCTTGTGCACTCGATATTGGCCGTGATGAATGCATCGGGGAGTGGTGACGTTGAGTTTGCGAATGTGGATCAGGTGGTTGGCGCCAATGTCATGGGGTTTGTCTATGTGTCGGATTACACGGAGCAGCGCGGAAAGGTGGAGTTGCTGATTCCGTTTCCGGGGAGGTTGCCAAAGACGAAACTGGTTGCGGGGGCGGTCAAGTGGATGGAGTTGGCCTGAGTTGATATCGATATCTCTTTCCATATTCACACATGCCTTTTTTCCTTTACCGCTGTCCATTGGTAAATACGGGCGGACATGGGACGCGTTCTCTGGCCCCAATGAGCGTGGCAACCCATCACGTGCGGATAGGCTTTATTTGGACACGCGTGGCTTTCTGGCCCAGTGCCGATCGGGCGTGCTGTTGGCTCCATAGCGGGCCGTCGATGCGATTTGGTGTTTGGAATGGCGGGGAAGCAAAGCAAAGCGCAAAGGAAAAACTCGCAACACAACTCATCTCAACTGATTTGTCCAATGCAAAACAAACCAATCGAAAAAACGAATTGGAACGATTTCGTTGCGACGTCCATTCTTCAAGTGCCACCTCCCAGTCACTCGAGACCCGCTGCAATCCTTGATTCTTTGCTTCCCACCATGGCTGCCGAAGTCCCCACGTTCAAGCTCGTCCTCGGTACGCACCTTCCGTCTCTCGTCGTCTCCCGCCGCTGCTGCAGCTGCAGCAGCCCCCTCCTGCGACCCAGGCAAACAACCGGCGCAGCTTGGCATCGTCGCATGCGATCAACGTTCCCAAGTCGCCAAGCGTCAGGACGAGGTGGCCAGCTGCCTCCCAAGTGTCGATTGTGATTTGTTTGATCATGGACTATTCGCCTTGTCTGTGCCAACGTCCACCGGCCAGCGGCCCCTGCACCTCTCGGGGCGCCCCGCCGGGGCTCACGGACGACTCGACATGGTCGGCAGTCTTGCGCACCGGCCCACCGCCCAAACCGTCTCCTGCAGCGCTCGCCCAGCCGCCATCCTTGAATGACTTGGCGTCGGTTGAATCGCGCTTTGCCTCGGCGATTATCCGTGCCTTTAGACCATCCCCAGTGACTCGATTGCTCGTCACATTGATCGCTTTTGCCATGCCCAGCAACTCCCCATCTTTTCACGGATTGGTTTACTCACGCTCCATCTCTTTTTCTTTTGCGCAAAATCTTTTTCAGTCGGTGATGGCGGTACCGGTAAGACCACCTTTGTCAAGCGTCACTTGACGGGTGAGTTCGAGAAGAAGTATGTCGGTACGTGCAACATCTTCTCTGTCTTGTTTTCTTGTTGTTTGCGCATTCAGCGCAACTTGTGTCGAAAACTCACGCCACCCGAATGTGACCACCCACAGCCACCCTCGGTGTCGAAGTCCACCCCTTGACCTTCCAAACCAACTACGGTGTCATCTGCTTCAACACCTGGGACACTGCTGGCCAAGAAAAGTTTGGCGGTCTCCGTGACGGCTACTACATCCAAGGCCAGTGCGCCATCATCATGTTCGATGTCACGTCCCGCATCACGTACAAGAACGTGCCCAACTGGCACCGTGATTTGGTCCGCGTGTGCGAAAACATCCCCATTGTCTTGTGCGGCAACAAGGTCGATATCAAGGAGCGCAAGGTCAAGGCCAAGGCCATCACCTTCCATCGCAAGAAGAACCTCCAATACTATGACATTTCCGCAAAGTCAAACTACAACTTTGAGAAGCCCTTCCTCTGGTTGGCCCGCAAGCTTGTTGGGTATGTCTTAAGCTCCATTTGTCAATTGTCCTCCTTTCTTTTGCACCCGTTGCGCTGACGCCCAGCGTTTTCTTCCCGTCTCCGAACAGCAACCAAAACCTCGAGTTTGTCGCCGCACCCGCTCTTGCTCCCCCCGAGGTCCAAGTCGACCAATCGCTCATGGCCGAGTACGAGAAGGAGATGCAAGCCGCGCCAACATGATGTTGCCCGAGGAGGACGATGCCGATCTCTAAACTCGCCTCTCCCATCCCTTTCCATCCATTACCTGCCCCTGTCCCCCTGCTAGTTTTTTTGGTTTGTTTGTTTGTTTGTTTATTTCGGCTCCTCTTGTTATAGTCTCCCCGTCGCCATCTCACTACCCTCTTGACCCCCTCCAAGCTTTTTTTTCTCCCTCCCTCTCGATCGTGTCGGCCTGCATGTCGCTTGGTCCCCTTGTGTCATAATGAAATGATGAAATCGATTCAAAGGATTTGTGCCTCCCTCGCCTCGACCACCATAATCGAAGCTCACAGATGGGATATATGTATGTATCCCATTTCTAACTTTACGCCTTCATTCGGCAGTGTGCCCACGTGCACTGCAATCCGATCGGTCACTCAGACACAAAGCGTCTGGGGAAACAATATGAATGCTTGGGCGAACATACCTGGTCTGGCTGCTGTTTGCGCCTCACGGCGACGCAGATTTCGTCAATGTATCTCTTGGCGAATCCGGCTATTGAGCAACCAAAAAGACATCCGCGCCCTCTGGCACAAACCAAACGTGCTTGTGTTCCCACGCTTGAGGCTCACGGTCACACGCAAGCTGGCAGGCACGGTGACGATCCGCCAATGCCCCGGTTCGTGGCCGACTCTGGCGGCCGCGGCGGGTGGATGTCATCCCAGAACAGATGAACAAACCATCTCGGGAGAACGTTGATGTCGTTGGCCGTGTCCAATCGGCACGTGAGCCTGGTCGGGGCAAGCGCTCTTGAGTAGAACTCGGCCCTTGGTTCCTTGAATGTTGTGTAGCTCCGAATCGGGTGAGAAGTTGAGGCCCGCTGGCGCGTGACGTACATACAGCAACAACAGGGATTTACTCCGCTACAACCTCAATTCGCTTCGGAGGAGCAGAACAAGTATCAAGTGCAACAAAGGTGTATTCTCATCATGCGACAACACAGACGTGCGGGTCCGCCACTGACGGCGGGTCCTTGCCTGGTGGCGATCCGCCCGAGGCCACGGCGCAAACCTTCCGTGAGTCCAATGAAATTACGTTCGCAGAGTCGGTCACCGTCTCGGGTTGGACAGATAAATGACGATGCAGTACATCGGGTGTGTACGTACATTGGGCTTGTGCATCGGGTGTGCATTCCCACTCTATATCGTCCTCCTCATGACCGTCAGCTCCAGCGTCGGCACCCCTAGCAGCCGTCGTCGGCACGGCATGCTGAACCGAGATCTCGTCGTCCTCCTGCGACAAGCTCACATAACGACGACAAACTGCAACGGCACTCCTCTTCACATGGGCCAGAACATCTTGATCCGTGGCGTCAACAAACCCAGAGCGGAAACCATGCGACGCGTGCGCCAACAAGCAAATGAAGGCGCCCAGCAACATGGACTCGGAAATGGCCGAGAAATCCGAATCGGCAAGTACAGTATCCCTGAACAGTTCGAAGCGGCGCAAGTGCTCCAATGCCATGCATGTCGCACCCTGTTGGGCCACGGCTGGCGCTATCGTTGCCAAGATTCTCGAATGTAGGCGCCACCTGTGCGCTCCTCAAGGATCTTGGCCAACGAACGAAATCCGCGCATGTCGGCTGGCAGCCCACGGCGTGCGGCTCCAATCAACGCACCGATCTTGTCGTAGGCGGTGAGTTTGTTTCACTCGACAGTGGGATGATCTGGGCCGCGGCCGGTCGAGGATGTCGATGAGGCGGCGCTGGGCTTTGTTCACATCCAAGTCGTTTCGTAAGCGGTCAATGGCAGTCTGGGTGAGCTGCGAAAAGAGATGCTTGTTGCCCTTGAGGGTGACGAACATCGATTCTTTATGCTTCTTCGCCCGCGCACCCACCTTGTCCACGAGTCCAGAAACCGTCTCGACCCGAGTGAACGAGGTCATGAGCAGCTCCGACGGAGTTTGTTGACTGGCCGGCAAATAGAGAAGCGGGATTTTGGTTGACTCCTTGTCAGCAGCGTCATTGATGGGCAACGACCAAGGATGCTTTGCCTTTTCGGCCTCGTTCGCAACGTTTACAGCCACGGCCAGCTTGTCAAGTTACCTCTTGTATCGCTTGATGCGGGTTTCAAGGGGCACCAGACCCTGCAGGTTGAAAGCCACCGGGTCCTCCTCGACTTCTCGTTCGATTCGGTCCACGTCTTCCTCGGCCAATTGCACGTGCGCCGAGCAGTATCGCTTGGCCTTCTGCAACACTTCGAGGCCTGGAGTAACGGCCTCGGGGTTGGTCGCGCGGATGGCGTGAAGCTCGAAGAAACGTTCGGCGTTGCCTTCGTTGGCGGTCTTGAGCCATTCTTGGATGCCGTCCGGCGAGCGGTCGGCGATGGCGCCTATTTGCTGGTCGGTGAGCATTGCAGCAATGGTGTCGCGCAAGTGTTTCGATGGGCCGAATTAATTGGAGAGTAGGCTACGGCGCGGCCAAGTCGAGATTCCGGCACTCGTTTGGTTCTCTTCAGCCAGTTTGTGTGGATTGTGACAGGTGGGCAATCTGGCTCGATGGATGAGGCATCGCGGGTAGGACGCAGCATGGTCGGCTTTTTTGGCTGCATTTGCGGGAGGTGTGAATGCCGTGAGTGTGAGTGACTTTTTGTGAAACATTGGTGATTAATTTCTCTTTTCGCGGGGATCGAATCAATTTTCTATTGCCAGTTCGACGCGTTGCCTCCATCACGTGAAAAGTGAATGGGACACAGCTCTCCTGCATATACTCTTCTCATGCGGGGCGACGGGGGCAAAAAGCATTTTAGCACTTCCGTAGCACTGTTCCCTACGCAATCAATGCGTGCAAGTCGTTTATCTGTCCTCAAACCTCCTTCAAGACGCAACACATACACGAAAAGGGAAGGCGACACATTTGAGCCTTGCATGAGAGTTTTCAACCGCATTCTGTAGCCTGGCCGTAGTCGCTCACCGACATAAAATGTCCAATTATGCTCGATCCGGCAAGCGTACCCTTAGCCCTCTGCCGGCCGCGTAAAACAGATTGATTTCGATCGGACTCAGTCCGTCGTCCGTCGCCATCGTGCGACAAGGCCTCACTGTTCCGACTTTTGAATCAGTCTCAATCTTGCCAGGGGTGCGAAACCCTGCGCTCGAGGCTTTCCCGGTAGGAAGTAAGCAGCCGAGGGCGATCTCCACCATCAAGTCGCTGCGTCGGACGACAGGCTCAGATGTAGTCAATGCGGAGCATGCATGCCGAGGCGAGACGCATGTGGAATGGGAGCGGCATGGTGAGCTAAGTAGGAATTAGGTACCTTGCTAGGTATCAAAACCTGCAAAGGACTTGGCAGTTGGCTCCTATACCATCGTAGCAACGTAGCCTCGACGGTTGGAAGCTTGAGGGTTGGCAAACTCAACCCTCCATACGTGCATGTAGGTCATCTCAGAATGACAGCATTATTGCGGTTGTCGTAAAAAGATGAACAAAAGGACGCGTTTTGTCTTCAACTTTGTCGTTAGTTCAGACCGAACATGAGTCGTCAAGAGTTAAAGACATGCCGATCACTGACAGAAGTTGACGACAACTTTCACCTCTATTGCACACCTACATAAAAAATATGCCTGAAAATTGTACACAAGGACAGTCATACCATGTACATTGCATGGCTCATTTTTTATTCATACTTTTTTGGCCGTGGTAGGGCTAGAAGCTGTTCCTACGTGAAGACGTCTTCAATCACGCGAGTTCAGCTTTTAACGGAAACGGCATACCTCGCAAGTCAAGTCATTGACAAGGTCACACTGGTCATGCGATGCGTCTCGCCGCGCCACGCCTACCCTCCTCGACACATTCCTTGTTCCCGCTGCAACGCCAAGTCAAAATGCGGGCGAGTCCAACCCACGATCGGCCTGTCTGGCTGCTGTCAGCCGCGATCCCAACACCAGACTTGGATTCGCGATCACCAAATGTTGGTGAGACATTTTGCAAACGCGTACCGCAATCTCTCCTGTCTCTCTTGATATCTGGCGGTCTTTCGATATCTCGGCTTTCCATGTTTCATACGCGTTCTTTGTCCTTCCACTGTGATCTCGAATGACGAAAAATCGGGCAACGGTGGCGGTATTCTTGACCTTGAGATTACGATCAAAGGACCGGGTCCCGCATATAAACTGCGGAGGATGAAAATGTAGGTCAGGCGACATATTTCAGCGCTCAACCTTTCCTGCAGCAGCTAGCGGAGGCTCGCCGTTCCGGTTCGCCGCTATCCTATCAGCCACATTTATTCCATAGTGCGCACTGTGGATGCATGTTGCAACGTGTTTGATGCACCCGGCTCGTTGTGTATGTTTCCGATACCGACCCGCGGCGGTTGCAAACCCCACCGAGACAGGCGGACACGCAATCAGCAAATTGATGACTGGTGCATAACGCGAGACACTCTCTCACCTTGCATCTTTCCGTTGCAAATCCGAGTCCCCGACCATATCCCTCTCTCAGTTTGCCTTGTGTCCTTGTCTTTGCGTGATAATCTTGGGAGTTGATGCCTTCAACATCCCGCCTGCTGATTGTAGCTAGTCTCCTCACAATCACTTCATCTGCATTTGGATGGACTTGTGCCCGGCATGATTCGGAAAGTGTCGTCGTCGCTACGATATCCAACTACTATCAGCTACCGACTGAATGTACAAAGACTCTCAGGCGTATGTAACCACTCAAGCGCTACAAATACCGAGGCCAACCTCGACTAACTCGCCTCCCGTCAACGACATCTCATCATCATCAACGACCCAACTGTCCCATCCCATCCAACCCAAACCTTCATTCTATCTTCATTCATCATGCACGCCTCTTTCTCCACACTGCTTCTCGCCTTGACGGCTCTCACGGCCCACCTCGCCACGGCTGCTCCCATCGCCACTGCTCCCACCGCCGCATCCAAGTGCACGTCCCACCTCGCCTTCACTGGCCGCGACTTGCCCTTTGCCTACGATGCCGGTGCCACGTCCACTCTCCTTCCCACTGCCGACTCACCTCAAGCCAACCAGCAAGCATGCATCGACTGGGCCAAATCGCAAGGATTCTACGTCGCGACGCTCTCCACAACGGGTGTGCCCGAGGGCCAAGTCAAATGCTACGGCAAGAACGTGCCGCACTACCCCGAGTACAAGTACGGCATGTATCGCCAAAAGGTGTGGGAGGACGAGGTGTATCTCGGCCCCTACAACGTGATCGGATACGACATTCCCATTCGCTGGTGGGGGACGTATGGCCAAGGTCTCTCTGCGTGCGATTCGTACACGGTCGAAGGCGAGGGTCAGAACCAACAGTACTACTGCAAGCGGTATCCGACGGCCGAGGGCGCAACATTGTTGTTGGCAGCCGGGTGCCCCAAGCCGTAAATTGACCTTATCAGGCGAGGTTTTGGTGTGAACGATAATGTGATATTGTGACTTGGATAGCATTTGACTTTTTTGTTGTTTTTGGGTGTGAATCTTTCTTCTCTCATTCGACTGTCCTTGGCACTGTTATGCGCGACTTGTGTGTGTATGTGTGTGTTTTCTCTTGCAGTACTACCCTAATTCCATGTAAATACTTGATACATATGTCCTGTCCAATTATAAAGATTTTGGCCGGAACTCGAATGGCGAATTCCCAATAATCCGACGGAGAATCTAGTATTATATGTATACATCTGAAATCGCCAGCTGATTGGGAAGGAGAAGCGAGAGACTGCATTACATGAGAGAAACTTCGATTGCATAGAAAACATACACACATCCACAACAACCCTCTTGCAAATCTTTACTCGTCTTCCTCCTCTTCCTCATCAAACTCTTGCTCTTCTTCCTCTTCTTCTTCTTCTTCCTCTTCCTCTTCCTCTTCCTCCTCTTCCTCCTCCTCTTCTTCCTCCTCCTCCTCCTCGTACTCTTCCTCCTCAACCACCTCTTCATACTCCTCGTAGTACTCCTCCTCGTACTCCTCCTCATCGGATTCACGCGAAATGCGCATGCGACCAACGCTCTCGGCCGCCGCGGCAACCGACCCTTGCTGGCGCTTGTTGCGGCCCTCACCCGCGGGCTTCTTGGCACCCGATGGCTTCTTGCCAGCAGCAGGCTTCTTGCGGCTGATGCGCTGCGACTCGTAAGATTCGTAGTCTTGGAGGGCGTGGCCCGAGCCTTGGGTGGTGAACCAGGTCGAGTCGAGCACTAAATGTGCACATTGGCCACGCAACACACATGAGTCAGTCACTCGGTCGTCAACCAAAAGAAAAGGGACGAAATCAAAGCATGTCAACGTAAACATAACATACGTTCCGGGTGCGACGCAGTCACGTTGGCCGACTGCTGTCCGTCAATGGCATCGACACGCTTCATGAGCTGGCGCCACGACTCGTTGGTGTGCTCGAGAATGACGTGAATGAGCGCATTGGTGAACTTGCTTCCGTCCATGCCGCCAAGGCACACTTGCTCGTCCGTGGCCGACGAGAGGCACACGATTTCCGCGGCGGTTTGCGCGCCTGTTTCCAGGTCGGCGACGGTGCCCGAGTGGCACGAGTCAAAGATCAGAAGCTACATGAGAGATCGTGAAACATGACAGATTGAATTGACGTGCAAACTAAAGAATGGATTGGAATGACGTACCACGCGGACACCCTCGGGAATCTCGAGCAACCACTCCTTGATCTCATTGTCGACCATGGGCCCATCCGACAAGAAAATGCACTCGTCCTTGCCATCCTCCTCGTCGCAGTCCTCGGCGTCGATGCTACCGCCATGGCCCGAGTAGTAGAACAAGAGAAAATCGCCCGCCTCGGCATTGACAATCATCTTGGCGAGCGCAGACCGGACTTGATCCTTGACGAGCGGAAAGCCCAGGCGGTCAGTCAAGACCTCGACATTGTCGATACCGAGCGACCGCGCAAAGTTGCTCATGCGCATTGCGTCCACAATGCATCCCTTGAGCTCGGACGCGCCCGTTTCGTGCTCGGGAGGGTAGGTCATTCCAACGCAGACGGCAGCAGATGGCATGTTGATGGCGGTGTATGAGGGTTGAGGTGTTTGATCGAGTCCAAGGCTGGAAGATGCGTTTGCATGGGTTGCATGCGAGATCGTAGTTGGATGCTGGTCCGTAAAGTGAGGGATGGATGGGGCGGGAGGCCGTTGGCTTTATATCTTTGGAGACCGCGGCCCGGCCTCGGCACGCCGCCCACACTCCCCGTGGCACTTCTCCAAGTCATTTCCGGCTGGCCAACCCTGGCCGGAGTCACAGTTCGCCTTCGCCAGCGTTCCTCACGCATCGATCCGTGTGAGCACGCTCGCGGGCAGTTGGCTCGATGGCAAAAGGCGGCCGAAACGGGCCACCATTTCGTGTGCAAACCTGACTCTCAACCGCGTCAAACGTGTGTCATGTCAAATTCATGACGAGGATTCCTGTTTGGGGAGTGATGCACCCACTGTCTCAAGCGGCCGTTGTTTCAGTGCCACACATGAACGGTATGGTGATGATCGAGGAACAGTGCGCGACAAGTGTTGGCGTTGGCGAGGAAGCAACACGCTAAAATGGCCGCCAACCAGGGCATCTTTTGTCACTGCTGCCGCTGTCGAACCCTGTTTCGAATCCGTCGTGAGCCACGCACCCAAGCATCTCTGCATCGATCTGGTGCATGCGCATGCTCGGTCAACTCGGATCTTTGATTTCTTTAATTCCTATAACGTTCATTACCCCACTTGCATTGGAATTTTTCGTTCCTTGCAGATATCACACCTGCAGGATATGGTGATGTAGCTTCGACGCGCCTCACACAGTGTCAGTAGCATCTACACATGGTGCCAGGCTCAGTGTATGTGGGCAACTCGAGGTGGAAGAACATATAGGCTGCACTGTTGAACCAACTTGAGACAGTCACTGACATGCATTCATGATGATCTCGGACCAGCATTCCAAGGTGGATCGTGCCCGAGATATTTTCACAGAAAGAGCATACAAAGCAAGTGAAAGCACATGCTCCTCACACATCCAAGTAATACACACATCCGCCCATTCCCGGCTCATCAATCATCAACCTCGGCACCCTCTCCACGACCCCAACCACTGCCCCTCTCCCACCGGCTCCCGCTCCGACTCCTTCGGCCCCAACCAACTCACTCACCCTCCCTACTCTTCTGCGTAACTCCACATCCGCAACCACATACCCATCCCACATTCGCGCCACGGCCTCCCTTCCACCAACCCTCGGACACCCGGCCACACTGAGTGCGCGCAAATGCGGCCAATAACTGAGCGCCGCGTGCACCACGCGGCCGGAAATACGCGGACACCAAGCGATCCCCAGTGCGCGTAGTGCAGGCAGCACGGGTGCGAGTTTGGCGAGCGACCAGTCGCTCAAGTCGCGGCAATGTGTCAGGTCCAAGTGCGTCAGCTTGAGCGAGGCGACGGCGCTGGCGGGCGTGCCTGCCCCTGCGGCGAGCGACGCTAGCGTCAGGTCAGTCAAATGTGGGTTCCATGCAAGTGACAGGCGCTTGAGCGTGGGCGCTGAGAGCCCAAGTAGAGATGCGAGGAGGGCATCGGGAAGGTGGGTACCCGCGAGGTTGAGGCGCGTGAGGCGCAGTGGCGCAGAGTGAGGCGAAAGGAGCAGGGATGTGAGGAGAGACGGCGTTAGGGATTTGATGAATGAGAGGTTGAGGTGTGTGAGCCGAGGTGGCGGGAGGTAGTCGCTTGACGTCGACAAGGAAATGGTGGGCGAAGGAGGGGTAGATGAGATGGACGGTGACGTGGATGAAGATAGGTCCATGCCGTACACGCCAAGGGGCGGCAGGTCGGATTTGCTGGACCAGTGCAGGTCGCCGTTGGACGCCGTGCGGCGAAGTAATGACGGCGAGGGGGCCGCTCCCGACACATTCCCAGCCACCTCGCGTCCGTCCAGCGCCAACGCCCACGATGAGATGCACATACATTGCTCGTCACCCAAAGTTGCATCCACCGCCTCCCACCCGCCCATGCCCACACTCTGCTTGACCTCGTCGCACGTCCTGGCCCTCGCAATCTTGACCACCCTCGCCACCAACGCTGCCACCTCGCGTTTCCCACGAGCTCCATCCTCCAACCTGGAAATATCCAATCCGCGCACATATGCAAACACAGGCACACCCGCCCCAAATGCATGTACGCGACACTTTGTGCTTGCTGTGGCCGCATGCGCCGAAACAAATGTGCGCAAGGCACACACGTGCAGCGACACGCTCAATCGCCGAAGCTGTGTGACCGACTCGACCGCAGGCACTTCGTACAGTACGGGCGCCACCGCGGAATACACACGCTTGCACGCGCGCGCCAAATGCGCAAGCTGTGTGTGAGGGCGGGTGGCGAGCATGGGGTCCGATACGTGCGCGGGTGTCGAAAAGACGTATTCGGCAATCAGGTGCAGGAGTTCAATGGGTAAATGGTCGAGTTTGGCGAGCAGTGAGGTTGGGCGAGGGGCAGACGAGCCGCCGCGCGCGCGCCGAAAGTGCGGAGGAAGTGTTGGCGATGGTTGTGGCGAGACACTGACTTGAGTTGTGGAGAAAAGCGATGCGAGCGGGTCGAGTGGGGTCAACAGAAGCGGCGACGCTGGGCCGCTACGTGTCTGCATCAAGTCGGGTTCCGCGGCTAGAGCTACGGGAACCGCAGTGTGGGCGGCGGCCGGATGGTGAGCGCTGGTTGGCGGCGGGGTACGTGCGTGCTGTTCGTGGTTCGCGGCTGGTGACGGAATAAGCACGAGGAGCGAGTCGACAGAAGGAAGGCTTGATGGGCGGCGCTTGCGCTTGCCGGGCAACGGTGGCCGCGGCATACCGACCGCGGAGGCGGATGCCGCAGGAGCAGTATCGGTCATCATGTCGTCGTTACGGTCGTCGTCAATGGACGCCATGGACACGTCGGCATGGCTGATATCAACATCCATAGGCACTGGCAGCACGGCGGGGTCTTGACCTCCAGTTCGGTACACGGCCCGCGCTTGCAATTGCATGCTGCTGATGGTACTGGTACCCGCTGTGGTGGCGGCGAGCGGTGCCCCTTGAGTCGGGCTGCTGCTGCTGCCAAGTTCGAGACTGAGGCCGAGTGCGACGGCCAGAATGGCGTCGGATGACGCGGAATCGAGCAGGTCGAGCTCGAGCTCAGAGCCTGGGGTAGTCTGCTGCTGGCTCTGATGAGTCATGTTTGATGATGATGATGATGACTTTGTGACGATTTGATGTCGAATGGAGGCCAGTGACAGGCCAGCGTATGAGAGAAGGCAATGGGCGGCTGCGCGAGACGAAAGTGGGACGGAACGTGGACGTGAGACTCGAGGGGCGATGCGCTGCGCCAAATGGACGGACGACTTGCTTCGGTCTCGCTGCGATATACATGCATACGATAGTGTGCTCGTGCAGGTCAAGACTCACAGTACGGTTCAAGAAGAAGTACTCACATGGACGTTCAAGTTGTCGCTGGCACGAGCTGTGACGTTCTGCATTCGTGCCGACCTCACCGGCCAAGCCTTTCAACACCAATTGAATAAGCCTTGCGAATCTCAAGTCACTGCGTTAAGTCACTCCCTCCGTCGACGTCTCATGACCCTCAAATAGTAAAACCGGAAACGACAATTGCAATCATGAATGCCAATGTAACGGACACAGGCAAGTACAACAAAAAAAAGAGGTTTCGAGAAGCAACATGGTGATGGAGGAGGGATACAGGCATAGGCATGGAAGGCAGAAGCGCAAGGATGAGATGAGAAATCTAACGAGAGAAGCAAGTGAAACGAGGGGCAAAACAGCCGGAGTTGATATCCAGTGGGATGCTGAGATATGATGGAACGACAACACCTTACATGGCCACAGCAGCAGCAACCAGACCCACAACAGCTGCGCCCACCATGGACACGGCTGCCGACACGGTCCACGCGGCCTTGTCGGCACCGGACCCAAACGAGCCCGTGGTCGACCCGGCCTTTGCCGGATCCGCCAACCCGCCAGGACCAGGCGCGTTGCCGTTGGCTCCGCCCGCCGCGGGATCCGTCACGTTGGACGTCAAGGGCTTGAAGTTACAATCCAAGTTGCACCAGTTCTTTGAGTTGTTGATGCAGAAGGGCTTGTCGCGTGCACCGGCCTTTGTGTCAACAGGGTACACGGAACTGATGGCGGAAATGAGCGAGTCTGGGTGATCGGCCTTCATGTCTTGTGCAGAGTTCCACAACATGACGCCATTGAACCCTTGGTCCTTTGCCCATTGCGCCTTCATCTTGACCGTCTCTGGCCCGTCCACAAACCAAACATTCGACCCGTCAAAGTACACGACAATGCCGCGCTGCGTGTCGACGGTGCGCGTCCACTTTCCCTTGGAAAACCGGTCCAAAAGCACATTGTACGCCGTGGGCTCGAGCGGCTTGAGTCCAGACGTGGGCGCACCAAACCCGGGAATGCCGCGGAACGCCGCGTTGCTCGACAAGCCCGAATATCCCGTGCCGTACAAGGGAATGCCCACCACCAACTTTTCCTTGGGAATGCCGCGCTCCAAGTAAGTCGACAAGCCATACTCGACATTGTTCTTCTTTTCCACGTCGGAGTCGCCTGCCGTGGCACGCAACGTGCCGCCGCCCCACGTGCGCGGCTGGCCGTGTTGATACTCGTAGGCCATGACCAGCATGTGGTCGACCGACCGGCCAAACGCCACCCACGATTCGGGCTTGCCCTTGAAGATGAATCCGGGCGTGGCGGCTGTCAGCGAGTACTTGCCATTGTAGGCGGCGCGCGCCTCGGTGAAGAAAAGAGCCAGGTTGTCGTAGTCGTTGTCCGAGAATTTCCAAAAGGGGAATTCCTTGGTGTCTTTGGCGGTCGAAGGGAATTCCCAATCTAATTGTATACAAGTGGTTTGATTTGACGAATGCATGTAAGAATCTGGGAGTTGAATAATAAAGAGAAGATTTGACCAAAACAAATGGGTGCGTACCGATATCCAAGCCATCAAATCCAAACTCATCCATCAATGCGGCCGACGTATCAATGGCGCGCTTGCGGGTTGCTTGACTGGACATGGCCACGGAAAAGTTGTCTGACCAGGTCCACCCGCCAATCGACATGATGGTCTTGAGGTGCGGGTACTGCTGCTTGAGCAAAAACGTCTGGTACAGCTCGCCGCGCAAGCAAGTGCCCTGGCACTCGCACCGACGCGTGTCGCGGTTGCCCATGGACCGCTGCATGGCCTTTGGGATCGAGTCACGGCCCGCAGGCGTAAATGTGGGGCCTTGCATGGTCACGGTGCCGTCCGTGAGGATGTTGGCAAACGAAAAGATGACGTGGGTGATTTTGTTGCCTGGCTGCTCCCAGGGCTTGAGGCCGCCCTCTTGGCCGTAGTAGTAACTCTGTGTTTGCGTTTGGGGCCATGAGCAGTCGTGAGCATGCGCATAAACAGATACAGTGCGACAGTGCCGTCAGAAGCAAGTAAGTGGACGTACGAAAATGGCGCCGGCGGCGTTGGCGTGCTGGACGCTTGCTGCCAGAGCAAGCAGCATGACCGCCAGGGTCACGACGAGGGCCCGGGCAGACGAGAGCATCTTGAGTGTGTGTTTGTGTAAAGGTCTATTCGGGAGGCTGCAATAACTGAGGCCTGATGATGTTGGAGAGGGTGATGACTTGAGCGGAAACTTGTGCTTGGATGCGTTGACAGAGAGAGAGCTCTAATGAAAAAAAAAGGCGATGTGGCTCTCTTGAATGGAAGAATGGAATGGACCAATGCGCTCAGTGGTGCTTTACATGGACTCAAGCTTGCATTGCATTGATGGGATGAGAAGAACAAGAAACGGCGATGCGGCGGTTGACTTTGGTGGTGAGCATCCGCTGCTGTCACCGATGGACGTTTGGCTGCGGATGTGGAAGACTGCCCAAAAAAAGAGGATCGACGCCGAACATGAAAACCCATTGAAAACCCTTCCATGGATTTTCTGTCAAGTCCGTGGCTCGTTCGCGTGGCGTTGCAGTGGGCTGGTTATGCCCTCGTTGAGTTGAGGGTGCGCGCGATGATTCAAGTTGAGTTCAAGTTCCCACACCCACAAAGACGTTCTGTTCTGGTGAGAGAATTTTAAACTGGTGAATAGTTAGATGACAGAAGCACAGGCATTCCCCCCACCCGAACGTCTAACTGTTTCCCAACTACACTATTTGAACTTGCGCGAGACCAGCCCAGATGCATTCCACCACCTCTTCACGACTGGCACCAACGTTGAGCCCCATGCCATGGACAAATACTGAACGCAAATGTCGAGCGAAAGCGTATCCATCTTGAGCTCGAGCCCGGAGTCGCGCCTCCACCCGAGCACATCCAAATGCCCATTGGCCGTTGCGCGATCCAGCGCGCGCTTCGTGTATGTGTACTTGAGCCCGGACCTTGTCATGATCCACTCGAGCACTGCGACTTGTCCACGCTCGCTTGCCGCATCCAGAGATACCTCTTCGGCCGGCAGCCCGAGCTGTCGCGCCATGTGCAGCACAACGGGCTTGCGGCCCGCATGGTCCCGGGCATGGGATCACCTCGCGCGCGGGGCACGTACCCTCAAATGGTAACTGGTCCAGGTTCATTGGCGGCAGTGCCTGAGAATGTGCAAGTTTTCAAACCCTTTCGGCCACTTGACCGCATCAAATCGTCGTACCAACTCGGAAATAGCCCTGTTGCGCAATGTGCTCCACGTTGCCACCGCCGGGCGATGAAACCATGTCGATGCACGCCGCTGCAAACTCGGCGACGCATGTTGCAGCACAATCCCGGACATGGACTTGATACCCTTGCGCGAAATGGACCGCTCGCGCCAAAGCTTGAGCACGGCCGTGTGGCTGTTTGATGCGGCGCCATGCAGAGCTTGCGCAGACCAGTGGTGGTACTCGTTCCCAACTTCTCTTTCGATTATCACTTAAGCTCACCCAATTGCCCGTTGGTTGCCGCACTTTCCATGGCCTGCGTGTCAGATTTCGGACAAAACCGAGTTTGCGACCACCATTGCAATACGGGCAAGTTGCCAGCAGCCGACGGCTCGTCAAACGCGTGCGACCAGTATTCCAGCGGTCGATGTTTTGCGTGCAGCTATTCCAAGACGTGAATGTGGCCGTTGGCGCTGGAAGTGTCGGCAAAATGCACTTTGGAGCCTTGGCGAAGATGGTCGCGCGAGCGAATGAGGCTCGGTAAGAAGCGTCACTGGCCTTCACTGCTGGTGCATGCGCGCTGAATGGTCCACTCGAGCTCGGTCACGAAAATGATTGAGAAGTGCCAGTGGGAGGGCACATGCCGTGGGATACCAACCAGTCGAGCACGTGGACGTGGCCAGCTGCTCCCGCCATGAAAACGGAGTGGGTTGCAATGGTCGCGTGTGAATCCTCGGGTGTAGTACACTGTCACCAGGCGCCAAAACAGACTGGATGAGCTCGAAATTGCCGTTGTAGCACGCAAACGGTAACTCAAAGGCAATTGACTTGGTGTTGCGAAAAATAACAGGGTATCCAAATCCAACCGGTCAACCAGCCCAAGGGCCACCACAATGTACTTGACTCGAATACCGGCACCGCCGCCAACTAGTTTCGCTCGTGTCATCAGTCAGAGACATGGTATGCTTGGCCAGAATGGCGTACGCGACCGCCTGCTGGGACGCAACCCACTGGTCCTGCGGAAACTTGTCAAACCACCACTTGACGACCTCGAGCCTGCCATGCTTGCACGCCAAGTCAATCGCTTCGCATCGAAGGGCACGTTCACCTTCAAAATCAAACGCATGCAACCCGACATTGGTCCTCCACCGCTCGAGCACATGAACGTGACCCGCTCGCTTGTAGCGCACACGGCCAACGCGGCGATTCCCCAAAACAGGAAGCCCATGATCGTGCCACCACTGCAGCACATGCACAACCCGCTCGCGGACGCGGCCACCAGCCGCGCTCTTCGGTTTGCGACTCGCACGTGAGCGAGGGCGACCATGACCGGGCTGGCCGCCATGTTCCACAGCGTGTCCAGCAGCCACGAGTTGCCCGTGCGGCTAGCCGTGTCCGTGTCGATCCAGGGCATGACCATGAGGGCGGCGCGTTAACGGCGGGACGGTGCGACATGGCAGCGTGTTGAGCAACGTGATCACGCAGCCCGTGTCGGCAACTCAATTGGGTCAGGCGGTGGACAGACGGCTTCGTGGAGCGTGGTTGGGAGGGCGGGTGGGTGGGATTCATTGTTGCTTCATGTAGCGCTTGCCTGCTTGCCTCGAGTTGTGTCTAGGTTGCGATGTATACATTTATGAAACTGACATGAGTGCGCGGTTTTCGCGAATTGTGACTGCTGTAAACATACAAAAGAAAGAGTGCACACAATGCATTCGAATGACGTCACACAATAACCGCATACTCTCCGGCCGCCTTGCTCATTTCCTCAATCTCCCTTCGTAGCTCAGGGATGTACCTGACCAGCACCCACGCCACCCGGCTTGTACCACCACCCCGGCCGCGGTGCTTGCCACCACCACCGTCCACGCCATGCGCTCCACGTCCTCATTGCTTGCACTTTGTTTCCCCGCATACTCTGCCAGACCTTGCGGCCCAGCGACAATGACCCATGCGACAAACGCAGCGTTGGCCACGACGCCCACCAAGATGTATGCGACGACGCCAAACTTGTACACGGCCAACTTGTATCGCACAGCGCCAAAGTACATGCATCCCGAAATGAGAAAGCCGGCGACCGAAGTCAGAAACTGGACAAGGCTATTGTTGTTACGTGCGATGGCAAAAAAGACCGAGTTGACGAGGATCAGGACCGCCAACAAGACGAGGACGGCAAGGCGGAGAGACACACAGCAACACCGAGCTTGAGGCGATGGCAATGATTGGTGCACAGTCGGGTTGGCCGCGGAGGGAATGTTTGAATGAGACGGCATGGATATAGGATATCTTGTTTGAAATGAGTTGATATTGGTTTGATTTGAGGGATTTTGGAAGTGATGATTGCATGAAAGTATCACCGTGAGGGAGGTGGGGGAGGGGAAACTATTTGAGGCATGCCATACAAATCGGTTCGCCATGCTTTGGACACGCATTCGCTCTCGACCCATGAGCAGGTACACGACCATAGTGTGCCTTCTCGAACGTTGTGTGGGAAGCTAAGAGAGTGTTGGCGTTTGTTTGCACAGGGAACGTGTGACTCAGGACACATGGCGGATCTGGTGGACGTCAAGTGGACATGATTCCAAAACAGGACAGTTTCATGGACGAACTTTGCTCAAGACATCCGCGCATTACTCCCGAGTTTTTTTACGTTGACGACGTATTGCGAGCTTATCATGGAAGCATGAGTCTGCGAAACGACATTTACATGCGTTCTTTTGATCGTGTCCACTCACCCAATCACAAATAGTCATTTCACAACTATCTTACCTACTGCCTCAAACAATACCCGCACGTTGTCCGCTCTCCTTTCGCTTCTCGGCCTCCAGTCTCAGCTCAGGGATGTACCTGACGAGCACCGCTTCGACCGCCGTCCTCACCACGACCACAGTCCATGCCTTCCGCTCCACCTCCTCGCTGGTTGCACTTATTCCCCGCATACTCTGCCAGACCTTTGGATCCAACGACAAGGACCCATATTTATGACGAACGCATCATTGGCCAGGACGCCCACCAAGATGTATGCGAATACGCCAAACGTTTACACCTTTGGTTTCCAGCGCACTGCGCCAATGTACATGCATAAGGAGACGATAACGCCGAGGATCGAGGTGATGACTTGGACCACCGACTCGTTATTGCGTGCAAAGCTCAATTACCAACAGTCGGCAACGAGATAGATGAATAGGATGCGCAGGAGAGCGAGGCGGAGCGACGTGCAGCAGCACCGAGCTTGAGTCCAACATGACTTGGCCGAGGTGGTGGTTGTATTGGGAAACACGGTGCGAATGTTTCGGATGTCTTTTGCCGATTGTGTGAATGCTCTGGATTGCTTGTTTTGATTGTGGAATCACGAGCAGTCCTGGCAAGCAGCTCCGTGTCCGGGTCCACACATATTTGGACTTGAAGCATGGCCGAGCACAGCACTTGGTCTTATCTTGAAGGTATTTGTGTGTGGGCATTTCCCTCCCGGATGTATCAGCAGGTACTCGGGTGCACTTGTCGTTTCCTGGGGCGTGGTGGATAGGTATGAAAGTATGCAGTGGATCATGCGATAGTTCTGGTGGACGTATCCAGGCCGGAATCCACACGGGCAACTCGGCCTGTCTGCCGTCCGTTGGTTCGATACAGAAGAGTGACAGAATGGAGAGGCCAAGACTTGCTACCAGACCCCCATTCGGCGTTCATGTATTTGTGTTAATTCAACACTGAATATCAAGCCAAAAAGTCTGCATTTCTTTTCTCCTCCCACTCCCACCTCAACACTGGCGCATACCGAATCAACGTGCCCGGCCAGGCCACCACTGTCTGGACAACAACCCCAACGGCCATACTCATACACAAATGGCTCCAAACCAACCGCTTGATCTCAACGGCATCCACCTCGCCCATGACCGCAACCATCTCCGCCATGCGCTGATCCATGCCGGTGAATCGCGCCAACCCGTCTGGTCCAATGGAATACAGCCACGCAACAAACGCCAAGCCGGCTGCAATCCCCAATGCTAGGTAAGCGTAGACGCCGACGAGATACACGCGCGGCCATGGCTTGATGGCGGCCACGAATGTCGCTGATACAATGAGCCACCCGACAAGGCCGTGGAGTTGGACGAGCGGGGCGAACCCAGTGGCGCATTGGTAGGCCGTGAATGCGTTGGAAAAGGCGAGGATCAGCAGCACGGCGGTGCGGTGCGAGACGCATGAAAGGCAGGCGGTGGGCGGGGAGGTGAGTGTTGGTGTGTGCGACATTGATTGGTATTAGGTTCGATGAGCGGATCTCGAGGATACGGTTGTTCCATTTGCTGGAAAGTGGGGGTGAGGTCATGGAGAGGCAGGGAAAAAGAGCGTGAGTCGAGGGAAGCAAAGAAGGAATTGGGCGACACGTCCACTGACCAAATCTTTTCATCTGGTGCAGTTGGTGCAAACTTGCCAAGCGTGACCAAACCGAAACAAACTGCATTGTGGTGACAGACAAAAACACACTTGCGGCCACTTCAATGGCGATACTGATAGCCTGAATCCGCATCATCGTCTTCATCCGAGTCCACGTCCATACCACTCGCGCTCATTCTGCCCAAGGCGGTATCCCCATCTTCGTCAACATCCGAAAACGCATCGTATCCCAAGTCCAATCCGTCCAAGAAATCGTCCTGGTCATCGTCATCATCCGTGTCCCAATCTGAATCAGAAGCATTCTCTTCGGTCGTGTTTGACGGAGGATGCTGCTGGACAAGATCCAACGATAAAGATGATGCGGCATGTGCGACAGTTGATGACGACGATGCGCGAGCAGGGCGTTGTTGAGCGGGAACGCGACCAGCGGCATGCGATGATGACTTGGCTGGCAATCCGGCACGTGCCCAGGACGGCGGGTTGGCGTGAAATTTGGCGGTACCTTCACGGAGGCGTGCGAGTGCGGCTTGCATGTTGCGTTTCTGACATATTGACATTTTGGTCCAGTGAGCATTACTCACACACATACAAGTGAGAGTGAGAGGTGGGTGCACCTACCTTTTCCAGTTCCCTGGCCTGTGTGAGCACTTTGGTTGCCACATCATCCGACAGTAAGTGGACGCGGTGCGAGTGGAACTTTGATGATGACGTCGACTCCAACTTGTGAGGTGGGGAGGTTGGGGAGGACAGGGACACGGCTTGCATTCGCTTGACGAGTGCATCGTCATCGTTCTGTAGGAATCCGCCGGCGGTCGGAGGAGGCTCTAGCCGGGACGTGAGAATGGACTCAATGGCGGCAATCGTGTCACGGATGCGCTGGCCATTGTCGGGGAGCGCTAGCATGCCCGCATCGAGAGAGGCGAGCAACTGGCGTTGCGACTGAAGGCGGTCTTGCAAGGTGTGCGTGGGCAGAGAGGCGAGGTCTTGCTTTGGTTTCGAGTTGAAAGAGGATCCGGGTGTGGTTGTTTCCTGCCGGGCAGATGCCGGCCGCAAGCCCGAGCGACTGGGGTTGAGATGGAGTATGTGAGGAAAAGAGGCGGTTGATGTCCCGCTGGATCGAGGCCGGGGCGGACGAGGATGCGCCGTGCGAGTAAGGCGATGGTGATGACGATGCATGGACTGACATTGTTTCTTTGCTGTTGGGCCGTTGTGTAAGCTTCCAAGTAGAAAAAAATGGACATGATAAGTATTAATGATAATCTTGCGGCGATGGATGGATCAGAGATCGGCAGCCGTTAAATATATTTTTATTTGTTCTTGCATGTTGCATTTTACTGTATTATTCGTTTTAATTTGGCTTCTTTTTTTTTTTCAATGGATCAAGTTTCTAAGTGTAAGCGGTTACATATACGTATGGAAAGAAATTCATCCCAGAACAACTCAATCCCAACGCAATGTCATCCTACAACCACCAGCAGCCATCTGGTAGTGGCCACGGCCAACAGCCGCCAAGAGGCGGTGGACTCGTCGTCTTTCGAAAGTCGGGCCCTGCCTCCACGCCCAAGTCCAATGCTTCATCGCCACGGTCAAAGCTTGGCCTTGACGCTCTCGCCGAACGCAAACGCTCTGAATCGCCCGCCGCAGGATATCAGGAAAAGGAAAAGATCAAGGCAAGCGCTCAAGTCAAGGTCAAGCGGTCGTGGAGCGACGACGATGACGAGCATGATGACTACCAGAGACAGTCCCGGTTTGAACCCAAACGCCCAAAATCGGCTTCACGTACGTAACGGCATGTCATGCGCCCACCTGTGTCATTGTAATTGACCTAGCCCATGCTCTTTGCTTGTCGTTCGCCCCAGGATCAACTATGCCCGTCTTTGAATCGGCTGGCTCGTCATCAACCTCGCGCGAGGGCACTCCCACGCCGTCGTCTTCCGGTCTCGTTCTGCGCAAAGGTTTGCATGGTTATGTTTCCATCAGCACTGATTTTGGCGTGCGACACTGACGCTCTTGACTTGTCTGTCCATTCAGATTACCAAAAACCCACCCACCAATCCCAACCCTTCAATTCACGCCCGCCAGTTCCCGCCAACGACCCGCCGTTTCTTCGTTCGATGATGCTCTTGCTATCGACAGTGATTCCAACATCAACAACAACCTAGCCGATGATTCCGACACTGCCATTGACGAGCAAGATCCAACAAAGCTCGATCGCGACTGGTACGATATTGACGAGGGCATGGTACGCTACGCTTTTGACAACACACACCATCTCTGCCGTTCCTGACTCTCTCCATACAACACATTCAGACAATGGACTACGACCACAACCCGTTTGCCGGCTACGAACTTGCCGAACTTGCCGCCCCTCAACCTGACGCGCAACCCGTTAAAAAACGGCCCTCGCAACGCGCACTCAATGCCGCTCGCGACACAGACAAGTGGGAATCCAACCGATTGCTCACATCGGGGCTCGCACAACGGCTGGCCGCGGGCGACGACGACGACTCGGATACCGAGGATGCGCAGGATCAAGTGCATGTCATGGTGCATGACATTCGCCCGCCCTTCCTCGACGGCCGACAGGTGTACACAAAGCAGTTGGAAACGGTGCAGGTGGTAAGGGATCCCACAAGTGACATGGCCGTGGTTGCTCGGCAAGGGTCGGGCGTGGTGAGGATGCGCAGGGCAGAGGGCGAGCGCAAGAAGCAGGCCAGGGAACGCGTGGATGTCAAGGGGACCGTGTTGGGTAACGTCATGGGTGTCAAGGAGGAGGATGCAGCGGATGCACAAGCCTCGGATCAACATCAACTTGTCCAAGTCAAGACCGAGCAGCCCGCAGCTCCTTCGTCCGAGGCTGTCTCGGAATTTGCGCTCACAAAGTCCATCAAGTCGCAGCGCGAGTACCTGCCCGTCTACTCTGTGCGCGAAGACCTGCTGTCCGCCATCCGGGAAAACCAAATCGTTGTTGTGGTCGGTCAAACCGGTTCGGGCAAAACCACGCAGCTCACGCAGTACCTGTGCGAGTCTGGGTACGCCGCGGGCGGCGCCATGATCGGATGTACTCAGCCGCGGCGTGTGGCCGCCATGTCGGTGGCCAAGCGCGTTGCTGAGGAAATGGGCGTGGAGCTCGGCAAGCAAGTTGGGTACACGATCCGGTTCGAGGACATGACCACGCCTGGCGTGACGCAAATTCGGTACATGACGGACGGCGTGCTGCTGCGCGAACTGTTGCTCGACCAAGACTTGGACAAGTACTCGTGCATCATCATGGACGAGGCGCACGAGCGCGCTCTCAACACAGACGTGCTCATGGGCATCATCAAGCGCGTGGTTGCTCGGCGCCGCGATCTGAAATTGATTGTCACATCGGCCACCATGGATGCCGACAAGTTTTCGCGCTTTTTCGGAAACGTGCCCGTTTTTGAGATTCCTGGTCGAACTTTCCCAGTTGACGTGCAATTTTCCAAAGCGCCGTGCGAGGACTATGTCGAGTCGGCCGTCAAGCAAACACTACAGATCCACCTGACGCACCCGCCAGGCGACGTGCTCATCTTTATGACGGGCCAAGAGGACATTGAAGCCACGTGCGCCATTCTGGCCGACCGGCTCGACGACATGCACAATCCGCCGCCACTCGACATTCTGCCCATCTACTCGCAAATGCCCGCCGATTTGCAAGCCAAAATCTTCAACGCTTCCCCACACCGCAAAGTGGTAGTTGCCACCAACATTGCCGAAACGTCGCTAACCATTGACGGCATCAAATACGTGATCGACTCTGGGTTTTGCAAGCTCAAGTACTACAATGCCAAGATCGGCATGGACGCCTTGCAAATCACGCCCATCTCGCAAGCCAACGCCAACCAGCGGTCGGGCCGTGCAGGCCGCACGGGGCCGGGCACGTGCTATCGCATGTACACGGAGGCGGCATTCAACGATGAGCTGTACCCCAACACGATTCCGGAAATCCAGCGCACCAACTTGGCCAATGTGGTGCTGCTGCTCAAGTCCATGGGCGTCGAAAACCTGTTGCATTTCGAGTTTATGGACCCTCCGCCCCAGGACGTGATCCTCAACTCCATGTATCAGCTGTGGATCCTCGGGTCGCTGGGCAACACGGGCGACTTGACGCCCATGGGGTCCAAGATGGTGTCGTTTCCGCTCGACCCAAGCCTGGCAAAGATGCTGCTGGTGGCTGCCGAGCTCGGGTGCACACAGGAAATGGTGGTGATTGTGTCCATGCTCAGCGTGCCGACCGTGTTTTATCGCCCAAAGGAACGTGCCGAGGAAGCCGATGCCGCACGCGAGCGCTTCTTTGTGGCGGAATCGGATCACTTGACCCTACTTCACGTGTACCTACAATGGCGCGGCAACGGCATGCGCGACGCTTGGTGTATCAAGAACTTTGTGCAGCCGCGTGCCATGCGCCGGGCGGAAGAAGTGCGTGTTCAATTGGCCGATATCCTCAAGTCGCAACAAATTCCGATGACGTCGTGTGGTAAAGACTGGGACGTGTTGCGCAAGTGCATTTGCTCGGCCTACTTCCACCAAGCCGCGCGCCTCAAGTCGATTGGCGAGTACGTCAACTTGCGGTCGGGCTTGCCCTGTCACTTGCATCCGACGAGTGCGCTGGCCGGGCTCGGGTATACGCCAAACTATATCGTTTACCACGAGCTCGTGCTCACCAGCAAGGAGTATGTGCATTATGTCACGGCCGTGGATCCGCATTGGTTGGCCGAGCTTGGGCCAATGTTCTTTTCCGTTCGGGATCGTGGGTTTGGGTTTCGCGAAAAGCGCGAGATTGAACGGGTTGAAAGGAGAAATTTGGAGTGGGAGGCTCAGATTGCGGCCGAGCGCAAAGCCATCGAGGAGGAACGGAAGCGGGCAGGGTCGAGTGTTGGGGGAAGGAGCGGGGCTGGTGCAAGCAGTGGGAGTAGCAGGGTGGCGGGGAGTGTGACAGTCGGGAAACCCATCAGACGGCGCAAGCGGTAATGTCGCCTCCCCAGCTTGATTTATACACCGTGTATTGATAAATATTCTTGCACAACAGTCGGACAAAAATCTGAAATGAAAACAAAACAAAAAGCCAACAATAAAAAGGTTACTCATCTGCCTGGGCCGGCTGCTGCTGCTGCTGGCGCTCGGCAACCAAATCCGCGACTGACTTGCGGCTCGGCGTCAGTCTGGAAATCAACGACCCCACTGTCCCAATCACACTGCCAATCAACCTGCCGGGCGACTTGAGCGGCGATGCCTGCGCGTCGCAGGCCCCTGCCTCAGCCACGTCCTTTGCTACCTTGGTGGGCGTGCCCTGAGCAGCGGGCGTCGACGAAGAAGCGGCGTTGTTGGTGGCAAGCGGGAAGAGCACGCGGCGCGTGTTGGGCGTGGCAGTCACGCCCGACGCCTGCTTGGCCGGCGTTGCGGTTGCGGCCTTGGCACCGTTTTCGGCGTGCTCGTCGACCTTGCTCTCCTGCTTGCCCGCCTCCGAGTCGGTGGCTGCAGCTGCGGCCGCCGCCTCCATGACATTGACATGTCCGACCGTGGTCTTTTGCTTGAGCGGGCTGCCATCAAACAACCGAAACTCTTCTTGCTCGTCGTCCTCACTGGCCTCGCCGCAACTGCCCGGACTTAAATGCCCCGGCAAGTGCACCCTGGTGTTGGCCTTGCTCTCGGGATGCACCTGCATCTCCTTGACCTTGAACTTGTCGACACTGCGAATGATGCCGATCCAGTTGTCTCTGTTGATCTTGCCTGCGGATCTCAAGTCCTTTGTCATGTTGGGCAGCATGGATCGGTCATAGTCGGCGGGCGAGTAGGTTTCGGCCTCCTGGGTCAGGTGCGGCGAAAAGGTAGCGGTGCGGCCGGGGGTCAGGTGCAGGCGGGACAGCGTGTTGGGCGTGCGCATGGCTGACTTGAGTGGGGTCGGGCGGGAAGGCGTCGACAAGTGAGCGGGGAGGGCAGTAGGCACGGGTTTGGTTGGGGTGGAGGGAGCGGCATCCGTTTTGGCGGCTGTGGGAGCCGTCGTGGTCGTGAACTCGACGGTGGCTGCGGCGGCTGAGGCAGCGGTGGGTCCAGAGTCAACTTGCATCGGATCCTCTTCGGGCTGTTGAGCAGTCGCCTCCACGGTTGCATCCGCCATCGCTGCGGGTTCCGTGGTCACCCCGGACTCGATTTGTGCGAGAGTACCGGCCGCAGGCGCATCCACGTCCATGGCGTCTTCCTGCGCCACTTGCTGCTCTTGCTCGTCTTGCACCTTGGCCGTGACGGGTTCATCGGAAGCCAGAGCCACAGCAACCGCAGGCGGTTTACCGGCCACCCGTCTGGGCGGCGGTCGATCCGCCACATCCTTGGATGTATCAAACACGATAGGCTCGGGCGCAAACCGAATGGTGCGCTGACGCTCCTCATCCGTCACCTCTTGGCCATCCTTCTGTTGTTCATCTTGTTGGTTGGCGGCACCTCCCTCATCCGCCTCCAAATCCGACAGCTCAGACTCTGCATCCAGCTCCTCGACGACGGCATCAGCATCGGCCCCTGCCTTTGTCTTTGCCTTGCCCTTGGTCAACTTTGCGCCTTTACCCTTGCCAGCTGCCGAAGCCGCCTTTGGCTTGGGCACAACCACCTTCTTGGTTTTCGCCGTCGCCGTCGCCGCAGCCGGCTTTCTCCCCGTGGTCACCTTTGCGTTTTCCTTTGCCGCAGCGACCGACTTTGCCGCCGTTGTAGCGGCTGTACTCGCTGCGCGCAACCGAGAAGCACGGGTGGATCCAATGGACGCGGCGGCAACAGGAACAGCCTTGGGCTTTGCGGCTGCCGCGGAGCGGGCACGCTTGGTGGCGGGCGCTTCGGGCTGGTCAGCGGGATGAGGCTCGGTGGCTTCGTCGTCCTCGACGGATGAACGGGTGCGTTTGCGGGACGGGGCAGTCTTTGTGGGGGCGGCAGTCGCGGGTTTGGTGGCGGCAGAGCTCGCCTTTACTTTTGCGGAGGTCGTCGTTGCAGGTTGCTTGCGGGCGCGAGTAGGTCTCGCGGCGGCGGCGGCTGGGGGCGGAGCAGCAGCAGCAGCAGCAGGGGCAGGCTCGGCAGCGGCCAGCTGCAGGCGAGCAGACATGCGGCGGGTGGTCATGGTTGTTGTTGGGTGGCCTGATCAGCCTGGATGGAGATGAGATCACGGGATGGGCGGCGGCGGCTTCGATGCCGGCGGGACGATGCACCAAGGGAGGTGGCAGCCGGTGGAATCGGGCACGGGGAGTCGAATGCGCTGGGTGGCGAGATACGGGCGAACCGTGAGTGTGCCTTGGGCCCTGGCACGAATCTTTTGTCCAGTGCTCGCGATGGCCATCTCCCTTTGTGCCTTTGGGGTGGGAATCACCCAACGTGAAACTGCAGAGTGAGTGCCTCAATCTCGCCCAAAAAATGAGCCCATTCTCGGGCAGATTGCCGCTGACCATGATACGGTACCGGGGGCAAAGTTTCTGCCGGGCGGCGGCGCAAACATTTCAAGACATATTGATGGGTTCGTTCCCCTTGGTGTGTGGGTCAGCGCTGGGACGGACCACGTACACGTACAATGCATCGACTCGGATGCAAAGCGGGTTGATACATTCTAGCCAGCTGGATGCCGCTGTCAGAGTCACAGCCGGGTAAGCCAGTCATGGACCTAGTCTGACGGCTGACCACATTTCAAGGGCGGTGAGACGTTTGATTGACTCTGTCTCGCCGCATTCTGTTCATTTCGAGTCGCTTTTCTAGCGTGCTCATCAATCTTTCAAAATGTGCAATTGCATGCATGAGCAAGTGCTGCAAGTCTAGTAGGTGCTCTTGGCTCTACCCAACCAGTCGAACGCCTGCCATCCCAACAAACCCCTTGACTCCACCTTGATCCTTGCCACTCATCCCATACGCATCCACCGCCTCGACCATACCATCCCACTGCGTACTCATCCTTGCCTTGCCCCCGTAATATCTCGTCACGACCCAATCTACAACCCTTGGATCAAGGCTCTTTGCCGCCTCAAGTAGCACAGCATACTCTTGCACGACAATCTCGCCGCCGTGCGCCGCAAACCACGCCAGTACATCCACCCGGCCCGCATGCATCACCTTGAACGCATCTTGGCCGCGCAACGCAGGCAATGGGCCGCGCTGGGACCACCACTTGAGCGCACTCAAGTCACCTTGCACACACAAGTCGGTGATGAGGTCGGTGCTCGGCACAAACGCCAACCCAGATTCGTCCGCCCACCAATCAATCATGGACTGGTCGACTGTCGCCGGAAGAGTGAATGTGACTTTGGGCCACACCCACTGTCTCACCCACTTGCTGCCCAGGCCGCCAAATCCAAGTCCGACGAGGTTGAGCTTGGACATCCAATAATCAACGGCTCTGCGCGTCGCACACGTCTCGAGAATGCGTACATCCACGGCCTCCACGAGCGATGGCAACCCCGACCGTTGTTCCCACCATTCAAGCACGTGCACGCCCGACCCATCCCGCTTGCCACTCAGTAGCGCCGCGAGACTGCGCGGATCCACCTTGATCGGCAACCCAAACGACGACTCGTCCGCCCACCACGCGAGCACACGCAAGTGCCCAGCCATGGCCGCGCCATGCACTGCCGCCTCGGAATACTTTGGGTGTTTGTCCTTCCACCACTGCAACACGTTGATTTGGCCGTGACTGCTCGCCAAGTCCACGCTCGCATTCGTGTACTCCATGGGCCACTCGCCCCGCCGTGCCCACCACCACGCCAACACATCAACGTGTCCATTCTTGCTCGCAAAGTCCACGGCCTCGTCAGAATACTTGATGTCCAACCCTTGCTTGACCCACCACTTGAGCACCTCGACATGCCCCGCATCGCTCGCAACGTCCATGGCACGCGTGCTTGGTTCCAAGATGCATCCCAGCGACACGTAGTGTGTGAGCGCTTGGACATTGCCTAACGCACACGCATCCAAAATGGCGTGACTCGCAACCCTGGGCGGTGTGGCCAGCTCATGTGCAAGCACGAGCGCGGCCGAGTCACCTGGGTACAGTACACTGGTGGCGGATGCAAGCGATTTGAGCGGGCCAGTGTACTCGTGGCGATACCACGCACACAAGTCGGCGCACTTGAGCGACGCGAGCAGCGTTAGGGTTGCGTCCATGTCTGTATCGGCGAACTGTGTGCCGAGTGTGGCGTGGGCCGAGAGCAAGTAGCGTGTGAGATGCTTGGCGTGTGGCGAGACGAGTACAAGTGGTGCGAGATGGCCCATGGTTGGAAGTGGCAAGTGCTGCGTCCACCAGTCGCACACGGCGAGTTGGTCGGCGAGCGTGGATGTTGCGGGCAGGATCAGGTCCGACGGCCGAAAGCTCATGGGAATCAACCTCGCCGAAGAAGCCGCTGCGCGAGCATATGGCCGTGCATGCGCGTTGAGAAGCGAGACGCGAACCGCAGTGGAGCTACTATCGCGCCCATCATCGCTTGAACCTCGATCGATAACGCGGCGCCGAGTGCCTGTGGCATGGCCAACAGTAAACCAAGGCAGACCGTGCAATAGTGCCGCCTGGAGCGTGAGTGACGAGGGACTGGACGAACGCGAAATGACGTTAAGGACTTGCTTGACGTGCAGTGAGCTGCCGGCAGCTTCTGCGTTCTTTGAGGTGCACAGGCGGATGGCCATGGCAAGGAGCGGGTCGACGAGTTCGAGCGGCAATATGGGAACTGGGGCTTTATTGCTGTTGTTGTTGGCTGGCGCAGGAGATGGTGACGATGGCAGGACGCATTTGACGACGGCGGCCACGGCCAGAGCAGTTGAAGCCGAGGCGATGAATTGATGCATGGCGGGTGTAAATTAGGGCGGGACATATGCAGGGACGAATATGACATGCAACTTGGCAGGGTTCTTTGGGCGCTTAAGCTTAGGGGGATCCTGTTTCTTTTGTACCGCCGCATACACCGTTCAAGGCTCTAGGCTCGATCGATGGTGAGCTCTCCAGTTCTGTCCATCGTCCATCCGCCTCATCGTGATCGATATCGTTGGTTCCATGTCGTATCAGCCGCGATCGTAAAGTGATGGGCTGAAATCCTTGCCAACAGTCATGAGGAGTATTGTGGTTCGTGCGAGACACGTGCGTGGACTGTCGCTTCCGGCGGAAGCCATCCCAGGTTTTGAGTCGATCGGATGCTTCCGGCATGTGCACATAGGTAGCGCATCGCTCACAGGTTGCGCCCATTGGATGCGGTCGCTTGGGTGTCGGAAACGGACCCGAGGGCAGCTCATGGCAGTCGTTTCTGCTCTTGACGTGAGCCTGAGTGCACCTGTTGTTTGATTGGGAAAAACAGAGGGCACACATATGGAGCACGCTGCGTTGAGCATGCCGCGAGACTGATGTACATAGTTTCGGGTTGAGCACAACTTGCAAAATACATGTACATATACACGAGGACGGGGGTGCTGTGGGAACCGGAACCACAGACGACGGAAGGTTCATGCGAGGTCAAACAAACCCACAAATAGAAAACGGAAGCAAGCGAGAGGGAATCCAAAGAAGAAGCAAAAGCAACAAGTGAATGACAGACAAAGCAAAACTGACAGTGTAGGAACAAGATGGAATGGGACAAGCGAGAAAGTGAGAGGGGAGGAGAAAGGCGGGGGAAGCGAGCGACATGAGATTTTATGCTTTCAAGTCTGTTGCTTGAGCTTCCTTTGGCACAAACCCAAACACAGCGTCCATGTCTACATCAACCACGCATGTGTAAGCTCCAGTGTTCAAACGACACGAGAATGGAAAAAGAAAAGCGTCAATATGTACCTTCCAAACTCCGTCCTTGCGTCTCCGGCACAAAGTACGCGACATATGCCGCCATGACGAGCCCCGTCACCGCAAAGATAATGTATTGGTTTGGCCCGAGCGCGCGGCTCACAAACGGCCACACGGCCGTCAAGATGTAATTGTTGATCCAATTGCTGGCCGTGGCCAGCCCCGTGCCCTTGCCGCGGATCCGCATCGGGAAAATCTCGCTCTGGTACACCCACACTACGGGGCCCCATGTGGCTGCAAAACAGGCAACGTAGGCGTACATGGCAATGACGCCCAGCATGGACCAGGTTTTGGCCGAGTCGGGAATCAAGGTGCCTGGGGTGATGTCGGTTCCTGGCGTGATGCCCGAGGTGGATTGGAACAGGTTGACAAAGATGGCGAGCAAGGTCATGGACAGCGACATGAGAATGCCGCCCCATTGCAAGAGTTTGGTACGTCCCGCGCGCTCAATGAGGATCATGCCGGGGATGGTCGCAAACACGTTGACGACGTTTTGGATGACAACGTTGAGCGTGAGGGCAGATGTGCGTGGGAAGCCCATGGCAATGAACATGGATGCACTAACAAGATAAACCAGTCGTCAATCATGTGTGTGTGTGCGGCTCCGAGAATGACACGAAACGTACGAGAAGAACATGATGGAATTGATGCCCGACCATTGCTGGAAAAACTGCAAAAAGCACGCAATGGCAACACGATTCCAAATGCCAGGCAACAGCAACTCTTTCCAATCGGCCGACCCAATGGTGCGCTCTAGCTCAATGGCCTGCTTGTAGTCGTAAAACTCTTCTTGGACCTCTGGGGACCGGGTTGACGACTGGCGCACAATGGCTAAGGATTTGAGTGCCTCGTCCTCACGGTCACGCGACATGAGCCAGCGCGGCGATTCGGGCAGTTTAAACATGAAGAGGACGAGTAAGAGGCAGGGAGCGGCTTGGAGGCCGAGAGCAAGGCGCCATTGAATGTCATTGTCAAAGGGAGCGTTTTGGTACTTGTCAATGATGATGGCGTTGACGCTGGCGGCAAAGGCAATGCCGATGGTAATCATGAGCTGCTGGACCGAGGTCAAACGGCCACGGATTTTGGCGGGGGCGAGTTCGGCAATGTACAATGGGGCACACATGGAGAGCATGCCGACGCCAATGCCCGTGAGAAAGCGGCCGGCGAGCATCATGGCGAGGCGAGCATGGAGGTCCAAGGAGGATGGGACAATGGCTTGGAGGATGGCGCCGAGCATGAACCAGAGGGCGCCAAACCAGATGGAGCGCTTGCGGCCGAGTTTGTCGGCAAACTGGGCCGAGAAGAGGGCGCCCGGGATGCAGCCGAGGACAAAGAAGGAGACGATGGACGAGATGCGGGAGGTGGCCTCGCCAATGGAGGTGACGTGGTTGATGTCTTGGTTCCAGGACCCGAGGCCAAAGAAGAGCTTGAAGGGGTCCATCTCGAGGACCGAGTTGATGATGCCGATTTCGTAGCCAAAGAGCAGGCCGGCGTGGCCCGCGGCAAACGACAGCGACCACGAGTACCAGTTGGCGGCCGACTTTGCCGTGATGACGGCGCCAGAGTGTCGTTTCATTTGGCAAAAGTCGATGTTGAATTGTTGATGGTCGGTCACAATGAGCGTGAGGCAAGTTGCATCGAGTATCGAGTATTGAGTATGAGTATACGTAGAGTCTCTTGTCAAAATATGTTGATTTAATATCGTTACTTTCTTTATTTACTACCAGTATATCATATGAACTTGAACGCTCTCAATTCGAAATCCCGCGAAAGTGTCTTGAAGTGGCATGTGACGCCACTTTTGCCCTTGAGTGGATGGTCGGTTGGTTGGTTGGCATGAAAACCGCGAAACCCGCGGCAATCCACATTTTGATTTTGGCAAGTGCTGAGATCAATCTTCATTTCAAATTTAAATCCATGGATGGATATTGAAATATCAAGACTCACTACAACGTTCACCTTGATTTCGACCTCACTTTGCGCAATGTATGTGCGGACCATGTCTCCACACCCTTCACTATCGTGCCGGGTTCCTCGCCCCGCCTCGACCTGCCGCGCCGATCCCACGATGGACTTCTCTCAACACCATGCCCAGCGCCGTTGCTGTTGCTGTTGCTGACTGGTGACCCCACACTCTGTATCGCTTTGTCGGCACACTCTCACAGAACACATCCTCCACCCCCCAATCATGTCCATGGACAACGTCACGCTCTTTTTTGTCCTCGTCATGGTCTTTGCCGCCGCGTCTTTCTTTTCCGGCGGCGGATCCAACGCTCCCCGGCCGAGCCGTGCCCCGCGGCCTGTATCCGAGGAAATGGTGCGTTCTCGGTCCCTTGGACACTCCCCGCCCCCCCAAACCAGTGAATGGCGCAGGCAGGCAGGCTCACTCACGCTCGTCTCTTTTTTTCTTTTTTTCTTTCTTTCTTTCTCTACAGATTTCCCAAGTCCTTGCCCTGTTTCCAGACGCGGACCGCGCTGCTGTCCGCGCGGATTTGGCGCAAACAGGCAGCGTCGAGGCCACAGTCGATCGCATCTTGGCGGGGCGGTTGCGTCCCGCTCCTGCATCTGCTGCCCCATCGGTACATATCTCGTGCGTTTTAGCATGGTGGCTGCGAATTCACTCACACATTTGCCCGTGGACACAAACAGGCAACATCATCGTCATCCACATCCACATCCACATCTGCGACCGTGACCGCAGCGCGGAATCGCACAGCTCCCTCCTCTGCTCATCTACCCGCAGCTGCAGCTGCGGCCTCTGCCTCGGCGGCAGCTTCCGCACAGGGTGGACCGCGCAACTGGCACTCGTGGATTCGCAACCCGGAACTTGCCCAGCGGCGCGCAGCTATGGTTGAGGCGAGTAGGGCCAAGTTTTTGGCTGGGGCAACAACAGCTTAGCTTGATGGCTGCTTTGGCAATCGCAACGATGCAGCGTTTGTCCTTCTATTCTCTCGTTAGCATGCCATATCCTATTCGTCACAAGGTACAATAACTTACATTTTTTCCGTCGGTCCTGCTGTTTCTTAAATATTCAGACCAGCTCATCGTGTTCTTGACTCACTGGATGCATGCTGGATGCAATTGAAAAAGGCTACGAAATGGATTCATTGACCAAAAACAAAAGGTCGAAAAAAAAAAAAAATCGAGCATGAGGTATTCAACTGACATAGCAAACCAATCACCCATCGCGACACCCACCAAACACATCCAGGTGCTCGTGCCCTTGAGCAGCCAACTTGTTGCCCTCGTCGACCTTGCGGCGCAACAAGTCGACCTGGCGCTTGAGACGTGCATTCACGTCCTCGAGCTCGCCAACGTGCCGCTCAAGGTACTCGAGCTTTGCTTGCTTGCGCGCTCGCGACCGCCGCGCAGACAGCGCATTGGTCAGGCGCTTGGCTTGTGCCGGGTCGGCGGGCCGTGGCGGGCTCGGGTGGTCGGGCAGACAGGCTGCACTTGCCTTGCGCTTGCGTGTGGGGGTGGGGTTTGCCGAGGAAGACAACGTGGCAGGTGGCGGAAGGTCCAGCGCGGGCATGGACGACGCTGATCCGAGGATGGCGTCAAGCGTGAGGTGGGTCGTCGCCGGTGCATCAAGCTTGGTCGACACGGCCGCAGGCGACACGACAATGTGGTCGGGCAAGGCAGAGTCGTTGTGGACGGGAATGATAAAGGCCGGTGCCGACGTTGCGGGTGCTGCCGGCGCGGGTGCAGCCACAACGTTGGCGGTCGCATCGAGAAATAGCTGGTCGAGCGCGTCGAGCGACATTGGCGGCGGCGACTGGAGGGGCGCTGCTGCTGCCGAGCTGGTTGCTGACGACCACGAAGATGGTGACACGACCAAGGTCGCGTCGGCTGGTGGAGCGGCGCCAAAGTCAAAGGGTGACGGTGACTTGGACAATGCACGACCAGAAATGGCGGCGCAAAGTTCGAGCGACGGCACGGGCGACGGCGGCGCCGACGTGGACGTGATAAATGTCCATTGCTGGATCGGGTCGGCACCACATGCAACGTCCAAGGCCCAGTTGAAGAGCGCGTCAGGCTCGGTGGTGCCAGCCTTGGTGGACGGGCATTTGCTTGAGTCCTCGGCCGCCGGGTTCGCAAGGAACCGGTCGAGCGTGAATGGTGCGGCCAGGCCGGGGAAGGACGTGGGCGGTGGTGCCACAAGTTGGGTGGGAGGTTGATGAGGAGGTGGGGAGGAAAACGATTGATGGAATGAGTCGAAGTCGAAATCGATCGAACTTGGATGTGGGAACGATGCAAGCCATTGCCCGTCCGCTGCGGGGACGTGCTGGGCGGCTGCAAGCGGTGGAGACGGAGTGGCAATCGACGCAGGAGGCGGCGACGAGGCCACGTTGAGGTGTTCCGCAGTTGTCGTTGCTTGGGCTGGTCGCGGGACCAGCGGGAGAGACAACAGGGACTTTGGAAAGAGAGCAGATGGGGTAGAGCCAGAGCCAAAGGGTACGCTAACCGAATCTGTTTTGTTGTTGTTTGCATGCAAGCGGCGCGTCAGCTTCAAGTCAAGTCGCGTGTCAAAGGCAGCAAGCAAATGGACGAACGAACCGGAGACGCGGAGACAGAAATCGGGAGTAATGATACGAGTTGCTTGATGATTCATGGGTGGGGGGGTTTGGGTTGTTTTCGGGGTTGCACATCGCTGAGCATACGACGGAATCCACCAAGGCACAGAGGACTTGGTTGGTAGCGGGCGCAGAAAGACAACAACGACTTACACGCACACACACACCACACGACATCCAACACAGAGAAGTGAGGGCAAGAGTGGTACTGAAAGAAAACGAGGGAAATGCAAAAGAAAGGATATAAAGACAGAAACCAGGATGCAAGCGAATGCCGCTGACTTTTTTTTGTTTTGTTTTGTGTTTTTTGGACGACATTCGAGAACAGGGGGTGTACCAAACAGGCCCATTGACGTGCCCAAGGACAGACGGGAGGAAACGAGGAAAGAACAAGAAGACAAACCAGAAACAAGGCACGGCATACAACAGAGATTGGAGATCGCATGGAAGATGCGGGTAGGAAGGATGGGGAGATCGCGCGCGAAATTCACCAAGTAGACGAACGGTGGCGAAGTACACAAGAGATTTTTGGAGGGGTGGAAACCAGCAAGTGACGGGAGGTACGCAAGGACCTAAACCGCTGGTTGGTTGCAAGTGAGACACGCTCACTCCGCACGAAACCCGACCATGACAATGACGACAAATGGACTAATCACCACCGAGCACCACGATGTGCACCCACATTTTCACTCACTCGCAACGACGAAATTGCCAGCAAATGAGCAGTGGAAGAGCACTATTGTCGGCTGATGAATGAATGAGTCAATCAATCAATCAATCAATCAAGTGCGGGCACGAGCACGGAAGGGAAATGCGAAGCACAATGCCGCCAACGATCGGCACGTAACCGTCTTGAATTGCGAGTGACCGCTTGGGATTGTGGGGGATTGGGTTGGGTGGTAATGATACTGGAACGCAGCACAGAGAACAGAGGGAAATCAAAGGGGCGGACCAGGCAAGCGGACACTGGGATCGTCGAGACGGGCGAAATCGGGTGTGGAGGCCATGGTGATGATGGCAAAAGTGAGTGGCATGGTTGGTTGCTTGGGCAAGAGAGGGGAAATGGTGAAAGTGAAGCGGGATGCGATTGCGAGCGACTCCAAGAAACGAAGGAGGTCGAGTCAGAGGTCAAACAAAGGCCGGCGACAAGCTGGACGAAAACGGGTGCAGCTGCGGACGTAGAGCGGACGAGGAAAGGGGCGACTTGACTCGGCACTTGCTCCAAGGAGGCAAGCAAAAGGATAGCGCAGCAACGGAATGCTGGCCGGACGCGTGTGTCTGGCAGCTCTGATGGGCAGGGGTCGTGGTCGGTGTGCTGTTGCGAGGGACCCTGCCGCCCTTTTGTACGAGATTGGCAGGGCATCGGGTTCTTTCGGAGTTGCATTTCTGGGCGAAAGTTTGAAATCGAAAAAAAGGTGCTCACTCGCCCTTCTCCTTCTTCCGCCAGCCGCCCAGGTGCTCGTGCCTGAACCAAGCATCGGCAAAACCAGGAACGCGAACAACAATGGCAAAACTCGGGTCCTGGGTCCAGTGACCACACAGCCAAGCCTTGATTTCAGTGCCGCAAACACGTGCAGATATCTCGATCCCTCTATAGGATCGATCGCAATCATTCACCGCCTTCCATGGCGATCTCTTGGCATCCATGTGAGACAAACGATCTGGCCATCAGCATTTCAGCATCTCAATAGCTCAGCAGCTGCCGCCGTCAGCCTCACATGCATATGCATGCATGCATGCGCTCACACAACGCATACAGACTCGGGTTGGCGAGTACGTGGGTGCCTGCAATGACTCAACGCCGTTGAATTAACTTTTCGAAAGGCAGCACTTCGGATGTGGTCTGCAAGCTGAAAGCTGCATCGGAGTGAAATGAAACCAGCCACAACCTCTACTGGGCGGCGGCATTATCGTGACGATGGTCAATACATATGAAGGGCAAGTCTAATGGAACCGAATCGGGCTCCGATGATTTGCATCAACCTGTTTCGGCGCTTGAGCATCATGGCGATTGGCTGCGTTTGGACGGACTTGACAGAAATGTAAAACAGTTTGACGTATCCGATGCAAAGTTGCAGAGAAAGGAGGCGACGGAATTCATTCTGTCTCCAATAAATACTGTAATCCATGACCAGGCAGCTTCCTCCATTTCATGCTGTTAAAACGGGCTGGATTCGGCAGATCGATGACTCAAACAATGATCAAGTGCGAGCAAGACTGCGAGTGAGACACACACAAATGGCCATGGGGATTGTGTGCATTTCATCTGTGATCCATAAGGTGGCATGGATCGGCTTCATCCTACATAGACTCAAAAGTAAGTACAAGTAAGTACGTACCGGCCGATCTTGGCTCGGTAATTGAAGCTCCACAAGCGGTTGGGTTGATGACAGCATGAATTGACAGATTTGAAACACAATCACCAATCTATATTACTGATCGGCGTGAAACAGGTATGCAAACCGACCACACGCCATCGTTGCTGCAGTCGTTATCGCTTCCAGCCAGCCCAGGCATTGCTCATATCCCTTCATCTACCTTACGCCAGCCTATCTTTCAGGTCGTGCGTTGGGGACGGGTTGGCCCACACTTTCTCAACTTGTGGTCTGACTTGCCGAAGCAATCATCACGCTTGAACTAATAAAGGGAGAGACCATCCCCTTCCCTCACCAAGCAGGTTGATGAAGCAGCTCACTCACATTCCCATCAAAATCCCACCACACTCACACAATGATTCCCCAACTCATTCTCCTTGCCACCATCGGCGCCATTGCCACGGCCGCCCCGCTGGACGGCGCCTCCAACGTGTCTGCCGCTCAATGCAAGTCCTTTATCCCTCTGTACGGCAAGGACCTCATTTTTTCCTTTGACCAAGGCGCATCCTACATTGATCTTCCCAATGAGCGCTCTGTCGTCGCCGCGCACGCCAACTGCTTCGAATGGGCCAAGTCGCAGGGATACTACGTTGCCGTTGCCACAGCTGATGCAGGCAGTCCACAAGGCAGGTTCCGCTGCTATGGCAAGGTACCTAACGATATACAATCATGTCACAGAGTCACCGACCCGCCGCTGATCGTGTGCATTGCCAGAATGTGCCTCACTATCCCGAGTTCAAGGGCAACATGAAGCGCCTGATCGCCTGGCGCGAGCCTGATTACCTCGGCCCATATGACATTCCCGGATATGACATTCAAGTCCCGCGGGTTGGCGTGTACGGTCAAGGCATGTCGTTCTGTGACTCGTATGTCGAGGTCGGCGGCGAGCAGTACTGCAAGGGATTCCCCAAGGTGGAGCATTCGACGCTTTTGCTTGCCAAGGACTGTCCAAAGTCTCAGTGATAACTTCTTTGGGTTTCAGTTGGGTCGGTAAACCACGTACATACTTGTCGGGATAGCCATGTGCTTGTTTCATTCATAGTCTTGCATTGAGCGCCAAATCATTACCGAGTGTGTCACTCATTCGCGATGCTTCATGTATTCTTCGTTGTCTGGCACACAACCAATGCTTCCATTGCACTACTGCTCGATTAGGCTGTCTTCCACTCTCGGTGCAGCTTGTTGAATGGCCGAAACAAAATCGTGATCAGAAGCCCGGGTCCGTCCGTGAACAGCAGCTTGTGATTCAATTGAGTCTCCACTTGGGCATCGAATCCAGAGTAGCTCGAGCACGGCATGACGCAGAATCTTGTCCTGGCTCATAGCAATCACTGGATCAAAGATGGCATTCATGAATATACCGAAAGGTACAGCTTGTGGTAGTAAATTGGATTGTAGAGATCAGGTCAGTCCGTGTCTGAAATGCCATGAGTTATCAACACCCAGGTTGCAGCATACTCATGCTTAGCAAGGCATTTGGTCGTCGAGCTGTCACGGCCGTCCAAGAGCTGACAACGAGAATGGGGACAAACTGAAGCAAAGTATCAGACTTGATGTGAGCATGGGACACGACGGGTATGTCCGTGCAAGCATGCAGGAACAAGGCACAGTGCCGAGATACATACAGTGAAGCTGTACAATACACAGCATTGTGAGTTGCTGAATCAGATTGGCACAGTTCATGCGAGGCAAGCGGCGAAAAGAAACCGACAATGCACTCATCAGAGCAAGTGCTCCACGTTTGGCAATCCGACGCTGGAGTTGGATTTCTTTGCTGATACGCTGCAACCTATCTTGCTCCTTGTTGTGGTTAATCGAAAACGTCTTGACTGCGACAAGAGCGGACTTGAGCGTCGATGTGCTCCTGTGCAATAGTGGCTGGCGTGTCGCGGGTTGTGTGGGAAAAGAAAGCTTTGGAGGCTGATCCGATCCACCTATTGACGAGGTCCGATCCTTGTCCGATGAGAAGGAAGACTGGGCTTGCGACATCAATCTCGATGCCAAGACCGAAGGTGCTCCTGACGCAAGCGAGGCCTTGGACTTTGAGGTAAACGCCCGCCGAATGCGCATGAAAATTACCACATAGCAAGCTACCATCGTGCATATCGCAAACAAGACCATAGATGTGACAGTGTATCCGACCCAACTTGTCCAGGCAGTCGTCATGCACCAAGTCCTTTCGTATCCATAGATTTCTTTGAGTTCTAGAGTTATCATTCTTTAAGCGTCAATGGGAATCAAATGTACGCACCCATCTGTGCCATAGTACGAGCGAAATGGTGGAAGAAAATGAATCAGGGTGACAAGTCCAGAGAGCACATGGCACGCTGCCATAAACCACCACGCTGTCGACGCCGAACGACGCCGGAGCCACAAAACAGACAATGCCTGATCGAACGTTATGGCCACGAGGTGAAAGATGACGTCCGAGACGACGAACAGGTTGAGGAACGCGTGAAGAGTGCAAACAGGCTTTACTCAACGTGGGAGACGGGGCAGGAAAACCATTCATTTCAATCATGCGGACAAGAGGAACGCATACCTCGGCCCACGATCCATGAAACTGAAGGAGTCCCCGGACAATAAGCTGGCCCACACCAAGGACAATGTATACAATGCTGTGAATACACGTCCGATTTCCTATTAACCGTCAGTTTCAATTGGCCCACCAGCTCTGAGCAGTTCTCCTCATACCATAACGAGAACAGGATTCGTGTCGATGCCTCCCCGAGCAGAGATGAATAGAGCTTTGGGTGCCGAATTGTAGCCGATGCGACCGCGCAATTGATTAAGGTGCTTAACATGTTCTGGGAAATGAATAGAAGATTCAGCCTCAGCATCAGATCTGCATCAAAGTCGTTCGAGATCCATTGGGATATCGTTGCAGATTCCCAGCGCTTGAGATCGTCCATTTCCTGTGACAAATTACAGCGTTGCGCCAAGTTACTGTTGGATGTATATTGCTTGGATTGAGGATGCTCACCAGAAGTAGCTCGCGCGAAAAATCTTCGTACATTCGAGCTGGTGGTGCATGGTGCCTGTGGTCTTTGGTCACAAATCGGCGGATCGCGTCTAGTTGTGGCACTTCTTTCGTTCCACTTGCAATCTGTCGTTGTCCCAACTGAAATACCTACGTAAGATTCTTGGCAAACTGATGCAATGGTACTCACATAAGAAGATTGGAAGCTACGAGTGTCGATACCGACCTGACTGGCTTTGAATTCCCCATTGGTATACCACAAGCTAAAGAATATAGAATGTCATGACAGTTGATTCATTCCGTATCAGAGGGACCTTCACGAGCAAAAGGGAGTTACTCTGGCTTATCGCATTCGGAAGCCAACAGGATGGTTGATTTGGCGACTTGGGGAAATTGCTTGCACTTGTACTCGTCGCGACCTTCCACCGTGAACGAATCACACAGCGATAAGCCTTGGCCGTAGGTGCCTGACCAGCGGATGGGCACGTCGTAGCCGTTGATGTTGTACGGGCCGAGGTACGTTGTGCTTTGCCAGGCAATCTTGCGGAACATGTTACCCTTGAACTCGGGATAGTGAGGCACGTTCTGTGTTGGAACACATCAAGTGAGCCACATGTTGTGATCGAGCGTGCGGATGACCATCAAGAATTGTTTTTCCGTCACAAAATGAATTTGGGAGAATAAACGGACCTTTCCAAAGCACTTGAACTTGCCACCCTCGACCTGGTCTGTCGACAAGACGGCAACATAGAAGCCCTGCGACTTGGCCCAATCGATACAGGCGCGGTGGTCGTTGTCGGCAGAATCGGTCTTGGCAAGAATCGTGTTGGAAGCGCCTTGGTCGTAAGCAAAAATGAGGTCTTTGCCGGGGTGGGAGATGTACGATTTGCAACTCGTTGGCGAGATGGCCGATGGCGCAGGAGCGGCAGCTGAGAGAGTCGCCACGAGGGCAAGGGAAGCAAGGAAGAGAGTCGGAAGCATGTTGGATTGCTGGTTTGGTGGTCGGGTAAATGCTATCAAGACTGTGGATGAAAGAAAGACTGAGGTGGAGCTGGCGAGAGCAGGGGATTCGCCGGACATTTGTACTGCCAGCTTAATCAAAGGCCATAGGTTCGAACTCTTGACAACCACCGCCCCACAAAGTTCAGATAAAAAAATATCATGTATTAATACGCCTGGTGTGCAAGTAGCCTGGTTGATAATGCATGGCCACGGTAACAGCACTACTCGGAGCGCAGTGATTGTGGCAAAATTGGATATGGAACAGTTTGCCCAGACGTGAGCTCATTTCACCTGAACAAGGCCATGTGCTGTTGTCGGTAATCGATACTAGGTTAAGGCAGTCGCGATAACTCACCAAGATGCATGACAGACCGTGGCCGTGTGTGGGGTCGGAGCGATAGTGATATATGCATACACATTTCGCGGCAGCCACCCGCTGCGGCGGACAGGAAAAGAAACATTTGCTTTCAACGCGACCGTCAAGGCCGAGTGAAGCTAGAAACATATCTGCTATGTAGAGCGAGACGATAAGCATTACATCACATCAGCGCCAAGATGAAATGGCGACCACCGACCGGTGGATCCCAAAATAATAAAGGCAAGGTGGCACTCTGTACGTACATAGTACCTCCCCTTGACACCCGCATTTCCCATTTGCATTTGCGGTTTGCGGTACAGGTCACAAGGCATGGCACGTGCTGCGGATCGAAGACCGCAGGAGCAGGAGAGGGTGATGAGGCAGGCATGGAGTACACAGAGTCGGGTCCACTTTTCAAAGACATATGAATATGATATGTACATTCCATCAAACAACATGAAATAAAAGCAACCCACCGCACCGGCCCATGCCATGAATGAACCACGCAGTTACCAATGAACCAATGATTGTATTCTCCCCACCATGAGCACACCTCGTCCGCCTTCATCTATCTCCAACACCCGCCATGGTGCCAACATTGATCCTTGGCCAGCTGTAACGGCCGACGGCTCCCAAGAAGCATCCAACACCGCTTCGTCGCGTGGCGCCAACGTAGCAACTGCTGCATCCTCGGCAGAATCGACGCCGAGGGTGCAAACTACCGCGGGCATTGGCACTGGTCCTTCGCACATCCTGGACGCCGCCGAATCACGCGCTTCCTTGTCATCATCATCCGCATCAACAACGGTGCCGCCGTTTGGCCGCAACCGATCGGCCGCCGCGACTGTTGTGTCGATTGCTACCAGCGACAACACTGGAACTGATGTCACAGGTGCATTCGGCACGCCGCCCGCGGTCCCCATGCTGCCACCAAGCCTCTCGCACGGACAAGACTGCAATCATGATGAAAGAAACCAGTCCCGCCCAACGACCGCGTCGACGCTGCTGTCTGTGGAACGCGAGTCGATTTCCAATAGGGCGCCACGATCGCGGTATACGACGGCCGCGACCAGCTCAAGTGGTTACACGGCTGTTCATCAACAGGACAGGGCACACCCCAACATGAGCGGCGATTGGTCACCAGCAACCCACTTGCACACGGCCTCAACACCACGCGCTCCGCCCGGTTCTCTGGCCACTGGAACGGGCGTCGACGCCAATGGATCGCAGACTGCAACCATGTCGCATTCGCCGTCGTCGGCAACCATCACGCTCTTTGATACCGCTGACGCAATCCGTCCTGCGCATCCGTTGTCTGCCGTCGCCGAACATCAGCCTTTGGCTCCGCACAAAACCACCACTGCACCGATGGTCACGACCTCATCCAATGCTTTCCACGATCACTCCAGCAATCTCAAGCAGGTCGGCTCGACCGAGAAGAATGATTTACCTCTCATTTACACTCGGCTGTGCCCATACCCACCTGCACAGAAACTCATTCCACGCACTCGCACCCGGCGCATTGTCTGCTGCGTGTTCTTGTTGCTCCTCATTCTTGTGCTTTCCATCGGCATCTACGTTGCAGTCACTCTCTCGTCTCTTGTGCCACCTAAACTCGACGTGCTTCGAACATCGGCGCCAGCCCCACCACGTCAACCCGTCTCCATCGACACCAATGGGCCCGTCGTGACCATCCAATGGGACCTCGTTGTCGCGATTTCCAACGCCAACTCAATCCCAATCGAGCTCTACGACATTCGATTCGCGGGTTACACATCTCCCAATACCACACAGGTCCCACTCGCGTCAGGGAATCTCACGACCATGGCCCTGCCTGCGCGCTCCAACTCGACCACCCCCTCCCGCTCCGAATGGCTCGTTCCAGTCACGATCCCATGGCGTGTTCGCGACTCGACGCAAAACGGGTTCCTTGTCAACCTGCTGACGGCGTGCAACGCACCAAAGGCTCTGGTCCCGAGCGGCGCGACCGTCAAGCCCGGCGACAAGGTCAAGCTGTGGTACACGGTGGATGCGGGCGTGGAGCGGCTCAAGTGGTTTGCGGGCGGGTACCGACACAAGCACGAGGTGTGGGCAGAGTTTGCGTGCCCTGTCAACTTGGCAGAGGTGCCTGGCATGAAGGAGATTGCGAGCGTGGTGGGCACTGTGACCGAGGTGGTTGGCGGCCTGCTGCAGAATGGAACCATTCCCAATGTGAGGTTGCCGCAGTTGCCATCGATTTCGTCCTTGTTTGGACAGTGATTGCCGCCTGCTGTTGCTTTTCCATTGATTTGTGTTCTTTCCTGTATACCCTACCCACCCCGCCAGCCACACAGCACGCATACATCGGATATCCTCACGTTATGGAATACATGCAACGACACCGTATTCTAGTTCTTGTGCACTCACTCTTTGTATTAATACTGTCTTGACGCGTTGAAGCTGCTCTCTTCCCATATGTGTGTGTCCGATCACTCCTTCATGCCAAACGAACGAAAATGAAAATCGATGCACCATAACATACACATGAATGAAACCCACGGCAACTGAAAGTAAGTTCCAGTCAACTGATCACCCGACCGACCATCATGACTTCCCGCCGCGCATCCATCGGCGCGGGCTCCCACGAAGCCGGCGGCATGGGCTCATCGACATTTCGCGCCGCTCGCTCCTCGGCCTCTGGCAGCGCTCGCCCAGGCACCTCACGCACGGGCCGCACCGGCGCGCCGGGCCGAAGTACGCGCCTCGTGACCTCGTCCGGGCCCGGCGGGGGCGGGGGCGACGACGATCCCACTGCCGCCAACACAAAAGAAACGGCCGACGACCTCCTCGACGACGATGCACTCAACTTGGCCTTTCACGATCTTTCATCGCGCTCGGCCGTGTTTCGCGCCCGCCTCATTGAAGAGTTTCAGTTGCTAGACAACTTGTCGCTGACGGGGGGCACGGCGCTGCCGCCGCAGTTCAACACGCGTGATGTGCGTGACCCAGACACTCTCGAGCGCATCTTGAGCGAAGCGCCGCATCAGCTCATCAAGTTTCAGGCGTTCAAGCGGACGGCCATGGATAATTTGGGCGTGGATCGACGACTGACGAGGATTCGGAACAAGGACAAGGTGCCACTGGGCGCTTGGGCCGGGTGGGTTGTCGAGTCAAAGGTGTTTCAAAACATTGTGCTTGGCTTTATTGTCGCAAATGCCATCATGGTTGGCATTTCGGCTGAGCTGTCGGACACACAGCAGGACTACGTCGAGCTCTTTCAGACATTGGATGTACTTGATCGGTTGTCGCTCATTGTGTTTTTGCTCGAGATTGCGCTACGATGGACCGACTCGTTCAAAAAGTATTGGCGAGATTACTGGAACGTGTTTGACTTTTTTGTCACACTCGGAGTACGGGTATTCTATTGCGGCCGCATATTTGCATCGAGACTTACACACATGTGTCGATGGCAGACGGCCGTTCCCGAGGTCCTCACGCTTGCAGGTGTCCAAACTGACTTCGGCACCCTTGGCACCATTGTTCGCCAATTGCGTACATTTCGAATCTTGCGAGCGCTCAAGCTGGTGCGCCCTCACTCCATGTCTTGCCCAGCGATGTCTCGGTAGCAGCATTTCTTGACTCTACTCTGCTTGCCTCACACGTACCGATACAGGCTGTCCGCTTTACCTCTCTGCGGATTATTGTTACCACCATCATTGAAGCCCTCCGATCCATGTTCCTCATCATGACCCTCGTCTTCATGGCCCTCTTTATCTTTGCCGTCATTGGCGTGTATGCATTCCAGCCCTTTTCGCAAGCAAACCTCCCGCTCACGTATGGGCAGAGTTTCAAGACGCTCGGGTCCAGTTTGGAGGTCCTCTTTCAGTTTCTCACGCTCGACAATTGGAGCAACGTGGTGAGTGACTTGTTGGTGGTCATGGACCCCGTATTGACCTACATTTACGTGATTGTGTGGGTGTGGCTGGGAGCCTTTATTTTCAGGAATGTGTTTGTGGGCGTAATGGGTATGTCCGCTCTCCCACGGCCGCTTGCTTCTTACCTGCGCTGACGGACTCTTTTCGCCTTGGTTCCCACAGTGTCCAACTTTGACCGCATTTCTGCCGAGCTGCGCGAAAGGCATGCCGAGCGTGTCAAGGCTCGCAAGATGGAGCTCATGCGCAAGCGACTGAGGAAGGAGCTGGAGGTTGCAAAGACCAACATTCGTACATCAATGTAGGCTTATCGACGGGAGCTCATTGTTTTCTTTTCGGCACGTCGACTGACCCATTTCATTTTGTAGAACCAACTTGGCCGAGCAGACACGACCAGCAACAGCGAGTGCAGACGCGGCAAAGCAGCGGCCAAAGTCAGTTCGTGCGTACGTCACATCAAACTCGCCTGCTTTTCACTTCCTTGATTAGACGGGCATGCACTGACTGTGTCATTCGTCCATCATCCTAAAGTGGATTGACCACGACAACATCGTCGCCGCCGCGAGCCAGAGCCCCATCTGCCCGGTCCACCGCCGACCGCGGCCGCTCCATGAGCCCTTCTTCAAGCCGACCCGTCTCTGCCACTGGTGGAGGCGGTGGCGGCGCCCCACGCTCGCGCTCCGTCGACACACAGCCGCACCTCTCCGTCTCTCCACCTCCACCACCGGGCCTCGAGGCAATGCGCCAACCCTCGCGCACGTCGCTCTCGTCCGCCGCGCAAAAGATGTTTGCGCACATGAACAATGCGACCCACTCGCCCGCTGTGGACCATACGCTGTCGCCCGAGGCGCTCGTCGATTCAATTCAACAGTTATTGAATCAAGCGCATGGCGTGAGTAAAGGGTGGGAGGCGACAATTCGCGAGACGTTAAGCGCGTTGGCGGCAAAATCAGAGGAGACAATGTGGCCGCGTGACACATTGTTTCGGTACTTTCAGCTCATGGAAAGTTTGCAAGAGAATATGAGGGAGTATCAAGAGTTGCAGATGATGGCCAGTGCGTTCAAAGCTTGATTTCTGGAGCGTCGGTGTGGCCGAGCCGACTGACAGTCCCTGTTGTTTGTCCCTTTATCACAATGTAGATTCCGTGCTGCTCGAGCTGCATGATTGACGTTGCTCACAACGGCTTGCAAAACTGTTTTCTGAATCTTAGATGACATACACACACACGCATTCCTGCTGATTTCGAGCGCCTTCCCTTAAGATGACTCGTACTCGCATAACAAAGTGAGACATTCTTGCAACGAAGGTGCAAACGACACCGCAAACGACCTTTGATTGCTCTCTGGATGTTCCTTGAAACTTCTCCGCCGTTCTTCTACCGCATGCAACAGCCACTTCGAATGTTCCCGTCGCCGGCCGTGATGGGCGAGATTACATCTTTATCTTGTTATCTAAAGAAAGCGAGCCTGCCGCTTCGCAGGGAACCTAGGGAGGAGGGGTGCTGTCCAGGCCCAAGGTCTATTCATGCTGATACATGCATGGCGCACCGTCTTCCACCGCAGGCACGCAACAGCGCCTCAGTATCAATACATCATGTATGGATGTTATTCTCCCGTATATCTGTGTGTGGAAAGCCAGTGACAGATCCGAAGATAATCGTGCGGCCTGGCATTAATCGAAGACTTGTGCGGTCAACCGCCTCTACTCGCGACGCGTCGTTGGCGGCACAAGTGAGACATCGAGGAACGATGATACCGAGGACAATGCACGCTTCGAGCCTTATCATACACGCTAAGCTCGCTCCATCGGAGCTCTTGGCTTACCTCGTCCAAGCTCTCCTCCATGGGCATCGAGCACATGAGTAAAACAGCTGCACTCCAACCTCATAAATACGGTGACTAGCCCCGCGTCCATCCCATCCATCAGTCGGGCACTCATCGTTGACTTACCTTCAAGTACGCTTCCACAATCGCCACAATGCTTTCTCACTTGCTCTCGATCATCTCGCTTCTTCTCGTCGCCTCCTCGGTGGCCACCGCCGCGCCTGCCGCCTCCGCGTCGTCCCCGGCCGACTGCAAGTCGTACGTGGACCTTTACGGCCGCGACCTGGTCAATGCCTTTGATGACGGCGCTGCGTTCACCGACCTCCGCGTTGAGCGCTCGTATGTCGCCAACCAAGGCCAGTGCATCCAATGGGCCCAGTCCAAGGGATACTATGTCGCTGTGCTCGCCCGCACCGACCGTCGTGCTCCCCCTGGCCATGTCCGCTGCTACGCCAAGGTACATTTTCTCGCATGCTTTAAAGCGGCCTGAATTGCGACTGACGCAACTTGGATCACTTGACTCGCTCAGAATGTGCCCAAGGCTCCGGAATTCAAGGGCGACATGCTCGCCATCCTCAAGCGCCCGTGGAACATCAATGAGCCTGTGTCCCAGCCTCAATACCTCGGCCAATACGACATCCCCGGCTACGATATTGCAACTGCAAATGGCGACTTGGCTCCGTGCGATGCTTACGTGACCGTTGACGGTAAGACGTTCTGCAAGAAGTTCAACGAAGTTGACCACTCGATTCTCCTTTTGTCCAAGGATTGCCCCAAGTTGTAAGCGTGAGTTCAAGTGTTGCTGCCGGTGGACGCGGGATATGTAGACCTAAACAATACGTGCGCCAGAGTGTATTGAGAGAGTGTTTCTAGACGTCGAATATAGGCAATCCAAGTGGAGAAAAACATGCACTACAACAGAGAAAAAAAAAAACAATCTCGCACGGCGCCAAGCACATGTGGGCCGCATCTCGCAATACACAAATCAAATAGCTCAAACGCCTTGCTGCTGTGTGCCACCGCCCGAAGAACCTGTTGTCCCAGTCCCCACTTTGCCCGTGGCGCTGGTGCTCCGATTCCGCGACCGCTCTTTTGATGTTCCCACAGGCGTGCTTGGCGCCATTAACGCCAACCACTGATTGCACTCATCGTCCGTCAAAAACTGAATGGACCATGCACCGCCGCTCTTGGTCGACACATCCAAACAGCCCGGCATGGCCGAAGAGGGGTACACTTGGGCTTGCGACAAGCGAATAACGGTTCCCAATTTGGCGTCGTTCGCCAGTGAAAAGAAGTGCAAAACACCCTCGTCAAGGTTGAGGGTCACTTGGTGGTTGGTCCATGTGGACATGAGCGATCCGAGGCGCTTGACGGCAAAGTCCCCACGGATCACAGACAGTTGGAGGGTCTTGAGCTGATTGAGTTGCGTTGCTGGGTTCAATTCCGTTGATGCACTACCATGTACCTGTTTTGCTGTCGCACTCGCAACAACCGATGAATTCGGATTCAGTGAACCCAACGGACCAATCGGCGTGCCACCAATCGTTGCCGTTCCAGCAACACTCGCTGACATGAACCGATTGCGCTTGCTGCCATTGCTCGCTTTGCGAAGTACAACCGAATCGTTTGCGGGCGGAGCAGTGTCTAGGTAAACAGCCACCGCAATGCGGCCAATGAGGGCAGCGAATGCGAATGCGACCGAGTACTACAAGATGATGGTTCACGATCTGTAAGTCATCTGGTATTGATGTGGGCGTTTGATTCAAGAAGAATCGCACAATCAGGGCACATTGCTTGATAATGAACGCAGCCAGGCTCGACTCACCAAAGCTGAACCAAGCAAATGCGGCCACAACGACGCCCGTTAGCGCAGTGTTTTGCGCGGTATGAAACATGAAGGACGTTTCGCGAAAGTTTGACGCAATGTTTCTCGTCTTGTAAGCAAAATAGATGAGAATGGCCCACAGCGCAAAGTTGTAGAGTAGCGTGATGATGGAAAAGACCCAGTCCGTGGTTGGATTCGCGCTGGAACAGCGATAAGTAATGTATGACCGTGTCTGAATCGTGGCTGGCTGCTGTGCATCCACTGCCGACCACGCTGCCAGGATAACGGACTGGCCGAGAAGCACGAGCGAAACGCGGACCATGAGCGCCATGTTGCTCATCCGAACCTTGCTCAATCGCTTGTTGTGGAAAATTTTGAAAAGTCGAAATGATTTTGCAGCAGAGCTGGCAAAGATGAGCTCGAAACCGAAGCAAAACAGCCACAGACTCGCTTGACACGTTGCTACTGTGGGCACTCCGAGTGCTGCCAAGTTGCTCCCGAGGAGCAACATGCATCCAATCGCAATAAGCGTGAGAAATGGAAAGGACAAATTCTTGACGGTTGGCCGCTCGCGAGCATAAAATAGGTACGCCCACACGGCGACGATGGTGAGCATAGACACAGCATTCAAGACTGCAAGTGCAATACCGGCAGCACTGTCCCAAGTGGCCACAAGCGAGTTCTTGCGAGGACGATCTGGTGGAATGTCTGAGGTTCCAGAAAAGAAACGGACAGGGGAGACTTGAATCACGGACGAGTCGGGAAGCACATTGTAGACAAGGGTCGATGTCCCGTTCCAGAAATTGAACACTTGGAATGGGACCAGCCTGTTTCCTTGCCTGTCAAACTCGACATTTCCCGTGACGCCCTCAAAAGAGTGCAAGAAGAACCGATTCAAGTCTGGAAAGTAACGACGAGCAAGCACGTCCGCAGCACTGGTTGCGTTGACAATCTTTGCACGAAATGATATCCATCCATGCGTGAATGCATCATGCATCATTCAAATCGTCAGTGAGGAAACTGCGGAAAATCGATCGGGTGTAAATAATCACGAACCCTCAGAATGCCTCTTGCCATTGCAGAAACGCAATCCAAAAAGTTGAAACTGTGAGCAGGCACCAGCTCTCCTGGATTGAGCTGCTGAAATCTTGCCACGGATTGGTTATAAAGCGCATTGTACGAGTCCTCCCGCGGATACACGACCAGCATCCCATTGACATTGTCGATATCTTGCGGTGTCACGTTGAGCGTCATCCAATATGCAAACGAGTCACACACAAGCCAGACCCATTCGCTTGAAATCAAGCCTCGCGCCTTTGCCTGCCGGAGCAGTTCAATGCCATTGTTTGCTGTCGTTGCGAGCACGATGATTTGCGAGCCCGAGTTGAGGACTGTATTGATAATGTCGGTAAAATTAGCTTGACCCGCGTTGAAGACAGTGTTGGCTGCGATCTGAATGCCGAGTGTCTGTGCCGTTGACATGAACGAGGTCGACACGGAACGCCCATACGCGTCAGACGAGGCAATGACGTTGGCAGACTTCCAGCCGATATGACGCATGAAATAGCTGAAGAAGACGCCCTGATACGGATCCGCGGCCATGGTACTGTGCAATTTTGTTCAGCTAGTACAGACATTGTGGAGGAAAAGAAGGTGGACACATACCGGAAAAAGTATGGGAAAAGCGACTTGTCTGTAAGGTCCACACTTGAGGAAGCACCCGAGCACATCCAAACGTAATCCTTGGCACCTGTGAGCGCCTGAGGTATCGTTAAACTGGATGGTCGGTCACCAATCACGCCGACCACATTGTGCTCAGCGATTGCATTTTGAATCGCAAGCGTTGCATTCCGTGAAGTGAAATTGGTGGCAGTGTAAACGAGTCGAAACGAATGTGATCCAGTTGGGTCAATGTCGTTCAAAATTATCTCGTTGGCTTGGATAAACTTGACAATGTTGACGACACTCTTTCCGAGCGATGGCGTGAGGAACGGCAGGTTGACAGACAGCTGTTGTGTGTATTGAGATGAGGAACAACCGTTGGCCATTGAATATCTTTAATCAAGCGCGCTCACACTTGTGGGAACTGGATATGCGTACATTGAATGTCACTGCAAGCGCACGATGTGCGACAAGGAGTATGATAAAGGCAGGGGCAAAGAGGACCATTTTCAAATTTGCTTACGTCGGTCTTGATCACGCCAGTAGTTGACTGACCAAGCGTCTGCACAAAGTTGGAGTAGCAAAACATACAGTGCTTCAAGTACTTCAATCAGATCAGTGTAAACGGGAGAGAGAGAGACAGAGCGAGAGATTTATGATAGTTACATCCCAGTCTGTGTAAATACAATCTGCCAGAGTTCCGTGTTCGCATCAACCATCGTGCGAACAAAGAGTAATGTGACAGCGAGCACATATTGTCACACCAACCGTTGAAAAGCAAAGCCGAGTCCAAGACCCCCGAAAATGGCATCCCCGAGAGGCCTACTCCAATCAGTCATCCCCACCGGCGGAATTTTTTATCTTACCTCTTGTGTGTATTGATTACAATTGTTTGCATTGGACTGTGGCTCAAACACCACTGTTCTATCATGTCTCGGATCCCTTGCTGTCTGGCCAACTCGCGTTTGTTACCGTGTGGCGAAAGATAGGGACATCGCTTTTGCTCATCATGGCACGGGGGTATAGTGTGGTGTGGCGTGGCTGGGTCGGCCATGGCCGGCGCCACGTTCGGGGTTGACAGTAGCCAGGGTATAAAGTGCTGGCAGCCGTTGCCATTCTATCCTCTTGGCCTGGTTTCCCACAGAAGCTGCAACCATCGACGATTCATTCACTCATTCATTCATTGATTCTGATCCATCCACCATGTTCCATTCTCTTTTCCTGGCGCTCCCCTTTCTGGCATGGGCCGCATTCGCTTCGCCCACCGCGCCACAGGACCAGACGGTGGCTGCCACGTCGTCCACTTTCACCAAATGCAAATCGTACCGCGCCATGCACCAAAGAGGCCTCGCTGGTCTCCCCACGTCTGTCGCGTCCACCTCAACCGACTTGTCCATCACGTCCAACATGCATTTCGACGCCGAGGCGTGCTTCAAATGGGCGCAAGAAAACAAGTTGTACGTGGCTCTTGTCGAGTACGCTGCCGCCAATGCCCCTCCGGGAACCTACCGTTGCTCAGGCAAAGCAGTTCCGTCCGGTAGGCACATTGGCTCGTACATCAAGCCCCAGGCATGGTGGAAGAGTGTCGAGTACGTCGGCCCGTACAAGGTAACTGGCGAGGGATTCAACGTGGACGTGCCAAAGTCGTGGTGGGCGCTGGGTGCGCAGACCGGGTTGGACAAGTGCGACATGTATTCGATTGAGGAGGGCGGCTTCTTTGGCAGCAACCGGTGGTGGCCATGGACGCTCAAGGAATGCACCGTGTTTCCCAAGGCAGACGAGAGGAGCGTGTTAATTTTGGCCAATGAGTGTCCAGCTGCAAAGCCGTAAACTTGTTGATGCGCGCCATCGGGGAAACGAGTGCAGACAGGTTGTGAATCATGTCAAATTGTTGTACTGGAATGCTCGTTGTCATGGAATAACCTTCATCCTCGCTGATTGCCGGACGAGCTGCAGAGGGAAAGATGGAATCATGGCTCGGCAGCCAGCCAACTCAGACGCGCGCACCGTGGACGACGGCATGGAGAGACGACACGCCAACTGTGCCAACTGGCCTCGTTCGCACCAACTCTGGCGCCGGTGTTTCGTTTCTGCGCCCATCCCGTCTCGTTGGGAGATGATGACAAAACTTGAAGGCCACTCTCCGCAATGCACAAAAATCCCCTCGCAGCTGTCGATTGAATGAAATTGCAGCTTTTCCCTCCTCCTTCCCTAACAAATCGCCTCGCCGACCACCTCGACCAACCGCCAACCATACTTCCAGCTTCAATCCGATCTTCCCATCATTCTGCCCGCCATGCCGACCGCATCCGACCCGCCCGCCGCAAGCACGACCGCAGTCCCAAGGCTCTCGGGTGAAGCCAACTTCCCCGTCGAAGACGACGACACTGGCCCTGGCTCTGGCGCCGCAACGCCCACGGGCAAACCCATTGGCGAGTCGCCCGAGTCATCCACGCCCGAGCTGTCTGAATCCGAGCAAGCCAAAGTGCTTGATCTATCCGACTTTTCCCCGGCAGATCTCGAGCGACTTGATTCGGACGTGATCCGTGCCATTGCCATCTTCTTTTCCAACGATTTCGACGGCGCACTGGCTGTCATGAAGTCCAAATCCGAGTCGGATGCGCTCTTCGCCTTGGGCGAGGGCACATTCTCCATGCTCAAAGCCATGACCACGTTTGACATGGAGGATATTGCCACGGCAACGGCACTGTTGCAGCGCGCAGAGGCCTTGGCCGCCGCACAGCTCAAGCTGGCCGCACCAAAGTCTTCGGCCAATCGATTCTCGAAATGGATCAAGGGCGGGGCGTCATTCATTGCGCAATCAACGGGCTTGTCGAGCGCGCCAAGGTTGACGCCCGCACAGATTCGGTCAACCATTGTCCGAGCTGAGGCATCGCTCATTTCGTCCTTCTTGTACTTATTCCAAGAGTCGCTCATGGCCTTTGTCAAGGCTGGGCTCGGGTTGCGCAAGTCGCAGGGCAATTATGCGACCGCGTGGCAAAACTACCAGGCTTGGGCAAAGGAATTTGAAGCAGCCGGTGGGGATCAGAGCAAGGAGTTTAGCGACAAGATGGACCTCAACACTCGGGAAGGGGTTCAATTTGGTATTGGCGCTCTCAACGTTGTCCTCTCAATTCTGCCCAGCAAAGTCGCCCGCCTCATTTCGCTCTTTGTACGCCTGGTTCCTTGCTTGTGAGTTCTCGCGCTCAGTTTGCGACTCTTTTCCTCGAGTCACCCGCTCATTTTCACCTTGTCCTTATGTTTTAAGGGATACAAGGGCGACAAGTCACTTGGATTCGAGCTCCTCGAAAAGGCATGTGCTACCTCAGGTGTCCGTGCGCCAATCGCGCAGCTCTTGTACGTTCCGAAATCATTGCGCTTGGTCTACATGTACGCACGCTGACCCTCGCCCACTTTTCACACACTTTTAATAGCATGGGCGGCTACAACGCCGTTCTCTCCTCATTCGCCCCAACCGTACTTGGCCCAACCATGCTCCCGCTCGCCTCGCGCCACCTCGTCCACTCACTCTCTATCTACCCGACATCACCCTTCCACTTGCTCCTCACGGCTCGCGTCGCCCGGTCTGCTCGTAACCTCGACTTGTCCAACACTCTGCTCGAGCGCGCTATTCAACACACGCCTGCGACCTGGCCAGGTTTGTGTTTCCCGCTTCACATTTGTTCCCTGGATTGTCAATCCGTTTTCCTTACCCATGCTGTCCTAAAGAGATCGCCATGTTATGCAAGTACGAGCGATCCATGAATGCCATGGGCCAGTTGGACTGGGCAAAGGCAGCCGAGATGTGTGCCGAGTTGAGGAAACGCACGTATTGGTCGCCTGCTTTTTTCGCATATTCCGAGGCGGTGGCGCTGGCCATGGTGCCGCCGACAGACAAGGCCAGGGATAAGGTCGTCAAGTTGGCGGCTGAGGCGAAAGGGTTGGTAACACGCAAGTATGGCGGCAAGGTGATTAGTGTCGAGCAGTGGGTTATTAAGAAGGCTGACTGGGTCGAGGAGAGCAAGGGCGATGGTGTGTGTGAGACTTTGCCTGGATTTGGTACACGCTCGCTATTCACATTTCATCGTGGTCACTCTCCATGTCCTAATGCACTCACGATACCACCTTTGGTGAACCTGCCCACAGAGCTTCTCTTCATATGGAACATGTTTGCTACGATGGCACCAGCCCACCTCGACCAAGTTGCCGCTCAAGTGTCGGACGCACTTGATGCATTTGCCTCAGAATCCAATGCCAATGTTCTTGCCATCCTATACGTTGTGCTCGCTGCTGTGGAAAAGGAGCGGCACAATTGGGAGGCTGCCAACCGTGCCATGGAATGGATCCGCGAGCACGAGGAGGAAATTGATGTGGAGACGTGGGTGGCGCCCATGGCAGCGTACTTGCAGGGCGTCGTTGGGTTGTCAGAGGTGTTGGAACGTGCCCGAGCGGGTAGCGGCGAGCCGGTGGATTTGAAGGCGGCGGTCAAGGAGGCGCTCGTGTGGATGGGCAAGGCGGCAAAGTATTCGGATTTCGTGTTTGAGTTTCGGTGCGTTGTGTGTTTCCTGCCTTGTATGGCCTGTCCGTTTACTGAACCCAGCTGACCTCTGTATTTTCCCTCGTGTTCAAGACTTGCTTTCCGGATCCATCTCGTCACCATTCAGCTCGAGGAGTGGTTGCGTGCCGATTCCTTGACAATTGACATGTTCCACTTGCCAACATCGTCCGAGCTGTTCCCGCCCGAGTTTTCTCCATGATCAAGATTCTTGGTGGCTTCCTGCGAATGCATGTCGAAAACCCGATCCTTTTGTGCCCTTGCTTTTCCACTTTCATTTTGCCACTTTTGCGACAGGTCAAGTGTCGCCATTCTCCCTGCTCCGACTCTCTCGCTCACATTATCCATCCAAACTCACTTGTCGTCGCTTTCGTCAGCTTTCAAGTTTCCAACTGATTCGACTCAACTTGTCCTCTCCTGCCACCTCCGTGAACGTCTGCTGTACATGCTCTTCAGTGCTATGGAACACTCAATTGAGAACATTTGATAAGTACACTCAGACCTTTCCCCACTCTTTGTGAATTGTATGTATTGGCCCGTGACTCTCACAGAACTCCTGCTCCAAACCAACCTGGCGAGCCATCAATCGGCGGCCCCTTGCGTGTATATATCCCTCCGCCATCGATTCAATCAACACAGGTTAATAGGTACAGTATTGAAGACTTTGCGAAAAAAAAAAAAAAAAAAAAAAAAAAAAAAACCAAACAATACGTGGTCATGCCCAAAAAACCTAAGACAGCATTCCAGCACCCCGAGCAACTGGTAGGTCTATCCACACTCACTTTTCCCTCTTCAAGCACCCACAATCGCCGCATCGCCCCTCAACCGACGGCAACCATGACGGCAGCACACGCACCTTTGCATCACCCTCACGGACGATCAACAATCCTGCGCGCACGTACGGCGACTACGCACCATTTACCCCTGCTGGCTTCTCGTACGTATAGCCCTTCCATGTGTCCATACTTCATGCGCGGCGCCAACGACTCCCTTCCCTTTTGGCGCCACTCACTAACCGGCATTCTGAATATCCTGAACATAGCTGGAACTGCTTGGCGACACCATTCTGAACCTCCCGAAGATGTGCGCGCTGGTTGCTGCCCGCATCGAGGCCTTGTACGTCCACACTGGCCAACACGCTGCCACGGACCTTGTGCGTACTGGGACCCTCCGCCAAGACCACCGACACGCGTGCCCGTTTGCGTTTCATTTCGTCGCTCTAGCAAGTCGTTTGTACAACACGTTCGGCGGTGGCAAAAACGGCACGGACTTCCTGCTTGAGGAGCTGCGCGACTTGCGCATTGACCTCCTGTCCTGGGCATGGATCAACTTGTGGATCTGCCAGATTCAGCCGCCGTGTTTACGTTGGTCACTCGGTTGGTGGACGAGCAGGGCTTAAGCATCGGCCCTGGTACAGCTCTGGGCGGAAAGGATGTGGACAAGGGATTGGTGGATTCTGGCCGCGCATGTCGCCGTGACATTTTGACTGGTGGTTTCAAGCAAGCCAACCAGGCGTTATTGTCGGCAGCGGCAGCGGCAGCCCATGGCGATATTCCAAGCGTGTATGCTGGTCCCCTTCCCGAGGAGGTTGAGTTGTTGGTGGCGCAAGAAAACCCAACACGGAACGACCGGCTTGCGACCAGTGGCGGTTTGCAGGAAATCAACTCGCCACAGCTTGCAAAGTCAATTACGACTGTGCGTGCCGACCGCGATTGGGAGTTGTTTGAGCTTCCCACCCGATCGATTCTTGTACGTCATTTATTTCCTTTCACCATACATTTGTGCGCTCATATTTCTCACTCCATGTGTTTCCGTAGAAATGTTTCGGGTGCTCAGCTCAATTCACATTGCAAATGGTACAAGCCTGCAAATCACTCGTCCTTTCCCGATGCACTCATCATTTCGACAAATCCACAATTCGCAATCGCGCTTCCATCAGTCGTCGAGCTCATTCCGAAAAGCCTGCCAAGACGAACGCCAAAGCCAAAGGGTCGCAAGAAAGGCGCTGCTGCTTCCGATGCCGTTGCTCATGTCGATGTGGATCCGTACACGGAGGCGCGTGTTGCCGCCCAACAGCTTTTCCTGCGTGCGTTGCGCAGCGAGGGCATCATGACAATTCCGCCCTTGAGCGAGCCGCCGAACGGGTGTGGGTTGTCAAGTGGTTATCAAGCCATCACGATGGACTTGCTCGTGACTGTGCTCACCACGCTTGGGATTGGCGCAATCTGGTTTCAAAACTTTGGAAAGAAAGGCGAGCTGAGCAGCTCGTATCTGGAGTTGTTCCGCGAGAATGCAGAGGCATTGGGCTTGAGATCGGTCACGGGTGTGAGTGGGAATGGTTGCTCGCTTGGATACTCGGTCATTTGCCCAGATATTGTACGTTTTCAATTGTCTGAGTATGGATTCACAACGCACCCCACTTTAGATCCAGATGACCCTGGGTTTGGCTGGTTGTCGGCCACAGTCTGGCTGCCGCGCTCAGGCAAGCTGAGCGACGCTCGCGCCCGCCGCAACTGTGTCAAGGCCGAAGTGTGCATTTACACCCGATTGGAGCATGCAATCAAGGCGATTCTCACGACTGGATTACCATTGACTGCACTTTCTGCGGCTGGGCGCATTCGCGACATTCAACATTTGCCATCAAGGCTAACCCAGACGAGTTTGGTGGCTACCGTGTTGAGGTGAAAGTACAAGGGGTGCCGTCACCCGTTGAGGTGTTTGATTTACTGTCTGTGAATGGTTTGTGGATGCAGTTCGAATCTGCCGCGGCTACAGATGGTTTGCCATTTGAATGTCACCGCCAGTGGTATCGTTTACTCGAGATTGCAGCCGCTTCACATGCCAAGGCCGGTGATGACGAAGACGAGGCAGCGGGCACTCTTGTTAAGGTGGGAACAGCAGCATCAAGCGACTCGGCAAGTGACGAATGGCACTCTCCTTTGTCGCCCCTTCGCGATCTCCAGCATCTTGCTCGCGAATCATGTCACATTGACGCCTCCAAGCTCGCTCAGTGTCCGACTGTCACCCGTCATGGACTATGTCCGCTGTGCCGAGCAAGCGTTGGATGCCTTTACGCACTTGGCCACTGGATCCGCTCACGATTCTGGAAAAGCGCCAACAGCTGCCAGCGCCGGCTCCACCCATTCACCCGGCTCATCTCGCGCATGGCCGCTGATGCGCCAACGCTAGCGACCGCTCCCTCCGACCCCACGGGCACATCCGCCGCCGACCCAACAGCGCTGGCATCTCGAAAGCGCAAGTCTCGGAACTCCGGCGGTGATACTCATGCAGCTGCAGCCAAGCGTTCAAAGCCTCGGGATGCAAGAAAGGGGAGGTCGAGCCGCCCCAGCGCCCGAGATCCAAAGTCATCATTGCCTACGCCGCCGCAACCAAGTCCAGCGGCACCCGCGACTCGCCGTTCCGCCTCATCGGCCCCGCTCGTACCACAACAAACTCCCCTGGCACCGACGGGCGGCGCCAAAACGGGCACGACACCTACGCCGACAGGCGGTGCCGAAACGGGCACGACACCTACGCCGACGGGTGGTGCCGTCCGCGCGCAGCAAGCCCGCACAAAGAAAACAACGGTTGGTGGGGTAACGGGAGAATACGCGGAGTCTAGCGCAGACGAACTCGATGCGCCCGAAGCCGCTGTCGCGGAATACATAACGCGCCCCTCATTCAATCCAGTTAGAGCCAAAACATAAAAGTGGTCCAATCTACAAAATTTTGGGATGGATAGAAAGCCCTGAATGAGTAGAACATGTTAACCTATATTTTACTAAGTACAGTTACGCAAGTTCAGGGGCCATAGTTGGGAAGGAAAGAATCGAGTTAGACTGGGAATCGCACGCGCACAAGTCACGTTGACCCAGCAAACTTGGCACAACCGTCATCGCATTCGCTCGCACCGGCTCACGCTCTCGCCCTAGTTCCGCTGCCATGCAACGCATCAACCCAACCTCATGTTGACCATCGCATGCCAGCAATCACACCGGCTGCTGCTGTCCATGCATCAACCAGCCGCCCGCCCGCCGACGCCGACCGTGCTCCCTGCAAAGCGCTTCCTTCATCGGGCCGCCAACCGAATCAACGGCACAACGTCCTGCAAACCACCTCACCAGTCGCAGGTAGCCCACCGGCGGACGAGCTGGGCCGCTCTGCCCGCCCGCCGTCTCGTTTGCTTGCTTGTTGCCGCCACTGTAGACGTTGCCGTCAGCGCTGCCCTTTCCCCACTCTATTCCGCTGTTACAACCTTCACCCTGTTGTGAAATGCTAAGTCTTGCCGCACACGTGCTCGATGGCAACTACCCGACTGACAAGACCCAGCCGCGGCAGAACATTGACCAACACTACAAACTCAAGATCAACGGCGAAAACTTGCTCCCCTGGGACGACGACCTGCTTGGCTATGCCAAGGTCCATGGCCTTGAGCACACCTTGGTTGAGGCCACAACGAACAACGCCAACACCAACAGCAACGCCGACGGCGGAACCAATGGCGACACCGAAGCGACCCGCCTTCGCGTGCAACAAGTCGCAGCCATGCGCGTCATCATTGATACGCACCTTGACGATGGCTTGCGTGACGTGTACCATGACATCCGCAACCTGGCGGAGGTCCGGGCGGCTATCAAGGACAAGTTTGCCCTGGCGGTCAAGGCCATGACGGCCCAAGTGCGGCAAGAGTTTCGCGCATTTGGCGTGGATCGTTGCGGTTCGCTAGACGAATACGAAACGAAGCTTGCCTCCCTGACCAAGAAGATGAAGCTGTGAGGCTTCAAGGGCGATGTCACCAAGACCGAGCTCATCTCCAAGACCATAGAAGCGCTCGGCGACACGAGTCTGTGGACGACGCAGTCGTCAAAGGGCCTCACGTCATTCAACCAGCTCATGTTTGAGCTGCGCGAGCACGAGGCCAGGGAGAAGGTGGCGCACAAGCGCGCCCGCATGATTAGCAAGACGACAGCCGCTGAGGTGCATGTGACCATGGCCAAGACTGGTGCCGGCTGCGCCCATCCGTACACCGGTGACCAGCGGGGCCAAAGGAGGAACCCCAAGGCAGGTAGGCGCGCGCCCAAGGACATGTCCAGGGTGAAGGGCTTTGCGTGTGGCGTCCGTGGGCACATTGGCAGGGACTGCACAGCGTCGGCCACAGCAAAGGCCACGTACTAGCAAGGCGGGGCTAACGAGGCTGGCAGTGCCAGACAGGCGCAAGCGAACAACATTTAGGTGGCGTTGGGTTCACAAGGCATCATGAGGTTTGGCGAGGTGAACTGTGTGGATCCAGTTTGAGCCAAAACATAAAAGTTGTCCAATCTACAAAATTATGGTATGGATAGAAAGCCCTGAATGAGTAGAACATGTTAATCTATATTTTAAGTACAGTTACGCAAGTTCAGGGGCCATAGTTGGGAAGGAAGGAATCGAGTTAGAGCACATCATGCACCGTCTGGCCGACTGCAGTGAACACCACCCAGAGCTTCCTCATTTCTCGTGCACTTTGGCCGCCGAATGGAATGTCCAAGCTGCCACCCATATAGTAGTTGTACCTATGACCACATCCAATGAAACACAAAGCATCAATGGCCGCAATGTGAGCCCTGCTCAATCGACGACACCGCCTTTGCTCATCCACCAATGCTCCCACAGGCGTCATCAAGCCAAGTTGTCGCAGTTTTGTCCATCTGCCATACCAGAGCCTCCCCTCGCCGCTCGCCGTCAAGCACTCATGTTGACCCAGCAGCCTTGGCGCAACCGGCATCGCAATCGCTCGCCTGCTCTTGCGCTCGCTCTGGCTCACGCTCTCGCTCTCGAGTTCCGCTGTCATGCAACTCATCAACCCAACCTCATGTTGACCATATCACACCAGCAATGTCACGACGAAATGGTGACCATCAGGCCCGCTCGTCTCCGCACCTTGTTTCACAAGGCCCGAGGCGGCGGTTACTTTCGAGGACTTGGTACCGTGGCTCAAGTCAAGACCCTGCTGACCAAGGACGAGAACTGCCGCAAATACCTCGGACAGTTGCTTGTTTGTCAAGACGGCGATGGCAAGCGCAACTACGTGGCGTTTACTACGCAAGTTGGTGAGGCCCTGATGGAGTCTAGCCCCGCAACGACCACTGAGCTATTGATCATGGATGGAACGTTCAAGACCAACGTCGACGGATTCGAGCTGCTGGCTTTGATGGGGATGGTGCATCAGCGTGCGTATCCGTTGGCTTACATGTTGCTCGCTGCCAGACATGCCCCAACGACTGCATGGACGCCATCACCCATTTCCTCTGTGAGTTCGCCAACGCATTTCCTGTCGCACCACTCCCCACCCAGCCAACTGGTACTACGTACTTGGCCGTGGACCCGATTTTTTGCTTGACCGACAAGGATATGGGGCAAATCGGTGCATAACGGGCCGCGTTCCCCTAGGCGGTGATCCAGCTTTGCCACTTTCATGCAAC